>JACEII010000138.1:5847-38037 GCA_014332785.1 Antheraea mylitta
ACCTCGTTTACAATTATGATATAATAGAATTACGCAAAGTTGAAAATGATCCAGAAGTTTCCTTTTGCCCGTTACGAAGTATACAGAACCCGATAAATATCTCTCTAAATACAGAAGATTATTACCGCCATTATCACGTGGATGATATTCCTTTTTACTATATGTTTTGTTTTTACTTCAGCGTGTTAACTAGAATTTTCGAGAATTACGTAGAATTTTCGAGAGATTTTTTAGTGATATCCCAGATTTCACTGGATTATACACGGCAAGATTAAGATCTCGCTATAACCTGCTTATAAATACTGGATTCAATTTCTTCACAATTATCCCAATAAAAATACGAATACTTTGTTAGTTTAATTTATAACTACGTATTTATCTTTTTAATAACCGAATCACAGATTTTGGGGAATAAGTTCTTAGATCAACGAACAAATATAGGTTTTTTTTTTTCTCTCGAACTGACTACGCAGCTTCACCGGACTACATCGGATTTTTCTAGAATCAGTCTCAACTTCACGTCTGTATTAAGATAGAGTATAAATATATAAATGATATTGATTATCTTCAATCGTTCTATATTATTATTGTTAGTACGAGCATTTGCTTTGTTCTGATTCTGATTAATTTAGTAATACTAACACTTTGTGAAATACTATTATTTTCGAACTAATATTTTTTTACACATGGATACAGAGTTTAAAAAAAAAATATTTAAATAAAGAACTTTGTCTACATTGACATATAAAAAACCAAGACAACGTCTCGAATAAAAGTAGCTCTCAAAACCGGCGGCAAAAACTTCCATGCGTAATTATAGTTATGCGATAAACTTATGGTTTTGCAAATTCAACCTTACCTAAATGATTTAAAGTTGTTTTTACAAGGACGCAAGCGACGCCAGATTATTTTAAATAACTGCATAATGCACTCATTTTCGTGTGCCGGTTGTGGGACGTTAAGTGTGCATCTTGGGTTTTTGTATATCAATGCTTGTCTATGATATAATTGACCCATAGACAAAGCACTCAGTACATAAAATATTTGTAAACTAAACAATCTGAATATATCAATAATAATATAAAAAGCAATTGAAGAAAATCAACATTATCGCAACGAATACAGCCCTAAACTAGCCTATAATATAATTAACACACATACATTATGAACGACCAATCAAATCAACCAAAACAGATAGAATCATTAACTTGGCAGTGAACACACATCGATTGGTGTATAAATTCACATTCCAATACATTTGAACTCTCAGTATTAATTGACCGTAACCTACAATGGAAGCGTAATTTCATACACGCATTTCATCTCTCTCACTCTAGTACTCTTACCGTCAAACAAAAAAATATACCAGAAAACAAGATCAAAATGTTAAGGTGGTATAATTTTTTTTTCTTCTAAATATTCTATTAATAAATCGAAATATTGTAAATTAATTAAATAACAAGATATACAATAATAAAATACACAAACACATCGCCTTAAATACGTAAATTAATCTAAATGCTCGGTTACTTTTCGTAAGGATAAATAATATTTCTTTAAATATTGTGACCAAACCTTCGAACCTTCATTTGAGTTATGTTTCATTGATGTTCAATTGATCAATTTTTTTAAGTTTCCAAGTATGTTTCTACAAACTGATAATTTATTTTGAATGAAGTAACAAAGTGTGCATGAATAAATTTTTTATCTCAGGTCCAATTGTACACCCTCGAATGAATAATCTACGTCTATGACGTCATATGTCGCAACAGATGCAAATTTTTCTTCACCGATAACTCATCCTGATTGCAGCCACAGAACATGACGTACAATCAAGTTACCAAAGATAATATAGTAGAGGTTCCCCAAAGCCTAACAGGTCACGTACACTTGTAGTTTAACGTTATATACCGTATTGAATATAATACAAGTAGTTTTTATCTCAATAATAAAGTTTTTAAATTAGCTCGTATTTCTTTATTTAGTATTAGCTCTTAATATTTAGATATTTTTCTTAACACATTTCTAGTAAACAGAAAATCTTGACCACGCTTTAAACTTTAAATACAACTTTTCAAGTAGCTGTCACTATTATCATAAACAAAATATGGCGCCCCTGTTTATTCCTTACTGCGCCCCTGTTTACTTACATAGCGCCCCAAATTACTCATTATGATGGCCTTGTTTACTCACTACGGCGCCCCTGTTTACTCACTATAGCGCCCCTAATTACTCACTATGATGGCTCTCTATATGGCGCCCCTATTTATTTCTTACTGCGCCCCTGTTTACTTACTATATCGCCCCTAATTACTCATTATGATTTCCCTGCTTACTCACTACGGCGCCTCTGCTTATTCCTTACTGTGCTCCTGTTTACTCACTATGGCATCCCTGTTTACTCCCTATAGCATCCATGATTACTGATTATTATACCCCTGTTTACTCATTATTACACCCGTGGTGCCGCGGCGCGTTTCGAGAACCTCTGCATTATAGGACACAATAGAAATCATACTAGAGTGCTATGTACAAAAACAATCACGTGAAACATAACCCAAACTACACAACAGAACGTATACACTACCCGATACCGATTGATAAGCAACTTTCCATAATATTTAGAGATTCACTTACTCACTAATGATTCTCTATACACACATATCTATAACGTATGCACATAACAATAAAAAGGCATGTTTGCGATTCCTTACTATTCGCAGATTTATTATTATGCATCTATTAATTTTTTTACCATGAAATATCAATCTTACATACATGGCAACCACTATAACCCATTTTATAAACAACACGAATGAAACCAGAGTCCTACCTGAAGTCGGTCATTAATAGGTTGCTACTTCGGAGATCGAAGTTAGAAAAAGCCAAAACACTACACAGGTCTATTACACCAAAGACAAATGTGACGTTGTTGCTTCCAAAGTTGAAGATTTCATAAGTTGTACCACTCATTATATTAGATTATTCAATGGAACTGCATTTTTTTATGAAAACTTTCTCTGTTATAAATATTTTATGATATTGATATTAACTATTTAGGGGAAAATAGTTTTACAATTGTTGTCATTCATTTTGTTTAACTTGTAAGGTCTGTACTGATATCTATTATCGTTCATGATATTCGCCTTTCACATTTAATTTATTGAACAACAATAGTAATACCTTAAAGAAGAAATACTGATCGATATAAATTAAATAAAAGTATGTTACCACGGAGATCTATAGGTTTATACATTTCGTACACACTTTGAAGAACTATATTAGTGAGAATAGTTTACATTATTACAACAGCACAACAGACAAGGCTAATAAATTATTGATATTCTTTTCTATTCCAGAATTCATATTAGTGCTTTTATAGACTATTTTCAAAGTGACTATTCCGAACCCAAAGATATTGTTACCAATAGAAAACTACATTTTCTTTGGGTAGCATACATTAAATTAAGACATACAGAGTCACAAGCAATTATATGCCACTTAAATTTAGCAAATAAAATTGGAAACAAAGCTTTTAATACCATACTTTACTTCAGTATAGATACAGCTGCCAATGTATGTTATTTTTTAGTATATCACACTACTTTTATTTGAAAAATTACAATAAAAGCTATATATGGAGAATGTTCTAGACTATCTTTGAGCTCACAACTGCTAAGTATTTATTGAAGAGGTATATCATACAAATAGATGCACAATAATAAGCCTTCCTAACTGTGACATCTACCTTATTGCTCGCCAATGTAACGCCTACATTGGATAATATAGGTATCTCTATACTATGGTACCTGTTAATTGGCCCTAGACTAAATTACTATGTGATGCATTCCAATGATATATTTTTCTTTATGATAATCTAACTCTTTTTATTTACGAACGGACGAGATAATTTATGGGCGATCGAAAATAATTGGCACCATTTTCAGCTTAATTATCAGAATGTAATAAGTGAAGTTTTTTTTTTTTCAGAAATATTATATAAGTAAATTCAACAATCTCGTCCATTCATATGCAAAAGTGCCCGAATATCAACGATTACTTATCTATATATTTAGCTCAGGTCCTTGTATTTCAAACTATTGAGCAAATTCATAATAAACCTATTGAGTGACAACTTTATTAATGTTTTTCTTTTTTGGTTAAAAAATACTCTCTGATAATAAACAACAAAGTACATTCTCTATAAAGATAGCTCACTTTTTAATGATCATAGTCGAAAACTTCAAATTTTCATATCGAAAACCATCAATATTGAAGTACAGTATAAAAAAATCGTTCTAGCACTTTCTACTTAATCAAATGATCTCGACATATTATCAATTTCCATTAACTTTGTTGCACGTTGTTACTAGGTAATGAGTATTAATGTAGTTGCTTTCTACATAAAGATATATTGCACTTAGGGGAATGTAGGCTACAACTAGAAATGCTGTCAAAGAAATGTAATATTCATAAAATATAAATAGTACAAACTCTCCATTACAAATCTTATTGATATGAGTCAAAGATATTATTTAAGTTACCTCTGGTTAAGAATTTAGTATTTATTTAACTACCAATCGGACGAGAGATCCTAATTCTTGTTTCCCTTACCAATTAAGAAACTTGATTGAATTAAGATTTTTAATTAACCTTTGATAAAAAAAAATGTATTTTAATTTATATTCAATGAGTGGAATCCTAAAATAAAAAAAAATGTAAACTAAATAGATTAATTAAAAAATAAATACATAATTCATATTAATTTCCTATTATAAAGAAAATATTACTGTAGATAGAATTATTGGTAATTAATTGATCCCAAAAGATATATAGATGAAATCAAAAATTATATAATATATTTTAATTTATCATTATTAAGATATAATTACATGATTTCAGTATTTAAATTATTAATAAGTAATATGAAAAAAAAAATACATAGACAAATATAAAAAAGTGTTCATTTAAGATTATTAAGAAAATACAACTGTAGATAATATTACCGATTGAAAATATATTTCACCGACAAAACCTTACAAAACGTTAACACAATATTAACATGAGAGACAGTACGGAAACTACGTACAAACGCTCGAAAACGACAACACCCGCACAAACATGCGCATCGACGAGATGTTTTGAATGATGCTCTATGGAGAGCACAACGAAAACCGTGTAGAGGTCTCATCGATGCGCATGTTGTGTAAGTGAACTTTTTTTTTTTTTCGAAGTGACTACGCTATTGACCCAGCAAGGTCTTAATAGCTTCACCGGACTACTAAGGCTAGCGCTTAAGGCACTCAGCCGATTTTATTTTGGCAACCAGCTGAAGGGTGCACGACACACCTCGGCTTGGCTGTTGCCTGTTGCATGCAAAATCACGACTTAGATAACCTAGCTAACTATTCATATATGTATGAGTTTTTTAAACGTATATGTGTACCAAGCATACACGCCTCAACAACTCCTCCATATATTTATTATAGGAAAATTGAGAGTCTTTCAGTTCGATAAGGGAAAAAGAAAGTAACCCCTTCCACTTTCATGTCTAAGCGTGTAGGCGTGCACGTTAGTGGGGGTGATCGTGTAGTGTTGTAGCGGTGATGTATATTTGTGTGACACCGTATCGCGAAAGCAACGCACTACCGAGGGATCGAACCTAGGCTTGAGCCGCTGCCGTGTGAGGCCTAATCGGGTGTGTAAGTGAACCTGTATGAGCGTTTATATGTAGTTTCCGTACTGTCTGTTATATGTATACTGTGACATGAATAACAATTAACACACATTTGAATACCTCAATAACTATCAAATCTCGAATAAGTCTAACCGAGTGATACAAGAATTAGGATCTTAGTGCATCTCACCGACATTGTTCATATATTTTCTTAAGGTTTTCTAAGGAGGAGTATTGTGGACCTGAGCAGTAAGGCATGGAGGAGTCAGTGCCGCCTCCGGGTTGACTTACGTTCACAGCCGAACGGCTTCTCAGCGTCGCCGGGCACCTCGTACGGAAGCGTGCCCTGACCGGCGCGCCTCCGACCCCGCCCCTGAGACACGAAGCATACGTTTTTTTTTATATGAAACATCTATAAGCCTAAAAACGCCCTTTGGGATGTAAGGGGTGTCGAATAACATCATAAAACTTGAGACACCCAAGCCAACCTCACCAGCACGTGGTGCACCCTGCTGAATAGCGAACGAGGCAATGGCGAAAGCTGGGTGGTAGGGTTTTACAGCCTGACTGGGTCGCAACCACCATGTATATGGCGAAAAAGCCCGTAATAGTGATTCGCTTCTGCGGGTCGCGTTTCGGGATCAGCCTGTGCATATCCAGCTTTTTGCAGGCCGGCATGATAGTGGCGACCGGCGATGTATAGTGTATCACAATATGATCGCTACTGTTTTTGGATTGTACTGTGCTTACCATCAGGTATAGTGCAGTCATTTTGCCGCGCTATTATAATAAAAAAAAAACAATAACGTCAATAAACCAAAAAGAGTTAATAATTAAATAAACAAACTAAGAAAAAAACATTTGCTCACGGATACGATTCTTTACGTATACAAGACCATTACACGTAAGCAAAAAAAAAAAGGTGCAGACCAAAAGTTTGTAGAATGGATTAAACTGAATCAAAAAAAAAAAACATCTATAGGCGGAGGGTAAACCTGATTGTTGGCGTGGCGACGCGAAACATGAACATTGCAATGTTAACGAAATATTCAAAAACATTTGCAACCCTATATTGTAGGCCACTTGTTCTAATAATGTAACGCGGCACGCGCCGACGACCTAGCGCCTTTTGATAGATATCGCCAAATACACCGCGCCAGCGCTTAGTTTAATTTTTGTATTTAATAAAATTGACTATGTATGAAAAAAATAAACTATTACCCTGATGGGCTTTCACATCTCCATTGGACTAATTGCTCTGTATTTGATGTCATTAAGTTAATAAGCAATAAACAAATTAGTAAATTGAGTAATCTGGTTATGGGGTTTAGGGTATTAAGTTAATTTTGGAAAACGGGCCCCCTGTCCAAAATAGTAAGGGAACCCCTGATTTAAACTATCTAAGGATCCACACAAATACACACAAAAAATTCATCAAATACAGCCCTTCACAAGGAGTTCAGTTAACATTAATACTATAAGATTGTGAAAAAAACTAACAGCTCGTCCTCTCTTAGCCGGAGTATCATCAGGTTGTGACTTCCTGGTGCGGCCGCCCCGTGAGCCCGGCCCCGTGGGAGTGGCTCCGACGCGACGCTTGCGCCTGTTTGCGTATGTATCGTGGTAGTAATCCTCGTCTGACTCCGCTTCAGGCTCCTCTCCTGTTTCCATCTCTTCCATCGCCAGCTCGTCATAGTACCATTCCTACAGAATAACCACAAGATTATGACTAATATATAAAATCAAATACACGACATTCCAAGAACTCACCAAAAACTCTCTGCACTCATCTTCTATACATATGCTAACGTAAATCTAACGTGTGTGTGTGTTAAGCTATATATATCCTTTAAAATTTTTCGTAACTATTTAACCCAGAGTTTCCCAAATTTTTTAAGCCATACCCCACCTTAAGTTTTTATGTCCTCCCATATATAATATTTAAACTTTAAAAATTATTTTGATCGATTATTAAGAAATATAAATGATAAGGAAAAAATCACTATGAAATTGTTATCAAAACATCGTAAGTAAAACTTACTTTACTTGAAGACTAATTACTCATTTACTATTTTGGTAACGCCAAACGAAATTATACCTAAAAATTTTAAGAATCTGCCTTTTTGTTAAATTTGTCACCAATATCTAGCATTGCATTTAACTCACCCAAAGAGAAAGGGTTAAAGTAGTGTCGAGTCCATTTTTAAATTGCCCCCTTAACTATCAAATTGCCCACCTGTGGAGCGTGGGTCCCACGTTGGCAAACACTGATTTAACCCCATTTGAAATTCGTGAGCACATATTGTTTAGATATTACTAAATAATAATATTGAGAGATTATTATCTAGTATTCACAGTCAAACGTCATTTTGGTTTAACTGATCAAGTATGAATTACGCATAGTACCTGGTCGACCGAGCCTAGCTCGGTTCTTTAAAAAACATTCTTAAATTAAAATAAACTGTTAGGTTTGCCTAACAAAATTAGCATTATTTATAAATGTATATAAATAGATTTCTCTTTTGCTGCTGTCCCTCATTTCGAACTGGGGTTACACGGATTTTCGAATCAACCAATTTCCATCTGAGATATTTTTGTTTTGACAACGGCGGCGAAATTTACCTTCCTATTATAGCTATATATTTTTCATTGCCTAAAATCTCAGTTAAAAAAGTTGTTTATGAATAAAACCTAGCCAGATCGATTTATCGTCCCCGAAACTACCTACATACTAAGTTTCACGGAAATAGATGACGCCGTTTCCGAGATCCTGAATATATACAAATATAAAAATATACAAGAATTGCTCGTTTAAAGGTATTAGATAGATAGATTACCTTTGGATCATCCTTCGCAGCAGTCTGTGAACCATCCCTACTGTCGTCTCCAGCTAACGCGTCTCCGGGCACACCAGAACTGTTTTCTCCGTCTCCAATATTGTCGGCCATTTCTGCAGCCCCACTCCAACCCCAACGTGTAGAGGACATTGTCAAATATTGTCGACGTGCCTTGCGCCATCTGGAAAAGACACAAGTTAATGCTTTGATTTTCGAGAAATCTGTATACACAAAATAATAGAGATCCGCCATTCTGTGGACATCACTCAAAAAGCCATTGGATTGATTTCATTTTTTTTTTATTTTATTTTTAAGACACTTGGCCTTTATGTAAATAATATCAGGATATCTCTTCTTTCAGTATAATGTTAGTAAAATTTTAATAATCTATACTTGTATACTTAGCATTATAAAGAGGTAAAGTTTGTGACATTGTGGGGGGTAATTTCAGGAATTACTGGTCCAATTAGCAAAATTCTTTCAATGTTGTGTAGCTCATTTATCGAGCCTATAACCATGGCTATGTATTATCACGGTAAGATCAATAGGAGCCGAGCACCAATGAAGAATGTTTAAAAATTGGGGTTCACTGTTCCCTCTTGAGAGCTTCTGCTACCTGTTAGCGTTAGCCCAAAGTATCTATTCCAAGAGAACAAAGTTGCGGGCAGAGGTTAGTAAATAATACATGTGCAAGATTTAACGCGGGAAACACCTACTCAGACTCGAGAGTTGTTGATTTTGTGTCTTTGTAAAAACGTTTTCGTGCGAACAACAGTTTGTCGTGCAAATGCGTAGTTAATGCCATTTTGCAACTCTAATATAGCCATTTCTACTATTACTTTGCTCTAGTGAAATACACAGGCAGGAACATATTAACAACACTCATTTAAAATTAAAGTATCAATATTATCACAAAAGAGATAATATTTAAAAACCCAAATAATTTCAGTGCTCGTTTTGGAGGACTAACTAAAACTATTATATTCCACTAAGAAACGGAATCAATCTAAATATCCAAATGTTGATGAAGTAACAAGTATGTGGTGTTAGTATGTGGAAATAAAGTGATGAATATTGAAATGCCAATTGAACTAATCAATGTTCTATTAACCTCCTCAATAAAGTCACACACACAAATATGAATGTTTAAAGTACAACCGAACATCTTTAGGTGTCATAACTGGAACTACTTAGAGGGAAAAAGATTCTAGTTTGCAGTAACAAAAGAGATTATTTCTTACTGTGGTAGTTTCAAGATTAACCAACATTTTGGATTCAATACAATACATGAACATAATGTATGTTGCCAACATTTATAAACAAAGAAGTTATAGGCAGATGCTAGTAATTTAACAAATGTAATTAGGACGTACCTTTGTGCAGGATATGTGTACACTTGACCTTCCCTCTGACCAGGCATGCGCTGTCTCCTTGTCATAAATAAGTTACAATGGCTTTGTGCAACACCTGAAATAAAACACTTTATAAAAAACATGTGATTCCATAGGCAGCGTCATTTCTTTTTCATAAAAATTATTACAATATTGGATATAAAATTGGTAAAAGATAAATAACATAGCTCAGTATCAAAATGCAAGTATATTTCATGCATCAAATGTGTGTGTATACAGCCATATACATCTAACATATACTGTATGGTTAGTTTAACTAATTTTTTTTTTATATGATAAGAGTCAAACTAGCAAGTGGGTCACCTGATGTTCAGTGATACTCACAGTCCGTAGACACTTGCACCATCAGGAGTCAGGAGTTGCCAGCTTGTGTAGGGGATAGGGTGGGGGCGAGGAAGAAGAAAGGAGGGAAAGTGAAGAGAGGTGGTCCTCCAACGCTTTCACAGACCGAACAAAACGCAACAGTACAAGCACTGTTACTTTACATCGGTTTTCTGTAGGTTGGGTGGTACTACCCCGGACGAGCTGACCCATTAGTGCTAAAACTAGTAGTAGCTTCAGTGTGGCTCTAACACCAACAAAAACCTTGTTGCCTTTAAAACAGCCCAAGCACAGGTTTGGCCACTCTGGTGTCCCTGAGCTTGTGAGTGCCCTAAATGCTCACTCATAAAGCTTAATGAAACCGTAATAGTCTATCAGGCCAACACCATATTTTAAAGAAAAAAAAAAACAATAGAACCTCGATAACACAGTTCAACCAAGTAAGGCACTGTCCTAACCACCTCAATTACAGCTTTTAGGGATTTCAAAGAAACAATATACTTGCTGTTTGTTTTAACAATTTATCTTGTAAACACATGCAAGGAATAGATTTTGAGTAATTTTTTGTTTTGTACATTCATTCAAAGTGGCTCATTGGCAGACAGTTTATATGACAGAGTTGATCGAAACATTTTTAGGTTAGGTTAGGTTTAATACTGAAATTAATGGTGTAAGTTACTTATTTTAGTAATGGAGATTTTAGGCCGGGTCGTGGTCTGGGGGTAGATTTTGCTCTCGCACACCAGATTAGGCCCCCCTCGGCAGCAGCTCAAGCCTAGGACCGTTTTCCCGGGTGTGGAGCCCTTGAGTGAGCTGCTCGCGCGATACAGTGACACAGAATCTTACATCTCTGCAGCAACATTACACATATCACCCCCACGCATGTGCACGGATACACTCTTACACATGAAAGTGGAAGGGTTTTGTTTCTTTCCATTATCAAACTGAAATAGTTTGGAAAACTATCCAATATAAAATATTATAAGAGTTGTTGAGGTTTGTATACTTTGTACACATATATGCTCCAACAACTCATATATGTATGAACAGTTAGCTTAGGGCAGCTCAGATAGGTCGCGAATTGCATGTATCAGGTAACAGTTCAAGCCGAGGTGTGCCGTACACCCTTGAGCTAGTTGCACAAATAAAATCAGCTGAGTGCCGCAAGCGCTCGCCTTAGTAGTCCGGTGAAGCTGCTGGAAGACTTTGCTGGGTCAATAGCGTAGTCATTTCAAAAAAAAAAGTTTTAGGCTAAGGACAAGGGATCAGATTATTTGTTGAAGTTATAGAGATCTTTACCTTATCAAGATTTGACTTATCAAGGTTCTACTATATGGTAGTATTTGTATGTAGGCTTTACTGTAAAAGTAGAACTTAAATCATCTTAACTTGTAACATTGTAACTTTATTGTAATATTTTATAAGTAATCTTAAACAATTACAAAATAATATGTATTTTTAATGATAGATGATAAATTGTTAGGCTGTAATGAATATAAAAAGATATTGAGCATTTTATAAAGCGGAATTTGATAAAAAAATATACATTTATTTTGACAATATAGATATTTTCGTACTGCATAAATGATAAGACCGGTTTCAAAATATTCTTATCAAGTACGAATAAAGATAGCAATAGCAATTCACTGAATAAGAGAGAGATGCACTGTGACGCTATTGCCATGCATTTATATACAATACAAACCTTCCTGTAAATCTTAACAAAATGTAATATACATTCGAACTTCAACATTTAGTACGAAAAATAAATTGTGTATTTTGTATGAAATTACCGGTTTGTGTATCGATGAAAGGCATACGCATTCTCCTCTCTGCACATAGTCGTGAATTAAATGTCGACGAATTTTCAATAATCTCCTTATAACTCGGGTCATTAAGAAAACTGCAAAAACATGAAAAAATATAAACACCGTTGCTAACATTCCAATAACGCTTGCGATTTCATATTACATAATCCAAACATAGTCATTTTTACTAATTTTATATTTGCAAGCGAAATAATGATAGGAAATAACGATATACCTTTCGATTTTAGCTAAATTTGAAGGATTTACTATCTGAATCTCGGCGGCCGCCATTTTAATAGCAAGCTCCACTGGTGACGACAAATGTCATTTTCATTTCCGGTTGAGTTGCAACAGTAAAAATAAATTTTATTCCCGTAAGAATTTACATTGTTACTTTCAAAGTTGCCAGTATAAACATAAATAACGAAATTCGACTTAGGATATCAACATGACATTGTACTCTGTAAACATAAATAAATTTGCTTATAATAAAATGAAAGTATGGGAAAGTTAACAGAACCAATTGCGATTTTACTACGGAGGGATCTGTGAAGCTTTATTATCTTTAGAATAACAAAAGTGGACTCTTTGGTAACTTGACCCTCGTTAAGTCGTAAAGTCGAATAAAAATCATATTCCCTTCCACTTGACCCCTAAATATGCGCTATCTCGAATTATTTAGCTTTTTTAAACGGAGCAAAATATTATTTCTCTGCCAGGTGTTGATAAATAAAATTTATATTCTGTAATTCGAATTTTAAAACGGAGACTGTAAGTGAGACCTTGGAATTCTCTGAAATCAAAGCAATAAAATCCAAAAAGGATGTTTGGTACTTACAATGTATTGTTTGCGCTTTGTATACATGCAATAAAGTATTATTATGTTCATTAAAAGTTCGAGTAACAATCAATACACGACGAACTTAAGTTGAAAGATGTGACGATATTGAAGATCATGATTTCTGTTTATTGTTTGAACTTGAAGAAATAATTGATAAAAAATTGCAAATTGTTTAAATAAAAAAGATAATATATATTTTTTATTTGTTTATATAGTTTACTTTGCTAATGTAAAGAAATATTTACCATAAACGGAAGTCAAATTGTTATTTAAATTGCACCTTTGACAGTCGAATTTTAAGCAGTTATGTCGGAAATTCATATCATTTTTTTGCATTTTTCTTGACATTTGGCTTATATAGATTCCGCTGTATATACTCGTGTGATTAGTAATTAATATAAGAACTTGTCCAGTTCATGATGTAATGATATAAGCACGAATAACACAAGTTTAATTATTCCCACCAACAAAATTAATATTATATAAACAATCCATAACCGGAAAGAAAAACAAAATTTGATTGAACGAAGATTTGCGAAAATTTACATTAAGTATTAGTTTCTTAATTTTTATAGATATTTTATCAATATCAAAATTCCGAATAACATAACCTAAACAAGTGAATAATGGAAACAAAATTGATTAGATAACGTAGAAATTAACAACCATAAAGAACTAAAATAAATGTAATATTATGTTATTGTGTACTTATAAGAACCGTTTTAAATGTATATTTGATCTGACTCGAACTTCTGATCTGATCTGAACTTTGTTTACAGCAAGAAAACAAAACATTGGCAACATTTACAATCCAATTCTTACGTCAAGCTTGTGACTGGTCATCGTCGGACGAATCGTGGAAGTGGCGCATTTTAAGTAATTGGTGATTGGAGATCACCAAATATTACACTGATTATTGGTTACTGTGTTTATATTAACTTTGACCGCGGTTCTATTTTTTCTAATAAGATACATTTAGTGTATAATTTGTGCAAAAAATCAAAAGAATAAAGAGCAATTTGGAGGTCACTGCGCCTTACATTTTTGATACAAGATGTCCGTGTGCTTCTTTGTCCCAGCGGCGTAAGTTCTTTTGGTAAAATTATTAATAGAAAAAAAAATTCATAATAAATTTGACTCTGTTAATTTATCTTGGTTTTTAACTGTTTGCGATGAAGTAACTATTTTTTATTATTATTGTTTTTATATATACTATGCTTTTCTATCATAGCCTTAAAAATAAATTGTCAGAAAAAATATGTAGGTATAAAAGAAAAAAAGTACATTGCCCTCTGTCAACGACTGTATTAACTGATGGAAGAGATCTAGAAAGAAGTTTTAACTCAAATTATGAATACATCGATGTTAATATTTTTCATAATAATATTAATTGTATATTTTTTAAACACACTTTATGGAAAAGGATTTCTTTTCTAATATTTACATTTTCGAATTCAAAGATATAATTTGAATTTTTTTGATCGCACATATTAGACACGGTCTCTTATTTAAAACCATAATATTTCAATTATGAAAAAATACCTGGATTGAAATAATATTAACTCTTTTCGTATTATACTAGCCTCTGTCCGCGACTTCAACATTTAACATGCAGCAGAAGCTCTCAAGTGGAAAAAATAATCCGATCTTTTAACATTCTTCAATGGCGATCCGCTCCTATTGGCCTTAGCGTAGTGATATACAGCTTATAACCACCCTAGATAAATAAGCTATATAACACTGATAAAAATTTTCAAATCGGACCATTAGTTCCTGAGATTACCCCCTACAACGTCACAGGCTTATAAACTTTACCTCTTTATAATATTAGTATAGATTAGCGGGTCCGGCGGACGTTGTTCCGCTCTGATAATGAAAAAGACATTAACAAATTATGTCTAAACCGGAAGGTCACGAGGAACTCATGAAGCATTTTATCTACTGATGAAGCCGTATGAAAAACGTGTCAGAGGTTTTTGAGTTAATCGCGAAAAGACAGACAGACGTGACACTATTGTTGCTTATTAATTAATTTATTATTTGATGACTCTCCATCATTAAGATCACTTCTTCCAGTACGAAATAAAAGACAAAAAAATCGTAACATCGTATCGTGAGCAGTAGCTTTTTTGGGGTAAAAAATACTCTGTCATATTTTATACCCTTGAGAATATGTATGGTATGCAAAGTTTCATGGAGATCGATCCCGTGAAAACGTAACAAACTGACTTTTTTTTCGAAATGACTACGCTATTGACCTAGCAAGGTCTTAACAGCTTCACCGGACTACTAAGGCGAGCGCTTAAGGCACTCAACCGATTAGTAACAAACTGACAGTCACAATAATATTATTGGTTAGAATTAGGATAGTGAATTTCAAATTTACATTTGGAGTATTCTTATAAATAGGTTGATAAAATGTAAATAATACATTTGATATTTGATTTGGTATGCGTAGAATTTTATTGATTTATTGGTTTAGAAAAGTATAACTTATAGAGGAAAGTGTTATGGTGCTTGGTCTTTTAGCTCGTCTCGTGTCGAGATTATTGAGTGACTAGTAACTAAAAAACTCATCGGCATTATATATAACTGGTCATTATTTTATTTACGAAATGACTTCACTTTGCCATGTTTACATTAATAATAAATGATTTTGCCTAATATTACAACATTATACGTTAGTGTGTGTAAAGGCTCGTACTCCCGGTCCCTTAAACATTACCGGTGTGATTACAAAAAGTTAAATACGTATTGAATACTTGCTTTAACACGTTCACGCCGGCGCGTACCACCGGTGGCCCGCACTAGACTGTCTTTTCTGGCGGCGCGTACCACCGGTGGTAGGTATTCGATTGTGCTATTTTTACTAAATAAACGTTAAATTCTCTTTATTTCTAATAGCACAATCGAATACGTACCACCGGTGGTACGCGCGGGCGTGAACGTGTTAAAAAATTTTCGTTTTAAATGCAACGCGCTCGCTGAATGTTCATCATCTTGCTCTTTTGTCTTGCTTTGGTTATGTTAGCCTTTTGAAAAAAAGGATAATGCGAACTTGCCTCGGACGGAGCGCGGTGCATTTAATACGAAACCTTTTTAAAGCAAAAGTATTTAAAACGTAACGTTAAGCATTGGACCTTTTATTTTGAAGATAAATTATAGAACAGGAAATGTCTCATTTTTCACATATTGATAAGTTTGTAACAATCTAAAATTAAGTACCTACTTAACTAGGATGGCAAAAGATATTCTGGTGCATTTTTAGACTAGTTATTTTAAGTAGTGATTTTCTTTGTTAATTTTGTTATTTATGATTTAATTTACTGTACGGAAATATGTATATATGTTATGTAGCAATATATGCTATTCTTTCCTACCCATGTTAATAGATTTACAAATAAATATTTTATTTTATTTCCAGAGACCAAGCCGGCACCTCCACGGCTGGTGAAGATATCGAGGACAATGTTGGCGATGATTCACAAGCCGAGACAACTCAGCAGACACTTCAACAGTTCTGGATCAAAATTATGGATGATATCAAAAAGATAAATGCTGTTAGTACAATATAATATATACCTCCTTTCCTCGCAGTTACGGTCCCCTATGTTAAGCAGTAATCATTTTCACGTAATGTTGTTGTTAGTCATATTTTTGTGACTTTTTGAATTTGATAAAAATTTAAGCCCTCTGGTTTTTTTTTATGTCATAGGAGGCAAACGAACAGATGGGTCACCTGATGTTAAGTGATCACCACCGTCCATAGACACAACACCAGGGGAGTCGCAAGTGCGTTGTCAGCCTGTGTTTGGGAGGCGGGTGGTGGGGCAGGAAGGGAAGGAGGAAGGGGAAGGTAAGTTGATCTCCGGCTCTCTCACTGACCGAACGAAACGCAACAATGCAAGCACTGTTACTTCACGTCGGTTTTCTGTGAGAGGGTGGTGCTTCCCTGGACGAGCCGACCCATTAGTGCTGAAAACAATAATAGCTTCAGTTTGGCTCTACCACTACTAATCGTACTCAAAGAAAAGTAAAATGGACAACCGGTGAGAGTCGAACCAACGTCTGCGTCGGTGAACAAGATACTCACATACACTACGATTGCTCTATAAATCACACCCTCCCTCCCTCTCTCTCTCTCTCTCTCTCTGTCACCCCCGCCCTCTCTGTATATATTTCAAGTACATTAAGAATATGTCATCTCATACTCTTACAGCTTACAACCTATGTATAAATATATAGCTGTCTTTTTCGTTACGTGAAATACAATTTAAACTGTCCTGACAGATATTTAATTTCGATAAGTTATAGCTTCTATGGATTTCGAAAGAAATAAAAGCCTGTAAATATTTTGTCTTTAACAGGATGACTTCAAAACCCAAGCACTACCTCTGGCACGGATTAAGAAGATAATGAAACTCGACGAAGAGGTTAAAATGATATCAGCTGAGGCTCCGGTTTTGTTTGCAAAAGCTGCAGAAATATTTATCCACGAGTTGACCCTAAGGGCGTGGTCTCACACTGAAGATAACAAGAGAAGGACATTGCAAGTAAACAACTATAGATTTATTTTATTTTTGGCAACCAATCTGATCTATCAGGGGTTAAGATGACGGAACATTAACCAAATACCTTTTATTTTAATGAACTCCATTTCAAATGATTACAAATCAACACAAAAATTTATATAAGAACATTTTTAAGCTATTGCATAGCTTCTATCGCGGGCCTTGAGCGTGGAGACCGAATCCAAAAATTCCATAACGAAAAAACCTAACACCAATCAAGTCTCAAACTTTTGCTTCTTATTTCAGTTACCATAAACCTATAGTTTCAATGATTAATATTCCTGAATAACCTACATGTATTGTAAGATAATAAAAATATTTTGAACAAAAAAGAAAAAAAATGTTTTCTTATCGGTCACCACGCTCAAAAAGTGTAACTTCAATTAATATCAAAGAAAAAAAAACAAAGGAAAAAAAATACTGCATATATAAAAAGTTATAATTGCATAAGTTAATAAAAAATGCTATGCAATAGCTTTACCGCGGCAGTCCCCGAGTGCCTAACGTATTTTTTTTTTAATAATGTGTAATTAATTGAAACATTATTCTTAACTAAAGTTATAATGTGGGGATTGAGATTGTTGTACTGTTTTATAAATAATTGTACGGTTCGATTTAAATAATATTTGTAACTATGGTATTATTTAATAGCTAATCTATACTAATATTATAAAGAGGTAAAGTTTGTAAGTTTGTGGCTTTGTAGAGAGCAATCTCAGTAAGTAATTGTCCGATTTGAAAAATTACTTCTATTTTACATAGCTCATCTATCGATGAATTTTATAAGCTATATATCATCACTCTTAGACCAATAGGAGCAAGTGCACCAATAAAGAATGTTTCAAAATCGGGATATTATCCTTTTGAGAGCTTCCGCTGCGTGTTAGCGTTAGCCCAAAGTAATTATTCCACACGGACAAAGTCGCGGCCAGAGGCTAGTAATAATTTTTGCGGGATCGTAATGACTATTCTACGGAACCCGTATGTTCCGCGGAATCTAGTTTGGGATTCCCTATTCTAGATCAGCGCCTTGCAAGAGGCAAGTTGTTTTTGAAACGCAAACCTATAGAAAAGATGCACATTTTTTTTTCTCGAACTGACTACGCTATTGACCTAGGAAGGTAAGAGCTTCACCGGACTACTAAGGCGAACGCTTAAGGCACTCAGCCGATTTTATTTTGGCATCCATCTCAAGGGTGCACGGCACACCTCGGCTTGGCTATTGCCTGTTGCATGCAACATCGCGACCTATCTTAGCGAACCTAGCTAACTATTCACATATGTATGAGTTGTTGAAACGTATATGTGTACCAAGGCATATACGTCTCAACAACTCCTCCATATATTTATTATCGGAATGAGATGCACATTTCAGTACAAACACGTTAGAATTACGTTCTTATAATGTGATTTATCTGTCCACAGCGTAACGACATAGCGATGGCGATATCCAAATCGGACCAATTCGACTTTTTGATAGACATTGTACCGCGGCATGAGGTGAAGCCGAAACAACCTAGAATCGAAAACCCTCGACCCGCACAGATCGGAGACCAGGTGACTTAATGTCTTGATTTTTCGAGATATATCGAAATCATGATGATAAATTTTCTAGTATTCTTTTCTTTACCATTATCCCACATAAGTAGGATCGCCATAACATGTTTTCCTTCTCCACTCTCCCCTGTCAGATGTCATTTCAGTACTCACATGTTTTACAGGCTGAATGTTTAGACAGCAGTAATATTTGTGGAGAATATTCTGCACTCGATTCTCGTTCTAAATCACTTAAAAATATTTGACATAATTATCTAGAAAAATGCAAAAGTTATACTCAAACCTCTACTCGTCTGTCAAAGCAGTGGCTGTCGGTTGAAGTGAAAGTGAAAGACCAAGTAACAAAGAATAATTTTTCGAAGCAAAAACAAAACAAAAGTGTTCATTGTCCGCTTTATTATCGAAAGTTACTAACTTCGGGTAGCCCCTCGCAGCTTTCGGCACCGGTCATTGTACTTAGGTTTGTAGCTATACTTTTGAAAGTCTTAAAACAAACTGTAACTTAAGTTTTTGTTGTTGTTTATTACTATTTGTTGTAATATTTTTATTCTATATGTTAAATGTGACCATCAAGTGTCATATCCTAGAATACTGCGAGTGTTTAACCATTCACCTGGTATACATATATCATCATTTTATACACAATCCTTCCATACCCTTTTCAGTTTTCCTTTACTCTTATACCCATCTATATCTTCTAATATCTACTGTATTAATATATTTACATGTGAATGTATGTTTGTTTACTTGTTACGCTTTCACGCCTTAACTATTCAAAATCATTATGAAATTTTGCATGTATACCAAGAGTATATAAAAGGACGTAAGATAGCGTTCATTAAAAAAAATGTTTCCTTAGAAATTTACTAGTCTTTTTCGAGAGTTATGCTTGAGTGACTTAAGCCTTTGGTGCCTTTAGTGGCGACCTGCTCGGACAAATCTATTTCAAAATATCAACTCATTCAGTACGAGCTCATCAGTTATTTAATCTACCAGCAATTAATAACATTTCAAAAAACAATCCGTTGTATCAAATGTACAAATACTATAACAAATTCTGTGTTCACATAGACATATTGAATGACAGCTTAAAAAAAAATAAAGATGCATATTATATTAGAAACATAGACGTATGATAAAAATTTTTTTACTTTATTTTTCGCAATCAATCTTTCATATTATTACTGCCATTGTTACGTAGTCAATAATATTACAAGCGTCGTACGTTCATTTCAATGTTAAGCGTCGTGTGAATCAATATTCTAACAAGACAATGGACCCCTTGTTAGAATCTTCCAGGAAACTTTTGTGGCATCTCAGAATTTCATGCTCCGTGGTATTATTTTCCATTCACTTCACTTATGCACAATAAACTAACTATATTACGTAAAACACCACTAAAAAGGCCCTATGATAGTTGTGTATCCCTAATATTAACTTTGTCATCACACTTAGCTAACTGTGCTTATTGTTAAAATTGATAATTTTGTGTACAATTTGTAATTTATTGAGATTTATTATGTTATAATAGTTTTGTTACGCAAATAATCTCAATCTGTCATCAGTATTTGTACTGTTTTGTAAAAATAAAACATTGTATATCTTGATTATTATTATTTCTCGAAGATGAAATAATAGAGACTTACGAAGTTTTATTATCTACATCCATTAATCTAATTTCTGTATTCTTTCTATTCATGCTACTTTTTCAATTTTTTTTTTATATCTGCCAAAAAATCATTTATTCAGACTGATTCAGTACTTTGTACCCGCGAATAATTAAGTTTAACTAAGTAATCCGGTGAAGCTGTTAAGACCTTGCTGGGTCAAAAGCGTAGACATTTCGAAAAAAAAAAAACAACTACCCGACTTACCTGAGAATGGTAAAAAGTACTTTGCGGCGCGGGACCCCTCTCTTCTTTGTATGGCGCACCCTTTGGGAATCTCTCTGCTATTAGCCCAGTCATATTAGGGGTTTCAGCTCGGAATGAAAGATAATAAGCTGTAAATTGGTATAAAACTTTTTTTTTGTCGTTCTAAATATTGTCTCAATAGTTTTTTATTTTGTTTTCGACCTGACTAAGCTATTGACCCAAGGTCTTAACAGCTTCACCGGACTACGTCTCAATAGTTACGAGTGCTTTCGTGTCCGCGTATTAAGTATATTGAAGGTCAGACGTCGTAAAAATCGGTTTTTCATAAATATCTCGCTTTATATTGCCCAAATGAGATTTGCACCTAGTATAAAAGTTGTAGAGTATACAATTCTCTACAACTTTTGGTTGCCTTTTTTTCCATACGATTAACCATTTTTGCGATAGACCGCGAAAAGTGCGCCGCGTACAGTCATATATGGCCTAATGCAAGGTCAAGCGTGAGTCACGGTTATCAGTAGGTCGTATAAAGTGCAAATGTCATTTAAGCAATAGAAAGCGAGATATTCACGAAAAACCGATTTTTACGACCTTTGTGACCTACAATATCTTAAGACGCGGGAACGATAGCACTTTTGACTTCTGAGACAACATTTAGAACGACAAAACAAAGGTTTATACCAATTTACAGTTTATTATCTTTCATTCCGAGGTCGACCCCTTTTTTACCTAATATGACTGGGCTACTTATACTTTACAAACTTGTTAAATAATTTGATAGCGGACTGCTTCTCTATGTAACCCAAAAGATCAGATTTGGATAATAATACCACAGTGGTTTCATAATGGTCTCATTCATCAAAAGCTTCATATGAATTTTACGTCTCGAATATTTTACCACAGAGCCAAGACGCTGTGTTGATAGTAGAGAACAGTTTTCATTCATTTTTTCTATTCTGTTGATTTCGCACAGATATATTTTGGAATTAGCAATATAAAGGGATCGCAATTTGATACGACTAAGTCTTCTTTCCCTTAGCGTATTGCAGGCTGGCAACGCACTTGCGACTCCCCTGGTGTTGCTAGTGTGTATGGACGGCGGTGATCGCTTAACAATTGGAGACCCGCCAGTTCGTTTGCCTCCTATATAAAGCATTATATGAAAACTCATTTCAGTTGGTTGAACATCACCAGGCCACGATGCAGGGTTCCGGTCAGCCTCAGATTGTGTTGCAGCCTTGTGCTCAAGTTGTCCAGGTAATTTATTATTCCCAAATAATTGTCACGTCTGTTTGTTTGTCCTTATTTTGTATCTGAGAAAATTTATATTGTGTTTTATCTTGGGAAAATATAATTCCTCAAGTATCCTTTACCAAATGTGTTTAAATTTTTTTGCAACTAATGTTTCAGGTTAATACTCACATTGCCTTGCAGATAATAATATTACAAGCGCCCCTTTTGTTACGATATAATAAAAAAACAATATTTATTGTTATAAATAAATACTAATGTCAGGATTTTTGTTTGTTACTGCTCAACCTATCATCACGTAATGTTGCATAAAAGTTACAATCAATTATCAAACTTAAATGAATACTTGCGAAAATGTGAATCGTCGCGGGACCCCTGGACAATGTGAAACATCGATATTATTTTGTACAGGAAGGATAATTTATGACAAGAAATAAATATAGCATAACTAAAAATAAAACATCAAGATTTTTGGTGTGAAACATCAATAGACGCGGGTAAGCCTGATTGTTAGCGTGGCGACGACACGACGCGACGACTAGGTCTAGAACTAGAACTAGGACTAGAACCTAGGTCTGGCCTTCAATTGTAGCTGCCGGAACAAACCAATAGGTGTTGACAACAGATCTATTTGAGGGTAGTAGCTAGCGAGTGGAATTAAAAAAAAACCTATACTCATGCGAAGTAATGACTATACAGCGCGACTGGTTAGTCGTCAGCAATATTTTTACAGGGTTATCATTACTCGAGTCTCGCTCTAAAGCAGTTAAAAAAATAGGTGCTTAATATTCGAACCTAATTATTTCGAGAAATACAAAACCGATATACGCTCAACATCAAGTGGTTTACGTAAAAACGAACTGGTCTAATAACATGGAAAGCGATGAATATACCGTGCCGCGTAGTCCCGCCCGCGTTCTGCACCTGGACCCGCACCCCGCGTATATTTGTTGGACCGTGCAGCGTTCCCACGATAAGCAATTACGTAATGATTAACCTTGAAAAGGGCTTTTTTAAAGTTGTCCATTGAAACTAGGTGCTATTTTTTACGTTTAAAAGTATCGTTCCTATACTTTCTTAGAACAAACTTTCACTATAGTTATTTTTGTTGTTTATTAGTATTTGTTTTGATATTATTATTTTATATGTTAAATGTGACTATGAACTACCACAGGATTGAAGGCTGTGACCCTATAAACATTCACCTGCTGCTTTCAGACCACAGGTAATAGTGCATCAACAGCCAATAATGTGGCAGTTCCACATCCTGTGACCCTCGTACATCAGGTTGTCACCCCCTCTGGAGAACTACAGCAACTACCCGTAAGTATATTGGATATTTACTAAAAGCCGTATATTATTCATGAGTTCCATTAAATGGTTCGAGTTTTATAAAATCTATAGTTATTACGTATATTATATGTAGTCCTACTTATTACGTGCGTATCAGCACATATATACATCTACACACTAATATTATAAAGAGGTAAAGTTTGTGAGTTTGTGACGTTGTGATGTTGTGACGTTGTAGCGGGTAATCTCAGGAACTACTGGTCCGATTTGAATAATTCTTTCAGTGTTATATAGCTCATTTATCGAGAATGGTTATAGGCTATATATCATCACGCTAAAATCAATAGGAGCGGAGCACAGGTGAAAAATGTTTTAAAATCGGGATGTTTTTTCCTTTTGAGAACGCGAACGAAGTCGCGGGCAGAGGCTAGTATTATAATAAGAATGTAAATCTAATAATATAATAATAATACATGCCATAATGACGAAAGTCACAAAAACATCGGCAACCACCGAGAGACATTATCCATCGCCGGTCGCCGCTGTCATGCCGGCCATAATGACGAAAGTCACCCGGTACTGGATATGCACAGGCTGATCCCGAAACACGACACGCAGAAACGAGTCACTATGACGGGCTTTTTCGTCATACACATGGTGGTTGCGACCCAGTCGGGCTGTAAAACCCTACCATCCCGGTTTCGCCATTGCCTCGTTCGTTATTCAGCAGGGTGCACCACATGCAGGTGAGGTTGGCTTGGGTGTCTCAAGTCGTTACTCGACGACTTACACACCTTATACCCCAACCCTGTTGTCGTACTGCTAGAGTGCTGCATGCATGATTAAACCTCACCAAGAGAATTAAAAAGCATTTCCTTTTTTTTTGGGGATGGGCAGGGGAGAGTATGGGAAATGAGCCTCCATCGACCAAACGAACGAAACGCAACAGTGCAAGCACTGTTACTTGACGTCGGTGTTTCTGTGGGTCGGGTGGTATTACCCCGGGCGAGCCGACCTATTCATACTCAAACCAGCTATCCTATTCAGTTACCTAGAGTTACATTTAGTTTTTGATTCATAAAAATTGGTACATGTAATTCACCTAAATTTCTAGACCTTTATCACAGTACACACAACACCAAGTATGGAAACTCCCTATAAACGCTCGCACCGGCACACTCATACAAATATGCGCATCGACACGACCCCTAAGCGAACCTCGCGGTGCTGTCCATAGAATTCCTTTCAAAACCTCGCGTCGATGCATGTTGTGTGAGTGTGCCGCTTTCCAGCGTTTATTCGTAGTTTCCGTACTGTGTCTTATATTTATACTGTGCCTTTTTCTCAAGCGATTATCAAGATTTTGAAAGAATCCTTTTTTTTTAGATTTTATTATTATTTTCACTGTTAAACTCAAAATTAAATAGTAATAAATTTTTTTCTAAGTCTTAGGACTCTAAGACATAAAAAACGAAAAGCCAATTAAAAGAGAAAGAAGATTAATTTTATTTTAGTCATTTTGAAAGTGTCACTCTCAAAGTTTTGTCAGAAAATGTCTTTCTGCTATACTCAGAATATTTTTTCGAATTTTTACGAAGTGGACAACAATAAAAAAAAAGATATTTTTTTTCTCTCGAATTCTTGCGTTAAAACGTACTTTTTTTTTGTACAACATAATGCGAGTGATAATGTGATAAAGTTTTGTGAACTTTAACTAATACGTCTAGTGATTTATGAGTGTATAAAACTTATTGAAATAATTCAACAATAATGAACACTGTTGCTACCGTTGCTACTGTTGCGCGTCCCTAATTCAACGCATTTTGATGGACACTTTTTCACACACTGATACAACAATGGTCCACTTACCTCTACAGTCCACAGTTCAAACTAAAAAAATACAATGTATATATCTTTATATATCAATTTCTTTTGTACGTGTGTATCTCATTGAATTCCTTCTAAATGGCTGGACCGATTTTGAGGAAATTTTGTGTGCCAGTGGATCCGAGATTGGCTTAGATTAACAATTGGACCCGGTAGGTGGTGCTGCGGTTGACTCTAGGATTCTTTTTGTTATCAAGGCAGGGGTGTCCGCCCGGCTAACTAGTAAATACATATTCATTCATTCATTCAAGTGTTCGTTCCTTCGTTCGTTTGTTTATTCATTCATATGTTATAGATTCAGCTGACACAAGCGCAGTTGAACATGATTCGGTTACAAGTACAGAATAATCCGAGTCAGCCAATCATCATACAAGCCCAACCACAACAGTCGCCGCAAATCATTCAGGTACGCCATTTTTATATTTATATAAAGACTACGTTATAATAATGGAATAATTTTTTTTTTCCAGCTGACCAAATAATAAAAAAAATAGTGCGTGGAGTCCCTCCGCGCGGATGAAGTGAAACTTCGTAATGTGGAAATGAAAATAGGAAGGCATAGAAATTGATTTTTAGTGAAATCATATTGTTTCTAGCGTTGAACGTTTAAGGCAACAGCGCTTTTGTACCCCCTCCATGGTAGCGTTAAATGTTTAACGCAACCTTGTTGGAAGTCGCATTAGAAGTTTCACTTAAAAAAAACGCATCTTTCTATTTTATCTAGACACATCTTAAATAATACTTTTAAGTTTGCAAATAAATTAAATAAATACATCAATTTTATTGTATTTTAACGTTGATATTAAATTCCACTGCTGGGCCAAAGACCTCTTGCCGACCACACCAGCACACAATGATTTGGATATTTCAAACACAGAAAGACAAATCTTCTGTTCTATATTTTTCCCATATACCAGGGATATTACAAGGTCATTTCTCTGGTTCAGGTGTCCTCACAATGTTTTCTCTCGCCGTGTGATGATAGTGTTGCCAAATTAAATATAGTAAATGTACGTGAATTGCGAAGAATTACTTAGTAAATCTATTTATTTTTGGATGAACTCTTATATGAATAATTGTTAGTACATTTTCTTACACAGGCCTCGTCTGTCCGTCGTAAACACAAGTTTTAAATTATTGATTTTAACTTTTTGAAAAAAATAAGAGAAATATTAAAAGGGACTTAAAAAAATCGACTCTAAAAATACGCCACATTATCCTTAATCATGGATGCCTTCATACATTAATCTTAGATTGCTATAGCCTATACCTGCCTCTACTTCGATAAATATATATGTATTTCCTATTCGATTTTGAGGAGTTCCTTGATGTATTTTTAAAATCCACAGTAGAATCCTATTCAAAGTAAATTGGATCTCTCTTGAAAATATCAAGTAATAAAAATGATCTCTTTATTGATTTATAAATTATTAAATTCTGAGCAAATCTCTTTCTTTTGAAGTTGGTTATAAAATAGAAACCTGACGTTAAAGAACTATGAAAATATCTAGTAATCGTGTTAGAATTTTAAAGAAAAGAAACACAATTAATCCAGAAAAAAATATTTATTGATACAGGTATCATCGCAAGCCCAACATCAACCGCAACAACAAGTGTTCCTAGCACAAGTCGCCACAACGCAAGAAGATTCTTAATCATAAAATTAAAAAAAAAAAGACGAAAGCGTGTGTATCATAATGCCAAACCGGCATGTCCATGTGTAAAATATGATGTGTCGAATGTCTAATAATTAGTACTCTTTGTAATTTATATCATGGTAAAATATTTAGATAAAGTAAATTTACAATTTAAAGTGTGTTATTTTTGTAATAATTAGTAATTTTACTAAAGTCAATGACAGAATAGTTAGATGTTTGAGCCTATGGCCTGTGCCTAAAGAGACCACAGATAAGTATAACACCTAATTTACGCCAGAGCATGTAGAGCCTTTTTATTTTCTTTCTCGAAGTGACTACGCTATTGGCCTTATTTTTTTGGCCTTTACAGCTTCACCGAACTACATGTAGAGCCTGTAGTCCGGTGAAGCTGTTATGTTCTTGCTTGGTCAATAGCGTATTCAGTTCGGAAAAAAGCATTGGTTACCGTCAGTATTATATGTATAGGTGTGAGAAGGCTTCGGTTGAGATTCATTATAAAATGTTCCGTGGCGTAATCGCTTTCCTTCAATATTAGTAATTGCCTTATATATAAAATGAAAACTATTCAATTTAGATCCTGAAAATGTACTAACAAGAACCGACAAGGTAATCGTTTCCTTTTCGTTACCTTTCTATTATATATAACATAATATATTTTATAGACAGTTATAAACAGACAGTTACATTCGTTTTTGCACAGAGAAGGACGTCATTTACAGACGTCACAATTATTCGTATAGAGCTAAAGCATATCACTCAAGATAACCTGTATTAAGCAAAGAGATTCTGACGGGCAAGTTCGAGCCTATACCAGACGCCTTATTTCTTCTTCTAATCGTTTTGCTGCTAACTGTCACTTGTTGGACTTCCTGCAGCTTTGAGCCATTTCATAATATGTGTATTCAAGGTTATAAAATTATACACCTAATCAACGCTGAGACCCGACGTTATCACTCAAAACTTATCAAAAGAAGTTCCCTTCAATAAATAGTAACAATTTTTGTCAAAAAAAAAAAAAAACAAAATGCATGTTAAATTTATTAAAAGAAACAAAAACCTGCAGAATTTCATACACTACGTATCAGAGAGCATTAACCGATAGGCAAAAATGAGTGTGTGTTACGGTCCACGCGATTGAAGTAAAACTTTTTAGATATTTTTAAATTTGTCAATAAATAGTTTATAAACAAATTAATAAAAATTTAAATGGAAAAGAAATAATAAATAATGTTATATTGAATAATAATAAAGATCATATAGTAGAACTATGTATATAAAGGTGCGCGAGCGTACTGCCAACCGAGTTTCAATAACCGATTAAATCCGGATCTTCATTATCTGTAGTGCCATCTATCAGCTAATTGGGAAGTTAAATAACACCGGAAATATTATTAGTAACTCTTTGTTATAAAGTAAATAAAACATAGAAAAATACCAACACATGACTATGATAAGTAACGATTTAAATTAATCATGATTTAATAGAAGTTTTAATTATTATCTAACTGAATGTGAAGAAAACGTGACTCCATATTGCCGTAACGGACTTCCGTTGCATTGTCCTCCAGATATCTCCTGATCGCGCCTTTAGTAGTTTTACTTCAAAAACATCAGAAAGTCGAAGATTCTATTTAAAATCTTTTTAAAAATTATTTTTTTAAGGATTCTTTCTGTTATTTTCCATAACCTTTAATATATTATTAAGAACAAATGTAATTAGACTATAGTATCTAGATTTATTCTTATATAATTATGCTATGTATATTCCCAATATATCTTTGATTTATCTATATTGCTATATTAGATTATTCTACGTTATTACACTGAATATTTGGTATTAAGTTTAAAACGTGTTCTGTCACACTTGATATTGGCGAAATCGCTTTTTTTTTTTTTTTTTTTACGTGGGGCTACATAGGCAAAGGCCATACCGAAAGAAATAAAATAAGAAGTCGTTTATTATTTTTATACTTTAATATTCTCTGAAAATCTTTAATATATATTCGAAGTCAAAATAAAACGTATTTCTAGTGTATTTTTTACGGGTAAAGTAGATACGTTACAATTCTGTAAAGTACTTAACAAAAGGATAGCTGTAAACTTTACACTTCAAAGTGCAAAAGGACTCGTGTATTAAATAAAAGAGGTATAATGCAAGATAAACATTTATTACGTAAAGAATTATTGCAAAATTAAATTACAAAGCACACACACACTCCGTATTCAAAACAAGCTTAGAATAAATAATAATCAACAGTTGGGAATTTATGAGGTAATTATTGTCCTCGATTTGGTAAATTAACGTTATATTAAAAATTAAGGATTTATTCGTAATAAGATTTTTAATGATATGTTTTAAAGACTGCTACGAAAGTATAGAAAAAAGTAGAATAAATAAATCTTATAACTACAATTATACTAACATATTAATAAATAAACAACATATCGTCTGCTTAAATAGAAAAATCTCAAGAAAATCCCAACATTATTTTCAACAAAATAATTGGCAACACCGAAACGCATACTTTTACGTAAGAAATTGTTTTATATTTTAGTGTTAACTGTTCCATTTTTATATGAAAGTATATCGACAATTCTGTATAGTAAATTTAGAATATTCGAGAATGTACGTGATTTTTCTTTTTAAGAGACGATATACAAAATATCTAATACTAAACTTTTTTTTTCTCTTAAAATATTTTTTTTGTATCACTAAATTTGTTGGGGTATTTAATAATCAAGCAATTTAATATTTATGTAAATAGAAGAAATATATCATACAGTGAACACTCATCATAGTATTTGCCAAAGATGCCAAAGGACTCGTAGCCATTGAGACAAATGTTTTTTTTAGTCGTTACATTTCAAAATGGCCCGAGTCCAATTTTAGCCAGTCATAAGATTTTAAATAATTTTTAAGGATCTCCAAATTTTTCTAAGGCCAAAAAATCATATGAATGTAATTGGACTCGGTCTATTTTGAAATGTAATATTTCAATTAATATTTATTCACATATATTGTAACCAAATTTTTATAGGATCTTTATTTCCCTTCAATCTATAACCACAGGCTGATAAAGAAGACAAAATAAACAATATGATAAGTGAATTATTTTGAAATCCATTCTAAACTCATCCCAAAATGTTTTTAATTGAGGATATCATAAGATTTGGGTTCAAAAAACGGGCCAACTCTTTGACTACAAATTCTCAACTTGACTATCAACTATTCTAACCAGCACTAAAAAAAATGTAACTCTACAATATTACACATTTCCTGCCAATTAAAAATCGCTTTTTACAAATTCACAAAATATATGAATTCTAAACAAAAATTGTGTAATTAATCCTTTGTGATTGGTGAGCGTTCTAAATAAAGAGATAAATGCCCAACAATGGAATTATAAAAATATTCTAAAAAATTAATATACAATTAATCTATATCTAAGAGTTCGGGATGTTTTTTTTAAATTCATTACTTATCTAAACACAAACTGTACAAAAAAATGCGAGTTCACAAAATTTAAATATCGATTTCGAAATATAGAATCCTATGTATTTCCCATTTTCTGAAATTGTGCAATAACAGACTTAATATCTTCTTTCAGCATTTTCATTGCGACTTGTCTCTGTTTGGAATCTTCTAGAAGAACGTCAGAGACATTTTTTCTGAACTCTTTCATAAAATTATCATTCATGGCTTTTGATCTAGAATTAACAAAATATTAATGCACTAAATAAAACATGTCTAAAAAAACACGAAAGCAGAAATATACTTTGCTCACAATTTTTTTGGTAAGCAATTCTATTTATAGCCTTGCTTCCCATCTCCTGCGCATGCGTATTATACCGCTTGCCCCACTTCCTCACGGCAAGAAAACACACCGGTGAATACGTTATCGTAAACAAAACTTAGTCTATTAAAAATGTAATAATGTATGTTATATGAACTTGAACTTAGCGTGATATTAAGTTAAACTTCGTTTGAGACGGTGTCACTTAGGATTTATGAAACGAAAAGGTGTAAAGGAAATGAGATAGCTATAAGTTAATACCAGGTGAAAGGTAAGACACTCGCAGTATTCTAGGATATGACACTTCATGGTCACATTTAACGTATTAATTTTTTTTTTATCATAAAAGGCAAATGAACAGGTAGGTCACCTGTTTTTAAGTGATCACCGTCGTACATAGACACTAGCAACACCCGGGGAGCAGTAAGTGCGTTGCCATTCTGTGTTAGGGGGGAATGGAGAGAAAAGGAGAGGGGTTAGAGGAGAGAAAAGGGGAGATGAGTCTTCGGCGCTCTCACGGACCGAACGAAACGCAACAATGAGTGGCTCTATCACATACAAATTGTGTGCAGAGTGTCCTCTAGAAATATTGCTACTGTTTAAACAGTCACCTTAGCAGTGTTACAGCGTCCTGAAATTTATCTACGCTAATACGTACTTGTTATTAAAATCGGCTAACATCGAGCGTGCAAGTTCGCAGATCTTCTGCATCATATTCTTAACGGCTTCATCGTACATTCTTCGACGTACTTCTTCCAATTTTTCTGATTGCTTCTGAATTTCGACGAATACGTGAACCAATCTGAGATTAAACAATTAAATGACGGGGATTTTAAATCAAAATTAAAGATATTTTACTTAATTTAGGCACTTTTTTTTTAACTTTATTTTTGGCTTTCAGATTATTACTGCCATTGTCACTTAGTCAATAACATTACAAACGTCGTGCAATCACTTCAATATTGCGTCGTGCGAGTCAATATTCTAACAAGATGGTGGATCCCTTGTAAAAGCCTTCCTAGGAGTTTTTGTGGCATCTCAGAATTTCATACTTCGTGGTACCATATTCCATTCACTTCATTTATGCACAATAAACTAACTATATTACGTAAAACACCACCAAATTTACAAAATATAGAGTAAAATAACATAAGATTATGAATAAAATATAAAACACACTACATGACATACTAAAATCCCGCCGAAAACTCCAATTTAGGCACTTATAAAGGTCAAAACTACCGCCGGTTTGGAAAACAACCCAGACAACAAGAAGAAGAAGAACTGATAAAGAAACTCTTTTTTTTTCTTGAACTGACCACGCTATAGATTATCGCTTAGGGCATTTAGCCGATTTTACACCGGCAACTAACTCAAGGGTGCACGGCACACCTCGGCTTATGCTGTTG
>JACEII010000138.1:39292-102816 GCA_014332785.1 Antheraea mylitta
TACCATACGGAATTCTGAACTGAATAAAACTACGAACGGAAAACTACTGTATGTCTGTGATAGGTCCATAGATTTGTATGGATTTATTGCGTTCGAAATCCCCATTCGATATCTGGAATCAAAATCCCGTAACGAAATTCCGTATGTAGTATATAAGGCCGCCACTTTTAGTAATTTACGAATACTAATTTCACCAATTCTTACCTTTATCCGAGGTTGTTTCATTCTTGTCGAACCACGCATCAACATATGAAGTGCTAGTATTTCTAGTAGATGCAGATGGATGACTTCTTTTCTTATTCGAAATGTCAGTTATCGGCGCAGTTCTTTTTAAATTCATTCTCTTATCTTCACTAGAAGTTTTACTTGGATCAGGACTCGATATATTATCAAGTAAGGTAATTCGATTGATTTGCGATTCCCGGTTTTTGGTTATTTTACTTTGTTTGGGACTACTATTAGATGTATGTATTGATTTGTATTTATTAGGATTTCCAGATGTATCCGCCATTTGCTTGAAGTCTTCTTTAAATATCGACGAAGGTTGGGTTTGGAATTTTTTAATTAAATCAAGTTTGATAGGAGATATAACGGATTTTTTGGTGGCCGTTGGGTTTTCCTTTTGTTTCATTTGACGTGTGATGGGATGACTTGTAAAGAATTCTTCAGTTTCGTCAAATTTCTTTGCAACTTGCTCTTTGCATGCACTTTTCTCTCTGTTGGATAGATCTTGAATAATTGTAGACCGTCTGCTGTGACTCGATCTACTTCGTAGCTTTCTCACACTATCTTCAAAATCGCTCTGGGAGTTACGGGATGACGGTAACCATTTGCGAATATTAAATTTAATTACAAAACTTTTATCCGTTGCGGGCGAAGAATTGTCACCATCTTTCTTTCCTTGCGTATTTTTCTTTGGGTTTTCTAAATAATCAGATATCGACAGTCTATCAATTGAAGTTAATTTAACTCGAGGTGATATATTGATGGGAATGTCTCTATCGGATGCTGTTTTTTTGTTGTGTTGTTGCAAAGTTTTTTGTGTTTTTACGGATCTATCATCTAGTGTAATCGTATTTTTAATACTATCAGTTGATAACCGAGGTACTAACACGTAAGGATTTTTTTCGATACTATTTCCTGAACTCTTTGAACTACGTTGTTCAGGTGTATTTGGTTTAGGAGATGTACTTTTTTCTCCAGGCTGATTAAGCCTACTTTCGAGATTATTGAAATAATCTTGCAATGTCTTCCCTAAATCTTCCGTTTCCAGATTACGCGGTAAAACTTGCTGCTTAATATGCTTCATGTTTGGTGGCGATTCGTCGAAATTCCCATGAGCTGTAATTCCAACAGTGGCTATAGATTTACCTGAACAACATCCTGAACTCTCGACAACTTCTATTTTATTCGGATCTGAGAGATTAATGTTATTTAATTCATTTTTACTTCGCTTAGTGTTGCTTGGCTTCGTGTCATTATATAATACTAAATTTTCATATTTACTAAGATCTATAACATCTGCCTGGATGTTATCGTTAAATGATTGTTCATTTTGATTTATATTTTCTTCATCTAAAAGCTGATGGTGCGTAGTGTTAGTGTCATTTAAGTAGATCTTCTTCATTGATTCTAACATGTCTGGTCTAATGCTATCGCAATTATAATCTTTAGTTGACGTTATCGTCTCTATAATTAATTCTGGTAAAGGACTTTCATTTCGATCAGCTGATGGTGCTTTACGGTGAATAGGATCCTTTTCTACTGCTAATTTAGCTTCACTATTCTTCGTTATTATATCTTTTTTACTTTGAATTTCATTATCATCTATTGTATAATCTTCCAATTGCGGGATCTGACTTAATACTGGCACTGGATGATCTTTTTCCACATTCTTTTGTTTGTCAATAATCAATGAGGTATTCAATACGTCTGCGTTTGCTTGTCTCATCCTTTGATCAGTTAAATCTATTATAGGAATGCTAATTTTTCGTTTATTTTGTCTCTTCTTTGCTACTTTCGTCCCTTTGTTAATTTTAGTTGTTTTGCTAGCTTTGTTTTTTGAATTTGAAGTATTTTTAGTTATTTTTCCACGCGTACCTGTAGAATTAGCGTTACCAGTAAGTAAGGACTGCTTTGGTGCATAGTTTTTCTTTGGTTTAAAGTTTTCATCTTCACTATCACTCGTGTAATTATAAATTTCAGTATTTACAGACTTTGGGTCTACATACATTACGTTGTTATTATTCTCTACAGTTTCCTTTAGTTTATCGAATATTTCATCCAATTTTCTGGATCGGGGACTCAGGACTTTTTCTACTTTTGCTTTGGAACTAAGATGTCGAGGTCGACGTATATAATATCGACGTTCTTTTTCAATATCTTTGTAGGGTGTTGCATTGGAATTTAACGTTTTTGATTTAACTTTAGAATTAGACGGTAACATATTTTCGTCAACATCTGAAACTTGTTTATCAGATAAATCGTTATTTGAATTCTCTATTACTGGTGAATATAATTTACGTTTACGACGAGAAACTCTAACGGGTGTTTCAGTCTTTTCCGTTTTTTTTTCTTGAAACTTCTTTTCATCTAAAGTTAAATACTGATCATTCTTCGTTATATTCTCTATTTCTTTTTTATCATATATATTATCTGCTAGATTATGATCTATCTTTTTTGGATTACTTTTCTTTTTTCTGTTGTACGTACGTTTTATATTTCGCTTAGAAGGCTTTTTAGATTCGTTGTTAGTTATCAAATCACCGTGTTCAATATAATTTGTATCAATATCATCTTTCTTATTATTAACACTTTTTGTAACATTACTGGTATCCATACTTTTTTCCTTTTTCAGTTTTGCAGGAAATTTCAATTGTAAATTATATTTGGGCTTACTATTAGTCTGTTCCAAAGTTTCATTCACTCTTCTATTATCATTTCGTGCTAATTTCTCACTATTGGTTTGTTCGTTTTCGTAATTCTTTCTATTTATAATCACGTCCGTATCTTCAAGACTTGTATTTTTGGGATTTAAACATTTAGTATATTTTTGAAAATCATTGCAAACTTTATCAATAATACTATTAAGACACTCACAAACTTCCAGATCATCTAACATGTAATTAATATTTTGGCTAGAAAATTCAATTATAATATTATCACAAATACTTGAATTTATGTCACTATTACTTTTCTTCTCTTTCATAGCCTGTGTTGGACTGATCACTATATTACCATCAGAATTCTCTATAAAATGCTGTTCAAAGAAATTATTCACAACAGCTTCATCATAATTTACCTTATTTAGAACATCCTCATCAAACAGATTTTCGATAGGTTTTTTACTACCATATAAATCTTTTGTTATGTTTTGACCACAATTTACAGGTGTCTCATTAACTATGTTTGCATTTGAGTCATCTGTAGAGGAAGATCTATTTATAATCCTGCTGGGTTTGTTGTTCTGTTTCTTTCGAGCGACTTCTTGCTCAGCAAAATTTGAATTCACTATTTCTTTATTAGCATCTTTACATACATCGCTATTAACATCTTTATTTATTTCGTCAATGTTGTTTTGCAAAGCTTCTTTAATTAATAAATCGACAAAATTATCTGATTTACACTCTTTGTTTTTTGATAAACGTTCTATTGTATTACTAATTACAGAGTTGTCCGTCGACCCAATAGTGGCAATTAAAAGACAACTCGTTGAATGATCGATCTTTTCTCTTGATTTATCCGTTACATTTGTCCTAACTTCGTTATGGTTTCGAGAGTTTCCAATAGAACTCCCACGAATGCTTTTGTGACTTACTCCATAAAGTCTGTTAGTAAGCGATTCGAAAGTTTGTCTCTTATCAGTTTCACTAGTGTCTATTACTTTAGTTAATTCTGGCGACTTATAAAGGTTTCGCGACTTCCCATTGTCTAAATATTCTGGAATAGCTGCGAGTCTCTCATAAAGCTGTAAGGTTGTTTGTATTGATTATTATTTCATGTTAATACTTACACTGGTTATTTATACTACTTATCAAAATTATTGCTAAAGACTACCTCATTAGTAGATGTTTTTTTTAAATATGAACCATATTAATTAATAACTTTTTCATGCTTTATACGACTTTAGCGTTCAATTTCATCTGATGACAAATTACACTGTGGTCTATGATGGCAAATCATTAGGCTCACAATCGCAGGACTTACAGAAAGCTCTACCACCACGCTATTATTTCATCAAGTTTTCCTCCACCAAAAGTTTCGTATCAACTATTCGAACATACGTCAATCGGTGCAGTGTCCGAGTAACCTATCCAACAAACCATCATCGCTTCAAAATACTAACCTGTTTCTATTAAAAGGGTGGTTTTGTAAGATCGATAAATTTATAGATTTTATTAGAATAATCAACAAAGAATAAGAGAGTCGTGTCGTGGTGGTCGAGCAAATGGATCGGCGGAATATCAATCCGATGTCCTCAGGTTCGAACCTCGACTTGCACCAACGAATTATTCGGAATTCACGTACATTTATCGATTTCAATTGCTAACACTATCGGCTGACGGTGAAGGAAAACATTGTGAGGAAACCTGAACCTGAAAGATGTTCTTTTAGTAATACAGTATGATGGAACTGTGGATTTCTCAGAGGTTGATTTTTTTTATGTCATCACCGCCGTCCATAGACACTTGCAACACCAGGGGAGTCGCAAGTGCGTTTCCAGCATGTGTTTGAGGAATTGATATGGAGGAATGGGAAAGGGAGGGCGAGGGGAGGAGGCATGGGCCTCCGGTGCTCTCACTGCCCAAACGAAATGCAACAATGCAAACACTGTTACTTCACATCGGTTTTCTATGAGAGGGTGGTACTACCCCGAGCGAGCCGACCCATTGATGCTGAAACTATTACTAGCTTCAGCATGGCTCTACTACCTCTAAGATAGCCAATATGTCGTGGGCTTGGCGCAGTGTATGGCCAACACCTTCCTACGGAAAGAGATATATGATCCTAGTGAGCCTATTACAGATCGTTGATGATTGGAATGATTCTGGTTAATAAATTTTCTATCATTGGACAAAGGTCTCTTACCAATATCATATTTAAGTATTAGATACTACTACGAGAAATTCGCTGCGTGCAAATTTGCTATGTATTTGAAGCCTAATGATACAAACAACATTTTTGATGTGACACATCGATAGTCGACGGTACACCTGATTTTTTGTCCTGGCGAGACGTGGTGAAGCAAAACACGAACTTTATTCTATTAAGGAAATACTCTCAAAAACATTTGCAACTCTATTTATATAAGCATAGGATTAAAATTGTTTTGTCGGACACTCGTTCTAGTAGTGTTACGCGGCACGCGCCAACGACCTAGCGCCCTTTGATAAATACCGTCAAATACACTGCGACTAGTTGAATTTTAGCATTTGGTATTTAATAAAAATGAATATTTATGTAATAAAATAAATAAACAGTCATTATTTTAGGCAAAAAAATTGTAACGCCTTATCTTTTCATTATGTCATAGCTGATTCCTGTCGTAATCTGTTCTTTTATGCATATAAATTATACAAAACAATTTCGATGTTATCGCCAGGCGTTCTGTATACGGCTCAATTTTTTTTAAATTATAGTACCAAATTTTTTAAGTCTACTTTTTCAATGCTTTGCTTTGTTTCTATAGCTTAAGATGTAAAAAAAAATGTTATTCCCATAATATATATGTACGTAATAATATAGAATAACTTACAGGAAATAAAGACGCCGGTGAAGTCGTTAAGAGTGAATTACATACAGCGGGATTCCTTGATCTTAGGACGTAACCTGATAAATAATAAAAAAAAAACCTAAGAAATTAGAACGAGAAATAGGCACAAGTGCTTGATAATCTTTCTGATCGCTTTAAATATAGCCGTGAGTTCGGGCTTGCACATAGTATAGTCAAGATCATAACACAAAACAAATTTAATATACTACTAGCCTCTGCCCGCGACCTTGTTCACGTGGAATAAAAACCCCGATTAAACATTCTTCATTGGTGCTCCGCTCCTATTGGTCTTAGCGTGATGATATATATATATAACCATAAAAGAGCTATATAGCATTGAAAGAATTTTTCAAATCGGACCAGTAGTTCCTGAGATTACCCACTACGACATCACGTCACAAACTCACAAACTATACGTCTTTATAATATTAGTATAGATCGTATAGATAATAGGCATTTATTAACCACTAGCAGTGTCCGCTACTCCCTTCTCATGGAACCTAATGCAAACAAGAAGGCACTAATAAAATCATTTGAATATATTAAATTCATTTACTTATCTACTATTCTATATACACTATTCATTCTCGTACTTAAAGTGCGCCGTCATTGAAATTGCAATAACTTTTGATAGACTGAACCGAATTTAATGAAGCTAAGACTAAATATTACTCGAAGATATGCTTTATGGTTTTGGTGAGTTTTTATCGTGAACTTAGCACTTTAGTAACGATGCTTGTTCAATCAAACAGACAGACAGACATTTCTATAATTGATTCAAAGGTATATTATTACTTATACCAAGATACTTGCGACATTTTATCTTCACAAAAATCTAAAAAGTACATTACACGGTACATTCACATTTTTATTATATGTATACATAAGTTGTCTTGATGTACATATAATATAATACGTAATATCAATACCAAAATTTATATTCTGTGGCATCAAGAAGATGTCTATCATATTCTAATGGAATGTGTCAGGAATGAATCTCAAAAAAGACAGATCTTTAAGACTATTTATAATATAGGTGTTTATAGTGAAATATTGTCACGCCCAGCATCGGAAGAAGCCAAGTTAATCTATAACATGGTGGATGTCGGTATAAGGGCAAGAATGTGATTGTAATACTCTGTTTTTCACTTTAGGTTTTTTGTTAGTAAGATATATACTTGTAAGTTGTTTTGTAATTGGTGATTGTTTGTGGTATGGATGAGAGTGGCGTGTTCTCTTTGAACAAACCCTCAATAAAAATAAAGAGAAAAAAACACTATTTAGAACGGTCGAAAAGTTTGACACGATTATTAAAATTGCCACTAAAATATTATTATGCGTATACATAGCTTTTTCTACGCACATTCCAGAACTTATAACCTATTATGAGTTATTAAACTTGCTTATGCCTGCGGCTTCGCTTACTTGAACATAAATTTGACTACGCCCTCGGGAATAGTACTTTTTTTTATGGAACAAACCCTATAACCTTCTCTGTATTCCTGATAACCTGTATGCAAAGTTTAAAAAAAAAATAGAGTAGTTAAAGCGTAAACCTAACAAACAAACAGACTTACGTTCGCATTTATATTCGTTAAGATACATTCAGTAATCATAATCTATAGTTTTACAATGTGAGGAATTTGTCACTATGTGGTGTCAAAAACCCACTCTATAACACCTAAATTGCTTATGGTATCTCGGAACGTGATAAACCTGAAGAATTTCACTATATTTTTTTTATAACATAAGAGACAAACGAACAGGTGGGTCACCTGATGTTAAGTGATCACCACCGTCCATAGACACTTGCAATACAAGTGGAGTTGCAAGTGCTTTGTCAGCCTGTGTTGGGGAAAGGAAATGGGAAAGGTGAGGAGAGGTGGGCATTTTTTCCTCGAACTGACTACGATATTGACCTAGCAAGGTCGTTAACAGCTTCACCGGACTACGAAGGAGAGGTGGGCCTCCGGCGTTCTCACTGACCGAACGAAACGTATCAATGCAAGCACTGTTACTTCACGTTGGTTTTCTGTTAGAGGGTGACACTACCCCGAGCGAGACGACCCATTCATACTGAAGCCAGTAATAGAAACCTATTTATATAACCTATCTCTGTAGTCCGGTGAAACTGTTAAGACCTTGCTAGGTCAATGGCGTAGTCAGATCCAAAAAAAAACCTATTTCACACAGTGTATCTTAGTTGCAATACAGTGAGACATATATTTTTTTTATTGAAGCACGACAAAGTGACTGCACTGTGCCTGATGGTATAATAAGCATAGTACAATCCAAAAACAGTGGCGACCACCGAGAGACAGATCATCCATCGTCGGTCGCCGCTGTCATACCGGCCATAATGACGGAAGTCACCCGGTACTGGATATGCACAGGCTGATCCCGAAACGCGACACGCAGAAGCGAGTCACTATGATGGGCTTTTTCGCCATATACATGGTGGTTGCGACCCAGTCGGGCTGTAACACCCTACCACCCTGCTTTCGCCATTACCTCGTTCGTTATTCAGCAGGGTGCACCACGTGCAGGTGAGGTTGGCTTGGATGTCTTAAGTCTTAAGATGTTACTCGACACCCCTTACACCCTAAAATAATTACCTTGTAATAGCAATAAACCCCCCCAAACACATATATTCACTCTAATACATAGGTACGCATCACCTATTATTATGATAGTATAACTTAAATACAAAGGCCATGATTTAATACTCTAATATGGCGCCTAAAAAAAATTTAGAAAATTCACCATAACAAACTAATACCAAATTTAGTTAAAGACATTTAGCACATTTTTTTTTAGTTTTCATAGTCAAGTGCAAAAATCAGAGTACAATTCGAATAAAACAAACAATAAAACACAAAGTAGTTAAATATTGCAGTATATTCTTACCTGATCGTCTGCCGCGTCGTCTTCCAACAGTTTGTGAAAACCTCACTTCTTTCTGAATATAAACACATCAATAAAACTATTACGTAAACCTATTTAACAATTAAAACTACCCCCAACATCAACATATTGAATCGTTATTATAAAAAAATACGGCAAAGGAATCTAAACTATTCAGCCACGCTGCTTTCAAGTAGCTAAAATGACCAGTCTCAAGAGTTTTTTTTTTATTATTTCAAATGTGACAAGTAAAAAATAAATACACTGATTTCAAAATCAACATGCTTTATTGTTAATTAAAATTTTATATTGGATATAGAAAAAGCATTATTTTGTTATTCTGAAGACTTCAGTTCAATAGAAGTGATGCCTACTTCGGTCACAGATTATGTATTATCTATTAAGTGTCAAAAGTATAAATGTTAATAAGGGATGCTGGTTTGTAATAAAAAATTAGGTAATAGTTAAGAGATAAAATTCTTTCAGGTCGCGCTAAAAATTTATTGTTAAATTAAAAAATATATATTATAATATTTATTGGCATATTTGAAAAAGGTTATTTATTCTGTCCTGTTTGAAACAGTATATTGTAAAGTTAAGAAATAAATATCAGTAATTATTACTGGAAATAATAATTAGAAGTTATTTAATACTGTTAAATTGTAGTTTATAGAAGCCTTTCATTAACATTTTTTTAACGGAATTAAGATATGTTAAAACGTACAATTTCAGGATCAGCAATGTTGGATATTAACACAGTTGTTGTAAAAAAAAGATGGAATTTCATCTTAAAGCTTAAAGTATATGTATCTAGTCACCCAAAAACTTCAGGTGAGAAAGATAATTATCTGTGAACAAAATATCCTGGGGGCCTAAGCAAGTTGTTTATCGACAATCACTAACGCAAATAGATAAAATCACGTGATATAGCGTTCAGATATGTCATCTCCATACATTTTCCGTTTTCTATTTGCGTTAGTGAATGTCAATAAGCAACTTAAAATCACGTGATATAGCGTTCAGATATGTCATCTCCATACATTTTTCCGTATTCTATTTGCGTTAGTGATTGTCGATAAGCAATTTAAAATCACGTGATATAGCGTTCAGAAATGTCATCTCCATACATTCTTCCGTTTTCTATTTGCGTTAGTGATTGTCGATAAGCAACTTGGTTAGGCCCCCAGATCTTCAGGGGCAGTTTATCAGGCCAGTGAGCATGCTCGAACCCTGGCTACCCCTACCATGCGGCGGACGGTACACCGTGGGGTTTTAGTCCGTGCGAATCGGACATAACCTACCCTCTCCCCGGGAGGGTAGCGTATCCGTTAGGGATTTCCCCACGTTAATAAAAAAAAGGTCCCCAGATCTTGCTAGAACGGATTATTCACATTTCGTTCACGTATGGAGGCAATTTTTTACACAATTATTAAGAAGATAAATAATAACATTTTCAATTAATTATATTGTATAAATTCTTATATATATATATATATATATAATCTTAAATTATACTTACGGTAGGACGAATTATTTTTTGAGAACTTTGCGATGTTTGTATTGGTGACTGGGTATTTCCTCTTTTTAAGTCCATCGTTAACTAAACATAAGTAATTGTATGATATATATCTTTATCAAATTCGTGATTTATTTAGTTAGAATACAATTAAAAATGTATTTATACTATGCAGATATATATCAGGTGAAAAGTTAAACAGTCACCTGATATATTGAAAAGCTGTCACCACCTTATTCAAGATTATGTTTGACTTTATTTAGGAACATTATTGTTGAATTTTAAAAATTGTAAAATATCCCTATGTCTATAGTTTTTAATTACAAATAATCCTTAATTATAAAACTTCTCACAAGTGTCCCTGATAGTGTAATACACATATAAACACATAGTTACTTAGTTCGAATGGTTAATTACATTCAATTTGTGAATCAGTGTGTAGGCAACAACCCAAACCACTTTGGCTTGCTTACGCGAGTTACCATTTTGGCTGTGTGCCTCCCAAATTTGCCACCAAGTTTGGTGGCTGTTCTAAACAATAGTAGTTTATCAAAGAAAAAGAAAATATCTCGCCTAATACAGTATGTATCTAAAAACTGTGAAAATAAATATTAAAAAGACGTGCGTTACAGGTAACTGAACTTAAAGAGCAGGAAATAATTTTTGTATATATGAAAACTCCATGTTTAGGAACTATTTACTACTTTTTAGTTCGGTTCCTTATAAGAGCGTGTTCTTTATTTTTTTTTTTTTAATATTATTTATGTTAGCTCCGTTATTCTTTAAACGATTTTAAATTTTATAATAACTAAAAGTAAAGTTTTAAGCTATTTAAATTAATTACGTGAATGGGACAAACTTATTAAATTATTGTATTGTGTGCTAAATTCTAATTTAATCTATAACCTATGTAGAAAAAATATACAGATGAAGATTGGTTAAGTAGTTTCGGAGTACATCGTGGACAAACATCATGACATTGGATTTCTATATATTTAGATAGGTGTGTGTTAAAATGATGACTTACACGATATTTCTCGCCGTATATTTCTCTCAGAGCTTTGTCCAATGTTACTAAATCGCTGCGAGAGCTTACAACGAACCGCAGACAGCGGATACCTTCGTCGACAATTTTTATCGAAGACGGATACAATTTCGGGGTTGATAACGTTGTCACCGATATAGTGACTAATTTATATTCGCTATTGAACAAAAGTTAAATACTTGCTTTAAAAAGGTTCCGTACTAAACGCACCGCGCTCGCCTGAGGCAAGTTCGTTTTATCCTTTTTCCGCAAGTCTAACGTAACCTAACCAAAGCGAGACAAAAGAACAAGATAGCGAATATTCAGCGAGCGCGGTGCATACTCCCCTAGTGTGGCTAGTGTCTAAGGACGACGCTGATCACTTAACATCAGGTGACCCGTCTGTTCGTCTGCATCCTATGACATAAGAAAACATAGTTTTACGAGAACATTTGAAGCAATGACGATTTAGCATAATTGATTGCGTGTTTGGACACCGCGTTCATCGACACAGGTTCGAATCTTTACAAAAGAGTCGGACCTTTAGTGTAACCATAGTTACCATATCAACCACCGAAACTACCTACATACTAAGTTGCACGGAAATATGTAGATGACGCCGTTTCCAAGATCCTGAATATATACAAATATAAAAATATACAAGAATTGCTCGTTTAAAAGTATTACAAGAATTGTTCGTTTAAAGGTATTAGATATAGAAGATAGATTACTTATCAACTTTTCTTTCCGCATCCGTACTTCAATCACTTCGTAAATTAAATTACAAAAACTTTTGATAGACCGAGCCGATTTTAATGAAAGAAAGACTAAATGTTACTCGAAGATATACTTTATGATTTTCGTGGTAGTACTTTAGCAGTGATGCGTTTTCGTACAAACAGACAGACAGATAAAGATTTCTAAAAATGATTGAAATTTAATTTATTCCTTATAGCCTCTGCCCGCGACATCGTTCGAGTGGAATAGATACTTTGGGCAAACGCTAACACGCAGCGGAAGCTCTCCGGAGAAACAAAATCCGATTTCTAAACATCCATCATTGGTGCTCCGCTCCTATTGGTCTTAACGTGATGATATATTATAGCTTATAACTATCCTCGATAAATGAGCTATATAACACTGAAATAATTTTTCAAATCGGATCAGTAGTTTCTGTGATTATCCCCTACAACGTCACAAACTTTACCTCTTTATAATATTAGTATAAGTATATAGTATAAGCATAATAGTACAGAAGTATAGATTCCTAGTTACATTTTTTTTTTCAAAAATGTAAAAGATAGGTACAACGTTTCAACGCAAGATTTCGGGGGAAAAAATACCTTTTTTTATATTGTTGTACCACTTCAAAAAATTCGAATAGATATCCTGAGTATAGCGGAAAGACATTTTCTGACAAAACTTTGTGACACTTTCAAAATGACTAAAAAAAAATAATTTTATTTCTCTTTTAATTGGCTTTTTCTTTTTTTAAGAATCATAATCCTACTTTCTTCTTTATGTCTTGGATTCCTAAGACTTAGGAAAAAAAATTTACTATTCAATTTTGATTTTTTTTTTTCGAACTGACTATGCTATTGATCTAGCAAAGTCTTAACAGCTTCACCGGACACGAAGTACAGACACGCTAGATTTGCATTCTTATAATATGTATAGATTTACGAGGTAAAAGACTACAGCAGTTCCCACCTGGAAAGCTGCACGGTGCTGGTGTCCTGTTCCTTGATGATCAGAATCTCACAAGCCCTGTGATTATGCACGCCTAAACTAACAAGTATCTGGGGGTCGAGCAAAACCGTCATGCTACAACTAGTCGTGTTTAGGTCCAACCATGAATCTCGATTCTCGGCACCCTGTTGAGACGCCCCTTAGTTTAGATATCCCAAAATATCTTGAAAATGTAATGTACGCTCGAAAACATATTGATAATTTACATTTTTTTAACTCTATTTTTGGCAATCAATCTCTTAGATTATAACTGCCATTGTCGCGTAGTCAATAATATTACAAGCGTCGTGCGATAACTTCAATATTGCGTCGTGTGAATCAATATTCTAACAAGATGGTGGCTCCCTTGTTAGAAACTTCTAGGGAGTTTTGTGGCATCTCAGAATTTCATGCTCCGTAGTATTATTTTCCATTCACTTCACTTATGCACAATAAACTAACTATATTACGTAAAACACCACCAAATGTACAAAATATAGAGTCAAATAACACAAGATAATGAATAAAATATAAAATCCACTACATGACAGACTAAAATTCCGCCAAAAACTCCAATTTACGTTTGGTAGACGATTGGCGTTATTTTTAACCCTCTAACGCACGAATTACAAAGAATTTGATTTAAAAAAAATTGATGGTTATTTAGGCTTTAATTGAGGAGACAACTTGTATCAAAAAATTAATTAAAAAGTTACTGAAAAAAATTAAACCATATATAGGTTCGTATGCATCGAAGCTAACCTTTTTTATATCATAGCAGGCAAACGAACAGATGGGTCACCTGATGTTAAGTGATCACTACCGTCCATAGACACCAGCAGCACCAGAGGAGTCGCAAGTGCGTTGCCAGCTTGTATTTGGGGGAGGGAGGAATAGGGGAGAGGTAGGAGGGGGAGGTGGGCCTCCGACGCTTTCACTGACCGAACAAAACGCAACAATGCAAGCACTGTTACTTCACGTCAATGTTTCTGTGTGTCGGGTGGTACTATCCCGGGCGAGCCGACCCACTCATGCTGAAACCAGTAATAGCTTCAGCGTGGCTCTACTATCCCTGAACCTGTTTCATATAGTAAAACTTTTATGAAAAAGGTATTTACAGCCACTCTGTTGAACTTCACTTAGAAAAATGAGGTTACAGCCAAATAGAGAGTACATAACAACAGCCATAGAGTAAAAAAAATGATTTGGTATTACCAACGAACTAAAGAAAATGTAAACAACGAGTTTAGTAATTGCTTATGCATTAATACGCGAAAAAAATAATTGAATCTGGCGAACCATATATGGTATGCGTATGCGGTAGAGGGTTAGCCTATATCAAGGGGTGTTTTGACGGCATCTTTTTTTTTATTTAAGTCCCCGTTCCTCCCCGGACATTATACGTAACTTTATTTACAGTATCTCCATTTCCTTCAAATATTTTTTTTCTGCAAGTTTTCCCAATTCCGCTGTTCTTTTTTTTTCGGTATGGCCTGTGCCTATGTACGCAACTTCGCCAATGTCAAGTGTGACATTTACACGTTTTAAACTTAATACCAAACATTCAGTATAACAACATATAATAATCTGAAATATCAACATCTCCACATAGATAAATCAACAAAAGAGGATAGGTTCTTTTAATTCTTTTTTTTCGTAATTTGACAGACAGAATACTTTAAAACCCGTGTTTTGTTATAAGTACCGTATATATTGTCTTATCCATTTAATAATAAAGCAATATTTGGACATTACAAGTAGACACTACAAATTTATTTAATGTAGAGATAAAGTAAAAACCAGATTGAGTATCTTGCCGATTCCTCTCAAAGATCGGATTGTTTTCTGAACCGGTGGTGGTAAAGTTTTAACGTATCTCAGGGCCTAAATAAAATAAAAATATTTTCCATTTTTTTTACACTACAATAAAATAAAATACTCACAGAGATAATCTCTACGTGTCCAATGAAAACCTTCCTGCATATAAATGATAATATTATATCTTTACTTTCGTTGTGCGCGTTCAGGAAATCTCTTGCGTCCTGTATTACGCGGGAAAAATATATTTATCTATATTAAAAAAAAAAAAACTAATATATCGTTCGTATAACGACTTACTGTGATTTCTGCTTATAAATCTATCTTTAATATATAAATTGTTACATTTAAAAATAAGCTAAATCAACTTTAACCGATCAAGAACATGTTTTTCATTTTTTTTTAAGATATCCAGTTTTTATACACCGACATCCAAGTTCACGTTTCAAGTTCAGTTTTGTAGGTGATAGAGCCACGCTGAAGTTATTACTAGTTTCAGCATGAATGGCTCGCCCGGGGTAGAACTCACCCGACTCAAGGAAAAACCGACGTCAAATAACAGTGCTTGCATTGTTGCGTTTCGTTCGGTCAGTGAGAGCGCCGGAGGCCCATTTCCTCGTTTCACATCAGGTGAGATTAGAGGCCAAACTAGAACAAGAGATGAACTTTCATTTTTTTTTATATACATGTTTTACATACATATATACTTCATTATATTTATCATCTACAGTCACCATGAACAATATTTGGAAAAAATGACAGAATATAAGTTTGTATTCTAATATCAATTTTTTTTTATCAAAGCACGACATAGTGACTGCACTATGCCTGATGTTAAGCATAGTACAATCCAGAAATATCGGCAACCACCGATAGACAGATTATCCATCGCCGGTCGCCGCTGTCATGCCGGCCATAATGACGAAAGTCACTCAGTACTGGATATGCACAGGCTGATCCCGAAACACGACACGCAGAGAAGTGAGTCACTATGATGGGCTTTTTCACCATATACATGGTGGTTGCGACCCAGTCGGGCTGTAACACCCTACCACCCCGCTTTCGCCATGGCCTCGTTCGTTATTCAGCAGGGTGCACCACGTGCTGGTGAGGTTGGCTTGGGTGTCTCAAGTCTTAAGATGTTACTCGACACCCCTTACACCCCAACAGGGTATTGTTTATTTATTATATTCGTTTTATTTATTTTATGTGTTGTTGATGTAAGGATATTGTTTACTGATTGTTTATGAGCTACCAAGGCGACATATTTCGTTCAGACCTTTATTAAATTTCCGCACAATCAGTCGTCGTTTACGAGGGTTTAGATCAGATGATCAGAGGTAGTACCTGTAGTGACTGTGACAAATATAGGGACAGCAACAAACAAATCGACTTATTAAGTGATAACCGGGCTCTCTGATCTAAGAATTACCTGAAAGAAATCATTCCAGGTCTTCTTGAGGAATATATCGACGGTTCTCTGCGAGAACAGTTTCTCGGGGAACCACTTTTTCGCTGATGATGAACGAATATCCACGTTCTGTCGCGGCACCATCCACCGCAATAGTGTTTCCATTATAAGGAATTGGCACGGAAGGAGTCCGCAAGTAGACATATAAGTTGCTAACTTAACGCTGAAATAAAAGTTATACTTCAGGTCTAAGATATTGAACCTAAAAAAAGGATAGGCAGTTGATTTGACTAGTTCTTTCTTTGTTTTTGCTTATATTTTTTCAGGACAAGGTTTCTATTATAGAAAATGTTTGAAAATTGTGCGAAAAAGGGAACAATTTAGGTTAAATATATGGGTGTGCGAGTATCCGAATTAACGAATAATTCCATAGCGAATCAAACCGAATTATACGATTAAAAATTCGAATCCATTCACAAAATTCATACAATCGATTCGATTCGGGCAGTCTTCGCACACATAATAGAGAAATTCTCAAGAATATATACAGAGTTAAAATGCTGACGTAAATAGACACGTGTGGAACCGGGGCTGGTAGCTAATTTAAAATAAGTACAGTTAATAACATAAAACGATATCAAACATTTAAAATAAGCATAGCTTTTGTAAGTGGTAGAGCCACGCTGAAGTTATTACTGGTTTCAGCATGAATGGTTCGCCTCGTCCGGGGTAGTAACACCCTCTCACAGAAAACCGACGTGAAATAACAGTGCTTGCATTGTTGCATTTCGTTCGGTCAGTGAGAGCGCCGGAGGCCCACCTCCCTCCCCCTCCCTTCCCTCTCTTCCCCACCAACACAGGCTGGCAACGCACTTGCGACTCCTCTGATGTTGCTGGTGTCTATGGACGGTGGTGATCACTTAACAACAGTTGTCCCACATGTTCGTTTGCCTCCTATGATATAAAAAAAAAAACAATGTTTTAACTGTTTTGTATTAAACCGTTGAGTATGTTACGCGCAAGCACAAATTTACGGCTATATTCAACGGCCAAAAAAATTTACGAAGACTGTACTTTTTTGATTTGAAGAGTAGATTCTAACAAAGTAGCGCCCCACTTATTAGAAATTTCCACTGAGTTTTTCTCGCATCTCAGTATTCATGCTTAGTAATATTATCTCCCATCCACTTCAGTTGTGCACAATAATTAAACTATATTACGTAAAACACAAATTATAGATTAAGATCCTGCTAAAAATTCAGGAGAAGAGTGGGAGGATTACATTTAATACATTAATCATTGACTCCAGTTAGGGTTGTTTAACTGTCCGTATTTAGTTATGGTTGGAAAATATAGTGCTTACGGTCCATGGTGTAGGATGCAGACCCTACTGGTACTTTAATAAAAAAAGCATAATAAAAATGGTAGAGCCGCTAATTTGCAGGGCCAGTTTCCGCGTTTGTGGAAAACCGGCCGATTGGTCTTGCTGAAGAAGGGGGGCGCCCAGCAGACAGTCCATCCGGGTACTGGCCCATTGTGTTGTTGGACGAGGTTGCGATATTGTACGAACGTATAATCGCAGGCCGTCTCGTCCAGCATCTAACAGGAGTTGGGCCGGATCTGGTGGATAACCAGTTTGGTTTCCGCCAGGGGCGCTTCACCATAGACGCAGTGATGAGAGTGAAGATTCAGGCGGAGGAAGCAGTTGCCCGGGGCGAAGTGGTGTTGGCGGTGTCCCTCGACATCACCAACACTTTTAACACTTTGCCTTGGTCTAGCATCAAAGAGGCACTTCGTTATGATGGCGTGCCTCCGCCGCATAGTTGGGGCGTACCTCTCGGAGAGGTACGTAACCTTAAGCCCAGGTCAGAATGGTAGGGAAAGTCGACGAGACGTCGTGTCCGGTGTTCCGCAGGGGTCTGTCCTGGGTCCCCTCTTGTGCAACATCGGATATGACTGGGTGTTGCGCGGTGTGCTCCTCCACGGTGTCAGCGTGGTCTGTTACGCAGATGACACACTGGTGCTGGCCCGAGAAAGGACGCACCGCGAGGCCGCGATGACAGCTACGGCGGGCGTCGCTCAGGTTGTTGACAGGATCCGACAACTGGGATTGGAAGTGGCGTTGCGCAAATCCGAGGCCGTGTAGTTTCACGGCCCTCGGAAAGCGCCACCTCAAAGAACCCAGATTCTAGTGCGAATTCATCGGTGTCGGGTCGAGTATGAAGTATCTCGGCCTCCTCCTCGACAGTCGTTGGACGTTCAAGGAACACTTCCAGCAGCTGATCCCCCGCTTAATGGGCATAGCAGGCGCCCTCGCCCGTTTGTTATCCAACCTCGGGGGGCCGAACCCTGCCTGTCAGAAGTTGTACCTGGGGTTCGTAGAGTCAATGGCCCTTTACGGGGCACCCGTGTGGGCGCCTAAATTGACGGCCACTAACATCGCTCACCTGAGGAGACCGCAGCGGGCGATGGCCGTCAGAGCTATAGTCGGCTACCGTACGATTTCCTTTGAGGCGGCCTCCCTAATTGCCGAATCGCCACCCTGGGACTTGGAAGCGAGAGCCCACGCGTCCTTGTATCATCAACTCGTCGAGGCGCTGGAGCTAGGACAACGTCTAGGGCCTCGAGAAATCGAGACGCTAAGGTCCCAGCTTAATCAGGTCCTAGTGGTGGAAGAGTGGTCTCGACGACTTGAGCGACCCAGCTGAGGCATGGTAACAATCGAAGCTGTTCGACTAATCATGGTCGAATGGCTCACCAGGCGGCATGGCATCCTGAGCTTCCGGCTGACACAGGTGCTCTCGAGGCATGGCTGCTTCGGGCGATATGTGTGTCGCATTGGCCGTGAGCCGACTACAGGGTGCCATCACTGTGGCTGCGCGGATGATTCCGCACAGCACACGGTAAGTGAATGTCCCACCTGGGATGTGTCATGCCGCGAGCTGGTCGTGGCCATTGGCCCAGATCTCTCGCTCCCGATTGTCGTTAGTAAGATGGTCGAGAGCGAGGCCGGGTGGCTTTCCGTCGCCTGCTATTGCGAGGCAGTCATGCTTGCAAAAGAGGCGGCGGAGAAGGAGAGGGAGCGGATTACTAGGCTCCCCTCCCACGGCCGACAAACCACACGGCGGCGATGGGTATGGGATGACCTCCGGCTGCCGCAGATGGGGCCTGGGGCCGATGGACACGGGCATGTCGTGGCCCTGGTACTGTAAACTGCACAGGCCCATGTGGTGGAGGCGCATTGTGCCGATGCGACTCCCACAGTTCGTCACGGGGTGTCTAACATCCATTCCCTGTTTGAGGGGTCTACCATCTTTGACCCCTCAGACCGCAATCAGGGTCTCTTAGAGGGCCCACACCTGTCGGGGGAGCAGACGCAGTGCCAGTCGGCAGTTCCTGCTCCCCCTCCAATAAGGTGTGAAGGCACCATGGGGTTTTAGTTCGTGCAAATTGGACATAACCCATCCTCAGCTGTCCCACAGGATGGGTATCTGTTAGGGATTTCAAAGAGCCACGCTGATGCTATTACTGGCTTCAACATGAATGGGTCGGCTCGTCCGGGGTAGTACCACCCTCTCACAGAAAACCGACGTGAAGTAACAGTGTTTGCAATGTTGCGTTTCGTTCGGTCACTGAGAGCGCTGGAGGTCCACTTCTACTCACCTTCTCGCAACTCCTCTTCCCTTCCTCCCCCCTAAAACAGGCTAGCAAAGCACCTGCGACTCGCCTGGTGTTGCAAGTGTCTATGAACGGTGGTGATCACTTAACATTAGGTGACCCACATATTCGTTTGCCTCCTATGACATCATCGTGAGGAGACCTGAATTTGGGAAATGTGGTACTGCTGTATGTGGGAAAACTAAATTAAATATTTAAATAATTAATTGCTCTACAATGGGTACAATTCCTAAAAGGAGCGACTTCTATAATATGTTAGTAACTTATGAAAGATAAATGTGTTGGAAAAGGTCACTAGATTTTTTTTAAAGAGTTTTTTTTTTATTTGAAAGATGAAACAAATATTCAAAGGTAAAAGCTTTGCACCACAGGCACAGCTGTAAATACAAACTATTGCATACTGAAAAAGCTTTTATACACACAGAGGTCCAAGAACAGAGATATTCACCTAATTCTGTGTACCACTATGGTATTAAATTACATTAGTGATATCAAAATAACTAACGGAGAAACATTTAAAAAGATTATACATACAAATAATTGCTGAAATGATTCCTCATAACAAATCTTATCTCCTTGCTCGACTCTGCACAATACAAATTGAAGCAATGTAATATCCTTAGTTTCTGGTATTCATCACATTTGTCACTTGTTGATAGATCAAAAAAACACTCTGCGGTCTGTTCCACTAGTATCTCTGGTAGTGTTGAGTGTTTGTGACGAATTTCCTGATTGAAATGTATTTTATTTATTTATTTTCTTCTACCGATCTTTACACTTCAAAGAGTATTTAATTTATATTTTATTTTGTTCCCATTTCCACATTTAGGGGTGTAAGGGGAGTCGAGTAACATCTTAAGACTTGAGACACCCAAGCCAACCTCACCTGCACGTGGTGCACCCTGCTGATCAACGAACGAGGCAATGGCGATAGCGGGGTGGTAGGGTTTTACAGCCCGACTGGGTCGCAACCACCATGTACATGGCGAAAAAGCCCGTCATAGTGAGTCGCTTTTGCGCGTCGCGTTTTGGGATCAGCCTGTACATATCCAATGACTTTCGTCATTATGGCCGGCATGACAGCGGCAACTGACGATGGATAACCTGTCTCTCGGTGGTCGCCACTGTTTTTGGATTGTACTATGCTTACCATTAGGCATAGTGCAGTCACTTTGTCGTGATTCAATAAAAAAAAAAAATAAAGAAAAGAAGAATCATGTGTACTTAATAATTCTATGGAGGTAAACCAACTGTCAAGATACAAGGCAACCTAGTAGTGTTGAGTTGTGGTCGGCTCGGTCGGGGTAGTATAACCCTCTCACAGAAACCCAACGTGAAGTAACAGTGCTTGCATTGTTGCGTTTCGTTCGGTTAGTGAGAGCGCCGGAGACCCATGTCCCCCCTTCTCTTCCCATTCCCTTCCCTCTCTCCTCTCTCTTCTCCCTGCTCCCAAACACAGGCTTGCAACGCACTTGAGACTCCCTCGGTATTGTTAATGTCTATGGACGGTGGTGATCACTTAACATCAGGTGACCAACCTGTTCATTTGCCTCCTATGATATACAAAAAAAGCCTAGTTTGAGAGTCAGAAAGTATACAAACAGTATTACATATTATAAAACAAAAGTCTTTTGCCAAATCTGTCTGTCTGTTCATGATAAACTTATAACAACTGAAAGGAATTTGATGCGGTTTTCCCCAGTAGATAAAGTGATTCATAACATTTAGATATGTAATTTGACAAGGTTTTTATCATAAGGGCGGGATAATGTCTGCCTGGCTCGCTAGTAAATATTTAAAAAAAAAATATTCATTTATAGGTAGCTGAACTTAGAAATTTTCTACTTTTTAATTTAGTTAGGTATAAAAAGAGTGTTTTTTTGATGGGACTACTCCAATATTTATAAATGAATACTTTATAATTTTGATTTATAAATCCACAGGCAAACCCTGGAGGCATATGTTGCCATACTACCTTACAAAATTACTTAATAAAGGAGGTTGAAAATAATATAAATTTTTATATGGTAAATAAAAAGAGAAGTCTAGTTGAAATTAATAAGAAATAGATCTCGCCAAGAGAACAGCTTCCTATCTGGTCCAGGTGTAGCTGAAAATTGATCACATAAGTATCTATTGGAAGCTCCGATTTTACTTTATGACATTTTACTTTATTTAAATTCAAACGTTTGGACCAGTTATATAAATAATTTACAAGATATATACTAAAAAGGCTGTTGGCAAATTCATTTTTTGGTATATATTTTACATGAAATTGTAAAGTTGTAAATTTCTTTATAATAAATAAATGTGATATAATTTAAATATAGTTTTAATATTTTAATATCATTTTTACAGTTCAATTATCATTATTTCATTATTTTCTGTTCATAGTACATTTGCTTTGGTATTAAAATGTGTTAGAAATTAGGAACAGTTTCAAATATTATGTGCTATCCCAACAAAGTATATTTTAATATACTTTTCAATGTACAGATTTAGTCTTAAACTTATCTATATAGTCTATAATATATAAAGAGGTAAAATTTGTGAGTTTGTGACATTGTAGGGGGTAATCTCAGGAACTACTTGTCTGATTTGAAGAATTCTTTCAATGTTATATAGCTCAATTATCGAGGATGGTTATTGGCTATATATCGTCACCCTAAGACCAATAGGAGCGGAGCACCAATGAAGAATGTTTAAAAATCGAGTTTTTTTCCTCATGAGAGCTTCTGCTGCATGTTAGCGTTAACCCAAAGTATTTATACCATGCGAACGAAGTCACGGGCAGAGGCTAGTGCGCTTATGAGTTTTAACTATCATTATAGTTTATTAAAGTAAATATTAATAAAATAAAAGTAATATCATATGTCCTGCAAATAAAACTATCTTCTTATTCAAACAGCCTTCTTTTATTACATACTTTCATAAATAATATAAGATCTGTTTTTATAACAACTATGGTAATTAACTGTTAAGCCTTTCTTCTGCAAATACAATAACATGAGGATTTGACTGAATAAAGCATTTTAATAAAAGTGGTGTGAATTTATTTAAATTAGTAACTATTTTTGTAAGACCTGTTATAGTATTAATTTTAGTCAATTCACTATGTGACTGAAAATGTAAGATATACACAGATATGCAATGGAATACACTCGGCAATTTCTGGTCTTTGTTGTTTATTACTTCTTCAAAGTTTAGTATAATTTCTGTTTTAAGTAGATGTAAAATACAAAGAGAATAACCTAGTTATAGTATCAAACTGTATTAACAATATGAAAATATTATATTCAGAAAACAACACATTGTTTTTAACTATTTGACACTCACTAACTGTAGCCAGTCATACTTTGATTCAAGTTTTTGTTCAATACATATAATTCATAGCTTTTGCTCTCAGTTTACTTGTTAATGAAGTAAAAAATACTCTTGTAGCACACATGAGTGTTAATTATTTTCTGAAGGGCACTGTATGTGCTGCGCGAAAAACGGACATTAATTTGATTGATTTTATTAGTGTGTTTTTTTAGTAAAAACATTAAGACAATATATGTCTATTGTATTAGAGAAAATAATTAAATTATAAATAGAATGAAGAAAATAGTTTATGGTAAATTAATAAACACTTACAATAACAAACTTCATTAGAACTTCCATAAATATCCACCAACTGGAATTGTTCTTTATCAGGTGTTTTCGTAAAGCGTCAAGCCAGTATTTAAGGAGGTTAACTACCTCTTTACCAAGATCACACCATGATTTGGGAGCGGAAGTTTTGATAATGAATGTCATTACTGTGCAGGCAAATCCATTTTCCCCAAACTTATTGAAATACTAAAATAAAAGTACATGTTACAGTAAGCATAATTAATAGATTATATAAACATATTGGCTTTTTTTTAATTATGGTGCAAACAAAATGGAAACGAATAATAGCACTCCATTTTGATATATATATTTTTTAGAAAAATACTACGAATTTTTTTTAATAGTTTCATGCATTTAAAAGCATGTTCTTAAACGGCATATGCGACACAACATATGAAATTTTAACATTAAGATAAAAACCAAATATGTAAATGTTTTATCTCTCTAGTAAAGTATTTAGGTCATTTAAAAAAAAATACGTACTTGCTATTCAATAAGCTACTTTTGTAAGCACTGAGCAAGTCATTCCTACATTGATGCATGTACAATACTAACTAAATTAGTGGATATAAAAAATTTACCTCAATTTCAAAAGATTGAATTTTTTTCAAGTATACAATTACTGACATATTTAATTGTAGTTTTTCCATTTTCATCGATTCCCAGTTTTGACTAGCTGAAGCATAGTCATTAATGCTATTAATAGCTACTAGCTCTATATTCTTACTCATCTTCTTATTTATATGATGTTATGATGAAGTATTTATTATATACCGCGAATAATTTGAATGACGCCACTTTGTATCTGACAGATGGTACACTGTTTCCGGTTCAATACAGCGTTTAGCCTTTTTAATGGATTCTCATTTTGAGTATTAGCCAGCAACAATATTTATTTGCAATTGTACTTGAGTTTCATTTAATATTTGAATTTAGAAATGTAGATAACTAGGCAATGTAGCGTTAAAAAGTAGTATTTTAAGTATAAAGTATTGCAGTACAAAATTTTGTAGGCAATTAGTAATATGTAACGATGTCACGGAAAGAAAAGTAATTACAAGAAATAAAGAGAAGAGATCTTACAAGGATCAAATTTTTAAGATAAAAATAAAATATTACAAAAACAAGTTTTCGAATATGATAAAAATCTATAGTATACAATATAGCAAAATTGATACTATACTTGTAGTCCGGTGAAGCCGTATAGAACTTACAAGGTAAATAGCGTAGTCATTTCGAAAAAAATACTACGCTAATATTGCCAGAACAGAACAGTTGTGCATGACATTACCTGCAAATCGGATTTCATATGTAATTTGTTCCCCTGTAGTATTAAATCCTTACATATGAAATTAACGTTTTGTTGATCTAAATACTTTAATTTCGTCTTATTTTAAAACACCTCCAGAAAAGTCTCTATGCTCGTAAATTAATCAGGCCATTGAATAAAGTATTAATAAATGACATTATTATAATTCTTAGATGATGCATAATTTTCTTGTGGTTGTCCTAAATATAAACTTTTTTTCGCAATTCCAATGGATCACTTTCTTTTTGTTATGTGTTAAGCATATATGCGCTCACAAAACTTTTAGTCATGTTATTAGATTTATTATCATACATTAGGTATATTTACAACATTCCCTCTCTCCGTGAAAGCGACAATTCATATCATAACATAATAATCTTTGTAGTGGATTTTCAATTTTCTATCGTCATCAAGGCGACCACATAGTCCAGGCTTAAAGGGGCTATGCCTTCCACAAATTCGTTTAAAATGAAACCCAAAACAATTGTAATAATGGACATATTATCTGGGTGCTAATTATTTTTGAATTACGAAATAATTTAGATATCATTTTTACTGAAACCGAGATAAATATTTATAAGTCTTATAATAAGATAATTCGTATAATTAGGCTGTACACAAGTCAATCTTTCATTATTTTTGTATAATGATTGGCCCTTGAATGAGTGTTTATGTGTTTCACTTAGTATAGCTATATCTTTGTGTCACGCTATGATTAATTGTTCCCTGCGATAATGCGACTACTGATAACGTCTTGCGATTTGGCTCCGCTATTCCACGTCCTTTGAAAGCGCATACAATCGGGTGCAATTTAGTATATTGTTAACAATTTGGAAATTATTGATTTTTTTTTATACTTCTTATTAATTATATAATCCAGCGTTTAGTTTTTCTATATCATTATAATTTTATATTCTTTAATCTACGAAAGGCTGCCAAGATTATTATGTTATTCTATTTCAGAATTCTGATCATGTAGTAACCGGGAATTGCAATGGCAACACTTTCTCAAGGTTCAAAATGTCTACGATTCAAAATAGTTGTACATCGATTGACCAATTACAAATGTCGAGTACATTAAAAAGTAATGTTTCTACGTAACATGTTGAGTCATAATAAGGTGCGTGTTTTAATAACGTTGTTGATATACCGCGGCTTATTCAATCATACGTTCAGTCCGTTGTTATGATCGCGTCATAGTGCACGGTTCCTTTCGCGGTGATCAGTCGATATTATGCGGTCCGAAAACGAGAACTATACATCAATTCAATTATGATCCCTATTGTGTATACGGTGTACGGTTTTGCGATATTTTTTATTGTGGCGTGGGTGTGCCTGTGGCTTATTCATATAATGGCATTATCGTACTGCAAGTGGAAGCTTCATAGGACCGTGGACCGTTCGCCGCCCGAGCACCCTTACCCGGGCGTGTCGATCTTGAAACCGCTCACCGGCATCGACCCTAATCTGTTTTCGAACCTGGAAACATTTTTCTCATTGGACTATCCAAATTATGAAGTGTTGTTTTGTGTTGAAAATGAGAACGACCCTGCAGTGATGCTTGTGAACAGTCTTCTTCATAAATATCCTCATATTGAGGCACGTTTGTTTATCGGCGGAATGAATATCGGCGTAAATCCTAAGATAAACAACATGCAGCCGGCTTATTTAGCCGCCAAATACCCTTTGATCCTCATCAGTGATGCCGGAATACGTATGAGGGATGACGCTCTGCTAGACATGGTGCAGCACATGGAAGACGACGTTGCTATAGTGCACCAAATGCCGTTCGCATATGACGCTGAAGGATTTGCAGCTGTCTATGAAAAAGTGTTTTTCGGTACATCGCAAGCGCGGATGTATCTCGGTGCAGATTTTTTGGGTATTAACTGTCATGTTGGAATGTCGTCAATGGTACGCCGATGCGCGCTAGAGGAAGCCGGAGGGTTGGCCTCATTTGGAGATTATTTAGCAGAGGATTTCTTCATAGCGAAGGAGATAGTGTCGCGAGGATGGAGGATGCGGGTTGCATCGCTTCCAGCGTTGCAGAACTCTGGAACAAGGTCTGTAGGTTCGCTGCAATCTCGACTGACTCGCTGGGCGCGACTTCGTATTGCGATGATCCCGGTTACGACACTTTTAGAGCCATTAAGTGAGTGTATGCCACTCGGCGCTGGCGCCGCGTGGGCTGCGGGAGAATTATTTGGTGCGGAACCTCTCCCTTTCTTTTTAGTGCATGTGCTAGTGTGGTTCCTGTCTGACTGGTTAATGTTGCGGTCAGTGCAAAACGGGTCACCCCCATTTACAAAAGTGCAGTTTCTTATAGGGTGGGTGTGGAGCGAGTGCTGTGCACCCTTTGTACTCGCTGTTGCACTTCTCAGCCCAGAGATAACGTGGAGGACTCGCAGCTACAGACTAGACTGGGGTGGTCGTGCCCATGAGTTAAATCCTAAGCTCAAGTTCTGAGCTAGTTCCATCCTTCACTTAAAGCTTTAATTTGGTGTAATCACCTGAATAAGTTGTGAATTTCATTTGTGACTGAATTTGGAATGAACGTTTACAGTTAATTAGTAAATAAGTTTTTTTTTTAATTTTAATTGTGATATTTCATAACTTTGAAATGAACAATTGATTGTTACTTTTGTTTTAGAAAGAATTGTACATTTATTGAAGTTATGTGGAATGTTTATTTTATTATGTGTATGTAATTTTGTTTAATCATCTCTATGAGTATAGATAACAGCATGTTGTGACTAGACAACACTGATTCATATGAATGAGCCTGTAAATTGTTTCAAAAATGAACAGATGATTCATTATAATGTAGTCAACAAGTCTACTTTATATAAAATATATGAAAGGATTAATTTGATTCACTTCCTATTGTATAAACAATTATTTTCCGTAAAGTCTATGTTATATTTACTTGTGGTTACAATATTACAGTGCCCAGTGCATAGGCAGCGAGATAAGCTTTTATTTCAATTAAAATACAGTAAAATTATTGTTTACTTTGCAGTATTCATTGCTACTATTTTTAATAAGCAAGCCTCTCATACTTAATTGATATTTTTTGATTTTAGAGATATTTATCTGTACTACAAATGTTAAAAAAAATACTCTTAAGGCCAATATTAAAGCAGAAATTGGTAGCTTTTTACTGAAGTAATAGTTACTGTATATGGTACAAAGGAACACGAAATAATTACAAAGGGTCCAGACACATGAAACCCTGAATGGGTAAATATTATTAATACATTAATTTATAAGTAAACCCTTTTTCTAGTGATTTCAACAGTTTTTTTTTTTGTATACATACTGTGCATTTTCCTATTTTTTTTAATTTGTAATTTTTCTTTCAATTTTCTTCTCATCTTGCATATATATTTTGACTCTACAAAACCAAAATGGTGAGTCTTTTCATGATTTTGATAAAAGCTTCTAGTTAGCAAAAAAAAAAACACTGCCAATTTTAATGTATTCCGGTCAAGCTGTTTAGATCTTGATAAGTCAGATCAAGAAAAAATAAACAATTTTAAGATAAAATCAAAGAGATGGACCTTCTGTTTTTATTTACTCTGTGTTTAGGCCATAAGGAGTTTTACTTATGTTTGTACATTTGCATAGCAAAAATTGGAGTATAATAAGCAGCAAGCATAATAATTATAGAACAATTTCTGTTAACACTTTGTATAAATTCTTGTAGTCTGTCTAATGAATACATATATTTCATTATTTTATTGAATTAATTCAGAAACAAATAGTTTCAATAGACATTTGTAACAGATAAAACTTTATTTTTGACTATTAATTTTGTACTTAGTGCTAAAAGTAAGCTCACTAAATTGAAATAAAAACATGGAGAATGTAATTTTTTTTTTCACAATTTGGAATTGAAGTAAAATGACAATTATTTTGAATTGAATTATACTGGTGATAAACAAATACAACAGTTTTTATGCCTTCTATTTATTTATTTTTTACCTCAACCTGTAAAAATCTCAAGTCAATAATATTTACAGAGATAAATTTCATTTATAATTCTTTTCATTTATCTATACTAATATTATAAAGAAGTAAAGTTTGTGAGTTTGTAATGTTGCGAGTTTGTGACGTTGTAGGGGGTAATCTCAGGAACTACTGGTCCAATATAAAAATTATATATTTAGCTTTATATAGCTTCTTTATCGACGAAGGTTATAGACTATATATTATCACGCTAAGGCCAATAGGAGTGGAGCACCAATGAAAAATGTATCAACATCAGGATTTTTTTCCACTTGAGAACTTCCGCTGTGTGTTAGCCATTAGCCCAAAGTAACAATTACTACGCGGACGAAGTCGCAGGCAGGGGCTAGTGCTATATAAAAGGACGGACTTCTTATCTAAATGGGTTTTGTTGCATAATGGAATTAGGTGTTTTATCCGATTTAAATTTTCAGCTTTATTATAATTTTATGTAGGGATGGTAATTCTTCGCGAAAAATAAAACCTTTTTAAATTAATCTGAATCATTGCCTTTGTAATCGATTCATGAAAACATCGAATTCTAGAAATTCGATTATTCAAAACTTGTTCTTATAATTCTTTTTTTGGTGAATTAATTTTTAAATTACTGTATGGTTTTATTTTTATCTAGATCGAATTTCGATTTTACAGTGTCGGAGATCGCTCCACTGGATTGATTCGATTTTTTAAATCAATAAAATAAATTGATTTTCCTGTGACTAAATATTGATTAATCGATATCAGTTCGTCATACCGAATTTAATTGTTATTAATAAAATCTACGAATTTAAAGTTTCGTCTATAACAATTTATTATTACTGCTTAACTCCTATAGAAAAGTTTAATGTTAAATAAGTTATGTAATAGTGTCGAAAACCCTAACTGCCAGTATTATGCTCGTCACAATCGATTATAATCCGTTTCGAACAAACAACAGACACTTAAATATTTACTGTACTTTATATGTACAGGTGTTTGTCCACTGATTGAAGTTCAATGGTAACGATTATTGAAAATTGTTGCAATCTAAATTAATGAAACTATTTAGCGATTAAAATACATTTGAGTTTCAGTCCAATTTATACAGTGATAAATATTACAACAACAATGTACAGTTGTAAGAATTTTGTTATTTACGGACAACGATATTATAATATGTACCTAATCGCTGATAGGAAAAAACAGTTTCCAAATGTCTTATTGAAAACACTTGAGCTCGTTAATAGCTTTGAAATAAAAAAAAAATTCAATTCACAAACACTAAAAAAAATCTGAAGTGTATTATTAAGCCTCTGCCCGCGACTTCGTTCGCGTTCTCAAAAGAAAAAAAACATCCCCATTTTGAAACATTTTTCAGCTGTGCTCCGCTCCTATTGGTCTTAGCCTGTTGATATAGCCTATAACCATTCTCGATGAATGAGCTATATAATACTGAAAGAATTATTCAAATCGGACCAGTAGTTCCTGAGATTACCCCCTACAACGTCACAAACTCACAAACTTTACCTCTTTATAATATGAGTATAGATGAACTGTTAGCTTCTGCCTGTGACTGTTGTCCGCGGGGAATAGATACTTTGGGCTAACACCAACACGCAGCGATAGCTTTCAAAACGAAAAAGATTCCCAATTTTGAAACATTCTTCATTGGTGCTCCGCTTTTGGTCTTAGCGTGATGATATACATAACCTTCCTTAATAATTGAGCTATCTAACACTGAAGGAATTTCAAATCAGACATTACTTCCTGAGATTACTCCCTACAAACTCACAAACTTTACCACTTTATTATGTATAGACTAGTAGTGTGTTAAATGTATTAGGACAATATATAACATTACATTATCTTCGCCTGTTTATGTTTAGAAATGTTATAATCATAATCAACAATAACGTTTCTGAAAACTGCCTATTGTGTATAATATTACCAATACAACAAATTACGTAAATTCAATTTATTGTAGAAATGATCTGTGTAAAAAAATTATATAGATATGTGATTTAACGCGCGTTATTAAAAACAAAAAGTCTGGGCATTCACAAGAACGACCGACAAATGAAAACTCAACACAACTGAATGACTGTATTTTTTATAATCCTTAAATTGACTTTGAATTATTTAGTGTAAATTGAGATGATAAAATACTAACCTCTACCCGCGACTAAGTTCGCGTTGAATACTTACTTTGGGCTAATACTAAGACGCAGCGGAAGCTCTAAAGAGGAACAAAAATCCCGATTTTGAAAACATTCTTCATTGGTGCTCCGCTCCTATTGGTCTTAGCGGGATGATACATAGCCTATAACTTTCCACGATAAATATCACTAAAAGAGTTTTTCAAATTAGACCAGTAGTTCTTGAGATTACCCCCCACGTCACAATCTTTACCTCTTTATAATATTAGGATAAATTGTCTGGAATGTTCATGACGATATAACTCAAGACACATGTGTCTCGAACAGTAAGTACTTATTGACGCATTTAGACTTCCCCCCGCGTCATATAATTCGCAAACAGATGTGGACAGCCGAGGCCTGGATTCCAAGTCTGCACTAAGAGTAATGTAAAGTAATGATGAATGTAAGCTACATTCATTCGAAATCCTGTTGTTAGCTGTCTTAAGTAGGCATCTTATATACATACTAGCCAGCACGGCGGACGTTATCCCGCCCTGATAATTAAAAAAAAACTTGAAAGTTAGGCTGTCGCAGACTTTTTTGTAGGCATTGTCAAGCTCTACTACTTTTCTCTAGAACTCAGTCGTATATCTATCATCGTTAAGGCAGCGTTCGTAAAAACCTTTGCGTTCAACTGTTTTTTATCAGACTTACTTTGCAAAGCCTACTACCACAAATAACGCTATTCATTTTTCGAGTTAATATATAGCCTATGGTACTCACAAATACCGTGGCTTTCTGTTGGTAAAAGAATTTTAAAAATCGGTTTAGTAGATTCAGAGGTTACCTCCTACAACGTTTATATAGCTCATTTATAGAGAATGGTTATAGGCTATATATCATCACGTTAAGACCAATAGGAGCGGAGCACCAATGAAGAATGTTTAAAAATCGGGTTTTTTTCCTCTTTAGAGATGTCGCTGCGTTTTAGCGTTAGCCTAAAGTAACTATTTCACGCGAACGAAGTCGCGGGCAGAGGCTAGCTCGTTAATACAATGAAATAATCAGCTTAGATAACCTCTTTTATTTTTAGAATTAATTCATATTTACGTGAATATTCAGTCGTATCCATTACATAGACTGGTAAAGTATGTTTTTTTTTTTTTGATCGAAGCACGACATAGTGACTGCACTATGCCTGATGTTAAGCATAGTACAATCCAAAAACATCGGCAACCACCGAGAGACAGATTATCCATCGTCGGTCGCCGATGTCATACCGGCCATAATGGCGAAAGTCACCCGGTACTGGATATGCACAGGCTGATCCCGAAACGCGACGCGCAGAAGCGAGTCATTATGACGGGCTTTTTCACTATATGCATGGTGGTTGCGACCCAGTCGGGCTGTAAAACCCTACCATCCCGCTTTCGCCATTGCCTCGTTCGTTATTCAGCAGGGTGCACCACGTGCAGGTGAGGTTGGCTTGGGTGTCTCAAGTCTTAAGATGTTACTCGACACCCCTTACACCCCATGTCAAATATATTTTTGAATATTATTGTTGTTATTTGTTTTATTCTTAAGTTAGATCTATTTTGTGATTTAAAAACTTCTTGAGTCGCGTTGAGCGGTATTTTTGGCAGGAGATTAATTTATAATTTCTCGTCATGGCTTGCTACGTAAGCATGACCGGCTTTTTTTTCGAACTGACTGCGCTATTGACCCAGCAACGTCTTAACAGCTTCACCGGACTTCTAAGGCGAGTGCTTGAGGCACTCAGCCGATTCTATTTAGGCAACTAGCTCAAGGGTGCACGGCACACCTCGACTTGGGCTGTTGCCTGATAAGTGCAATTCGCGATCTATCTGAGCTGACCTAAGCTAACTATTCATACATATATGAGTTGGAGCATATATGTGTACCGAGCATACGTACCTCAACAACTCTTATATAAATTTCGTATCGGATAATTTTCCAAACTATTTCAGTTCGATAACGGAAAGAAACAAAACCCTTCCACTTTCATGTGTATACGTGCACGTGCGTAGGGGTGATATGTGTACTGTTGTTGCAGTGATGTAAGATTTTGTGTCACTTTATCGCGCGAGCAGCGCACTCAAAGGCTCCACGCCGAGGGAACGGACCTAGGCTTGAGCCGCTGCCGAGGCGGGCCTAATCTGGTGTGCAGGAGCGAAATTTATCCCCAGACCACGGCGGCATGATCTGTGGATACGCGGGCGTGGGAGCATGACCGGCCGTATTGCGCTTGCGTCAGACTAGCGGCGCGTGGTATAAGGGCCTGTGTACATGTAATATTAATATTCTGCAGTTCATCATACGTTTACGTGATTAAGAGACTTTATAAAAATGTATATAATAATTGCTCCGAGTGCCAATAGAGAACGACACTAATGTTAATAATTTCAATAAAGAAATTCTTATATTTAAATATTTTTACACTATAATTAATATGAAAATTTTATAGAGAATAAAAGTGTTTAATTCTTTTGAGTTTTCACTTCTATGACGGTTTGACTTGATTTTTTTTATAAAGTTATTATTGCTTAACCGCCATTAACTTTTCATCGATTTAAGTTAGCTTTGTGAAAATTTATCATTTCTCCATTACCGAAAGTGTCATGATATGTAGCCTAGATAGTTCTGAAAAGCCCCTCTTATATAGTAAGGAACCATATTTATTAGTACAGTGATTTCTAAGATTAGCCCAAAGGAAGAATATTCTTTAATTTTATTTAAATGCATAGACTCATTAGTACAATTCGAGGGTGAACACTATTTAATCAAATGAATTAGTAAATATTATTTCTAAAAATCGCTTAGTTACCACGAAAACATTGGTCTGTTCATTTTAGAAAGGATTTAACTTCGAGTCTAATGTTACATTATGCATTTACAAGGCTACCAAGCAAGAATTACGTGCACGTTTACTTTATTATATTTGAAACAATTTTTCGCTTTATAGATCATGCAAAACTGGTCAAGGTATGGGCAAGTTATTACCGAAAGTATTGTTATATAGATAAAACAAAAAAACTAGCTCATTATAATCTATACTAATAATGATATTTATCTATCTAATATTATAAAGGGGTAAAGTTTGGGAGTTCGTGACGTTGTGACGTTGTAGGCGGTAATTTTAGGAACTACTGGTCCGATTTTAATATTTCTTTCAGTGTTATATAGCTTATTCATCGAGGATGGTTGTAGGCTATATATCATTATGCTAAGATCAATAGGAACGGAGCACAGATGAAAAATATTTCCAAAACGGGATGTTTTTTCCTTGTGAGAACTGCTGTGTGTTAGTGTTAATGTATCTAAGCCACGCGAACAAAGTCGCGGGCAGAGGCTAGTATATTATAGAGTGGTAAGCTTTGTGACGTTGTAGAGGGTAGTTTCAGGAACCACTGGTCCAATTTGAAGAATTCTTTTAGGGTTATGTAGCTCATTTATCGAGGAAGGTTATAAGCTACTAACCCCTACTCGCGACTTCGTCCGCATAGTAATAGTTACTCTGGGCTAACGCTAACACCCAGCATAAGCTCTCAAAAAGGAAAAAACATCCCGATTTTGAAACATTTCTCATCTGTGCTCCGCTCCTATTAGTCTTAGCGTGATGATATATAGCCTATAACCATTCTCGATGAATGATCTATATAACACTGAAAGAATTATTCAAATCCGACTAGTAGATCCTGAGATTACCAGGGTAGGTAGTTGTAGGGACAACGTCACAACATCACAAACTTTACCCCTTTATAATATTAGTATAGATATATCATCGCGATAAGACCAATAGGAGCAGAGCATCAACGAAGAACTTTTCAAAAACGTTTTTTTTTCTCTTGAGAGCTTCCGCTGTGACGAAGTCGCGGGCAGAGGCTAGTCTAGAATATAAGAATTTAGGATTCTACCAAACTAGAACAAATAGTTGACAGATTTGTAGGTGAACCGGGTATTCCCCTGATAGAGACATCACGTGATAAGACTACACTTTAGGACGTGTTCCAATTTTAAATAAAAAAACCGATAGTATGACGCATTTTGAATTATAGACACGTGCCTTTTGAGGCATAAACATGAATTTAAATTGTTTACCGTAATAGATCCATTAGTAGCAACATAAAAACCGACCTGAAATTTACTATAAAACCCTGTGTTATTAATATAGCAGTTACTATAATATAATAACATAAAACTAGGTGGTATTCGGTTACCATAAATCACGGTTCAATAAAAAAAAAAAAGGTTAATTATTAAAAGAAATAATTCATTACATTTTTGTAGGTGGTAGAGTCACGCTGATACTATAACGGGTTTCAGCATGAATGGGTCGGCTCGTCCGAGGTAGTACCATGCTCTCACACAAAACAGACGTAAAGTAACAGTACTTGCACTGATCCGTTTCATTCGGTTAGTGAGAGCGCTGGAGGCTCACCTCCTTCCCTCTGCCTTCGCTCTTCCCCCTTCCCCACCAACACAAGTTGATACCGCACTTGTGACTGCTGTGGTGTTGCTGGTGTCGATGTACGGCGGTGAACACTTAACATCAGATGACCCACATGTTCGTTTGCCTCCTATGATATAAAAAAAAATTACATGACATGTATAGTGTAACAACTTTTATTCAATAAAACCAAACAAAAACACTTCGATTATATTCTTAAATTATCGTGATAATTACAAATCAGCCAATAAGATATTTGTATATATTCACAACAATCAACAAATATTCTGTTAATAAGAAACTTTTTATTGTTAATAATACAACTCTATATGTTTTTTGTGTTCTGTACTCCAAGACTCAAACAGTGTTATTACAAAAAAATTAAATATTTCCTTACAAAGGTTTGGTACTAAATGCACCGCGCTCGCCCAACAAAAGTTCACGTTATCGTTTTTTTTTTTTTTTTTTCGAAATGACCACGCTATTGACCCAGCAAGGTCTTAACAGCTCACCGGACTACTAAGGCGAGCGCTGAAGGCGCTCAGCCGATTTTATTTTGGCAACCAGCTCAAGGGTGCACGGCACACCTCGGCTTAGCTGTTGCCTGTTGCCTGCAAAATCACGACCTATCTTAGCTAACCAAGCTAACTAGTCATACATGTATGAGTTGTTGAACCGTATATGTGTACCAAGCATACACGCCTCAACAACTCCTCCATATATTTATTATCGGAAAATTGAGAGTTTTTCAGTTCGACAAGGGGAAAAAAGTAAACCCTTCCACTTTCATGTGTAAGCGTGTAGGCGTGCACCTGTGTGGGGATGATCGTGTAGTGTTGTAGCGGTGATGTATATTTGTGTGTTACCGTATCGCGCAAGCAACGCACTCAAGGGCTCCCTACCGAGGGATCGAACCTAGGCTTGAGTCGCTGCCGTGGGAAGCCTAATCGGGTGTGCGGGAGGAGTTCACGTTATCCTTTTTTCGCAAGTCTCACCTAACCTAATGAAGTGAGACAAAAGAGCAAGATGGCGAACATTCAACGAGCGCGGTCCATTTAAAACGTGATTTTTTTACAACACTAACAATAACGTAAATTAAAATGACAAATTAACTTGGATTTACTATAATTTAATTTAATCTACAAGTCATATCAAGCTTTAGCAAAGCTGCCGTTGTATGCTTGACGCCATAATCTTCTTAGTAAAGTGTATATATAAATGTCGATATTTTAATTTACACCCGCAACTTGAGTTTTTTGTTACCTTAAAAAAAGTATTAAATATTTTTAAATATTTGTCTTACAGAATCTTAGTGAATTGTAGTTTTTTATGACTGTAAGATTTTTTTTTAAATAAAACTGATATTTTCTATTCTAAACAGGAGCCAAGTGTCTAAAAAGTAAACCAATTTATTGACGTGATAACGTCTTATAAATCGATTCCGTACGTCTGCATACACGAAAAAGCAAGACTCAAGCATAACATCTATAGGCGGCCCGGCCCAGATGGGGTCCCGGGTCTGGTGCTCGGCCTTGCGCTGGGCCATCTTGGGGGGAGACTTCGGGAGCTGTTCGACCGGTGTTTAGCAGTGGGACGGTTCCCGAAGCCCTGGAAGATTGGGCGGCTCTGCCTGATGGCAAAGGAGGGCCGCCCTCCGGACTGCGCGTCCGGGTATCGGCCCCTCGTCCTGCTGGACGACGTCGGGAAAGTGCTGGAAAGGGTCGTCTCTTCCCGAGTCGTCCAGCACTTAGAGGGAGGGGGGCCGAATTTATCGAACGCGCCGTTCGGCTTCCGGACAGGGCGTTCAACTGTGGACGCCCTGTGCCTCCTCAAGTCGCTGTCCATGCAGGCGACCTACCAGGGGAAAGGGTGCTGGCGGTGTCCTTGGACATTGCCAACGCCTTCAACAGCCTACCGCACGGGATCATTCGGGAGGCGCTCCGTTATTTTGGAGTGCCCCCGTATCTGCGGCGGCTGTTGGGGGCATACCTCGAGGACAGGGAGGTCGCCTATGTAGATGGCGACGGGCGGATGGTCCGGCGGGCGACGAGGCGGGGGGTTCCATAGGGGTCGGTTTTGGGTCCGCTCCTGTGGAACATGGGCTACGACTGGGTGCTCCGCGGCGCACTCCCATATGGAGCGCGCCTAATCTGTTATGCGGATGACACCCTAGTCGTAGCCCAGGGTAGGGATTGGAAGGAGGTGGAGCGCCTGGCTACGATGGCCACAACCCTCGTGGTCAGGCGCATAAGGAGGTTGGGTCTCAGGGTGGCCCTCGAGAAGACCGAGGCCATACTTTTTCATGGGCCTCGGCAGGGGCCACCACCTGGGGCCCACATTATGGTGGAGAGCGCCCGGGTCAGGGTGGGGGCCCATATGAGGTATTTGGGCCTCACCCTGGACGGGCGCTGGCAGTTCGAGCCGCACTTCGCGGCTCTCGGGCCGCGAATTGCTAGGGCGGCGGCGGCACTCGGCCGGTTGCTCCCCAATATTGGGGGGCCGGGGGCTGGGTGCCGGCGACTGTATATGGGAGTCGTGTGGGCGATGGCCGCTTACGGGGCACGGTCTGGGCGGACGCCCTCGGGACCACCAACGTGCGCGCGCTTCGCAATGCGCAGCGCACGGTGGCGCTGAGGGCTATCCGGGCGTACCGGACGGTGTCCTCGGCGGCGGCCTTCGCGCTCGCCGGCTCCTTTCCTTGGGAGCTGGAGGCAGGAGTTCTCGCTGCCGTATACGAATTTACGGCGGCGAGGAAACGTAGTGGGGAGTCTCCGGCTCCCAGAGAGATAGAGAGTAGGAGGAAAGTGTTGCGGGAGGGGGCGATAGAGAGGTGGATATGGAACCTGGCGGACGCGCGCTTCGGAACGCACACCGTTAGCGCCGTCCGCCCGGTCCTGCGTGAGTGGATTGGGAGGAGATGGGGCTCCCTGTCGTTCAGACTGGTGCAGGTGCTGACCGGACACCGTTGTTTCGGGTGGTACCTGCACCGGATCGCTCGCAGGGAGCCAGCGCTGAGGAAGATACCGCGCAACACACTCTCTCTGAATGTGCTGCGTGGGAGGTGGAGCGCCGCACTCTGGCGGTGGTGGTAGAAGAGGATCTGTCGCTGACGAGCGTGATCTCGTCCATGCTCGGCAGCGAGCAGGCGTGGCGAGCAGTGGCCTCCTTTTGCGAGGAAGTCATCTCGCAAAAGGAGGCAGCGGAGAGGGCCCGCGGGGCGGATCCCCTCAGTGACCGTCTTCGCCGACGGAGGACTGGCAGGAGGAGGCGGCGCTTTGCCCAACTCCTCCTGCCACCGTAGCCGGACCTGAGGGGATGTAGTCGGAGGGCTCATCCACTCATTGCACAGGTCCGGCAGACGAGGGGAGGCAGCTGGTGTGTACCCAGCTGCCTCTCTATAGGTAGGAGCCCGGCGGCCACCTTCCGCCGGGCGGACCGTCGGGGCGGTTATCTAAGGGGAATAGCTTAGCACGATCCCTTGCCGCACCAACACTACGGTCTGTCGGTACACCGTGGGGTTTTAGTCCGTGCAAACCGGACATAACCCATCCTTTCCCCCGCGAGGGTGGGTATCCGTAAGGGATTTCCCCACGTAAAAAAAAAAATAAAAAATGGCGACACAAAACACGAGCACACTATTAACAAAATACTCAAAAACATTTGCAACCCTATCTATATAAACATAAGATTTAAATTGTTTTTTAGGTCACTCATCTATACTAGGTGTTACGCGGCACACGCCGACAACTTATCGCAATCTGATAAATGGCACCAAATACACCGCGCCTGCAGTTTGTTGAATTTTTGTCTTTAATAAAGTAAATAGTCGTTATTTTATGGGACAAATGTGCAATGTTTTATCTTTTCATTATGTTATATCTGATTATTGTCATAATCTGTTCTTTTATGCATATAACTTATACAAAACAATTTCGACGTTACACATCTGCCAGAAGTCCCATGACGGCGGAATTTTTTATTAATTTATTTAGTAGGTTTGTGTGTGGACCACACACAACAGCAAATCGTAATGACTTTACCATTTGGCAACCAGTATTTTCCGATAACTGTCTCATTGTATTGGAAAATACTTAATTAACAAGTCGATTTAGTGTGTTTCCCAAACTATTAAGTCGATTAAATTACAATGAATTTAAAAAAAAGCGTTACGGTTTTTCCAATACTATTATAGAGTTATGATTGTTTTTCCTTCAAATTATATGGAAGCATGTGTCAGAATAATTTAGATTTGCAAGGTACAAGGAAACAACTTCGAGTCTGAGTCAAGGAAGTTCCTGTATTGCGAGCATTGCAGAATGAATGCAAACGATGTATACTCAACTCAATGTTTGCAATTTTGTAAGCAAATAATTTAGGGTTTCAGTTTAATCGGTCCCATACTATTTTTTTTATGTCATAGGAGGCAAACTAACAGACGGGTCACCTGATGTTAAGTGATCACCGTCGTCCATAGACACTTGCAATACCAGGGGAGTCACAAGTGCATTGCCAGCCTGTGTTTGGGAGAAGGGAAAAGGGGGAAGGAAGGAGGGAGAGGCGAGGGTAAGGGAGGTGGGCTTCCGGCACTCTCACTGACCAAACGAAACGCAACAATGCAAGCACTGTTACTTTACATCGGTTTTCTGTAGGTCGGGTGGTACTACCCCGGTTGAGCCGACCCATTCATGCTAGAACCAGTAATAGCTTCAGCAATCCTAAATCACTTACATTAATTCTTTTAAACAGAATCGTTATCGGCGTCTGTTTTGTGTTCCCTCGGTCTCCTTAACTACGCAACGAATTTTTGGCCTGAAAGCGTAACAGACAAACATAACCACTCATATTAGTAGTTATAATATTATTAGGATAAAAATGTAGTTTTAATTATTAACTGAGAATTTGAAATTAATCTAAAATGTTACATATGTTCTCAAACTGTGGGCCTGGGGCCAAAATAAAAACTTCAGACAACAGTAAAACCGTTTATTAACAATGATTATTAAATTCAATAATCCCAAAATTACTATTAAGTGTTATTAATTTACTATTGAATGTTCTTATACAATGAGTTTATTATATTCTTCAGGGAGTGGGGAAAAAACCAGGCTAGTTGAGTCAGAGGGAAAAGGATCCACCAAACTAAGGCTATGTAATTAAAGTAAGCTTAGCTGCTAGTGGTGTCTGCCATGAGCACCAACCTCCGTGGGGGTCCAGAGATCACCCTGGGGTGCAGGATCAGCGAGCGCCCGGACTGGCACGTCAACTGAGCACCTCAATACTCGCTGCCGTCGGCCGAAGAATCACTCGGCAGCCGATCTTACGAAATATGGTATAACTAGCTGTTGCCCGCGGCTCCGCACGCGTTTTTTTTTTAAATATACTAAATAAATGTAAAATTTTGATCACATATCTAGTGTAAATTACAATAATACTCTTTCAAAAATATTTGTAAGTATCACACGCACATCATCTACTGTAACAGGTAACATGTACTTGTACATTATATATGTGAATACGAATAGTGAATCGAACGGGAAAAGATTTATCATCAGCCACATAACTGGAACTTTAAACTGCTATATATGACCCTTAGTGCCCACTTACACTATATAAGAAAGTAATGAAAATATTAAGCTATACATTTTCGAACAATATGTGTTAAATCTTTTATTATATAGATATAATATGTCCATAGTGTCGATATAATTAAGTTATTATCATACCTTGCTATAATTTAAATCACATATAAACATATGACTTTCAATTACAACAGCGATACCCTTGGTGTTACAGTTGTTCATAGGCGACGTTAACCACTTACCATCAGGTGGGCCGTCAGCCTGTTTGCTGCCTTTTGGTATAAAAAAATCTTGGAGTCCAGTACAGCTCGTGTATGTTTACAGTGAACAACATATTTTTGATTAATTTCACATGGACGAAGGCACGGATAACAGCTTATCACTACATAGTGTATGAAAAAGTCCTGTTCCACGTCTGTCTATATGTCTGTTCGCGATAAGATCAAAAACTACAGAACGCATCTTCATGCCGTTTTCACCAATATATAAAATGATTATTGGGCAAGGTATAGGTATAGTTTGTCTTATTATCAGGGCGGGCAACGTCTGCTGAACCCGCTAGCTTAAAATAAAACAGCTAATTAGTTACTTATTTGTCCGTAAAATTCCCGTTCAAATATTACTTGTAGTCCGGTGAAGCTATTAAGACCTTGCTAGATCAATAGCGTAGTCATTTCTAAGAAAAAAAAAACGTTCAAATAGGTCCAGCCGTTTCGGAGATTACCCGTAACAAATAAAAAAAAAACAGACATATCCACAGAATTAAAAAAAATATTGATATTTGTAGCATCACGGATATTTTTAATATAAAATACACTTACTTTACTTTTATTATACGTAATATATCACAAATCAAAAAATGGGTACAAAACTAACGTAGAATAAAGTTTTTGGGGAGTTTTTGGCGGGATTTTAGTCTGTCATGTAGTGGATTTTATATTTTATTCATAATCTTGTCTTACTTATCTGTATATTGTGTTAAATTGGTAGAGTTTTATGTAATATGGTTCGTTTATTGTGCATAAATGAAATGAAAGATAAATAATACCGCGAAATTCTGTTGTCTTGAAAATTAAGAAGATAAAAATTTACGAAATATTACATAGAGGATTTGGCGCTTATACCTTTACATTATCTTGGATATAGAAAAAAAACTACCTATATTAACTACTTCAGAATTGGCAGTATGGAATAATTCCTTTGACTATCTTATTTGATGAATATTATTACTACTAAACTTTTTGAATAGCGACACAAAATAAACTTTAGAAATGTTTGCGATATAAACGTACCACGTATAATTAAAAATTGGAAACAAAAATAACGTAGAATTAACTGTTTTAATAGGAACACAAAATACACCATGAAAATACTTGCGAGAGATTGTTATCGCGTTACCATGGCAACGCATATAGTACTGACATTAACACGCATCGAAAGCTTCCAAAATAGCCCGATTTTGAGACTTTCTTCATTAGTGCTTAGCTCCTATTGGTTTAAACGTTATGATATGTAGCCTATAGCCATCCTCGATAAATGAACTATCTAACACTAAAAGAAACTTTCAAATCAGATCTGTAGTTCTTGAGATTATCGCGTTCAACCAAACAAACAAACAAACAAACAAACTCTTTAGCTTTATATATTAGTATAGATATAACCACAATGTAAATTAAAACAACAAGCTCCGTTCACCGAAACTGCGAACACTTTTTTTTTTCCAAATGTTTACGCTATTGATCCAGCAAGGTCTTAACAGCTTCACCGGACTGCTAAGGCAAGCGCTTAAGGCACTCAGCCGATTTTATTATGGCAACCAGCTCAAGGGTGCACGGCACACCTCGGCTTCGCTGTTGCCTGTTGCATGCAAAATCGCGACCTATCTTAGCTAACCTAGCTAACTATTCATATGTGTATGAGTTGTTGAAACGTATATGTGTACCAAGCATACACACCTCAACAATTCCTCCATATATTTATTATCGGAAAATTGAGAGTTTTTCAGTTCGATAAGGGAAAAAGTAAACCCCCCCACTATCATGTGTAAGCGTGTAGGCGTGCACGTGTGTGGGGGTGATTGTGTACTGTTGTAGCAATGATGTATATCTGTGTGTCACCGTATCGCGCAAGTATCGCACTCAAGGGCTCCCTACCGAGGGATCGAACCTAGGCTTGAGCCGCTGCCGTGGGAGGCCTAATCGGGTGTGCGGGAGCGAAATTAACCCCCAGACCACGGGGGCGTGATCTGTGGTTACGCGAGCGTGGGCCTGAGCACGCTCTGTTTCGAGGGACAGGCTGGTACTGATCGTTCGCTGACGTGATTAAATCAGGAGGGTCGGTAAAAATGCATCGCGGACGTCTTTTATAACGCGCAGCGTTAGGTACGGGTTCATAGTTTGCGGCGGATACCACTAACGGATTGTCTGCGAACACACTCGCCTTGTATTACTAAAGTAATGTGATCTTATATACTGTAGTGGTCTTTTGTTGTTTGACCACAATCCCTTGTGATATTTAATGCCAATCTATCTACATATATAAAAAGAATGTAAGTCTAACGTACCTGTACTATTTCGATTTTTGTGAAAAAAAAAAAGAATAAAGAAAATCGTCTTGGAATAAGTAATAAAATACATTTTAATCGTTTTCAGAAATGTCTGTCTGTTTGTTTGCATGAACACGCATCACTGCTAAAGTACTGGGTTCACGATAGAAAATCCTAAAGCATATCTTCAGGAGTAACTTAGTGTTGTATATGTATATATATGTATCGGCCGCGCCTAGCGCCAACGACTATTATATTAAACAGTGTGAAATCATCCATGCTGCCTTTCACTTGTCTCGTCCTTGATATAACATTTGGCTCCCCGGCGGAGAATCGTACCCCGGTCTCTCGCGAGATAGGCGGGGCTTACCACTATACTACCCAGTCTTCAACACTTAGTCTTTGTTTCATTAAAATCGATTCACTCTATCAAAAGTTATTGTAATTTGATTGGCCACGCGACTTTGCGAGAGAAAAGTAGATAAGTAAATGGGTTTAATACATTCACATGATTTTATTAGGCACGGTTTTTTTACATTAGGTTCCACGCGGACGGAGTCGCGGGCACAGTTAGTTATGAATAAAATATAAAATCAACTACATGACATTCAAAGATACCGCCAAAAACGCCCTCGTTAATAATCACACATTTTCGTCTTCTATATAAGTAATACCTGGGTGACCGAACCTAGCTCGGTTCTATAAAAAAAATTAAAATAAACTGTTGGGTTTGCTTTATTTTTTTTTTTAATATATTTCTTCTGCTGTCACTCGGATTCGAACTGAGGTTACACGGATTTTCGAAACAACCGATTTCCATCTGAGCTATTTTTGTTTAGACAACGCCGACGAAATTTACCTTTATATTCTAGCTATATTTTTTCATTGCCTGAAAACTTAGTTAAAGAAGGTTTCTATGAATAAAATCTATCTAGATCGATTTATCGTCCCCGAAACTACCTAAATACTAAGTATCACGGAAATAGACGACGCCGTTTCCGAGATCTTAAATATATACAAATATAAAAATATACAAGAATTGCTCGTTAAAAGGTATTAATTAATTAGATAGATAGATACTAAAATCATTTGTATATATATATATATATGTATGTATATACACTAGCTGTTACCCGCGGCTTCGCACGCGTTTTTTAAATATATTAAATAAATGTAAAATTATGATTAGATGTGTAAATTACAGAAATAATCTCTCAAAAATATTTGTAAGTACGACACACACATCATATACTGTAACAGGTAACATGTACCATACATATGTGAATACTAACAGTGTGTCGAATGGGATGGGATTTAACATCAGCTACATACCTGAAACTTTAAACTACGATATACTATCCTCAATGCTCAGTTACACTATATTAGAAAGTATTAAAAATATTAAGCTATACATTATCGAACATGTTTTAAACCTTTTTATTATATAGATATAATATGCTCATATTGTCGATATAATTAGGTTATTGATATACGTTGCTATAATTTAAATCACATATAAACATTTGACTTTCAATTATATATATATATTTTTTTATTGTAGCCCAGCAAAGTGACTGCACTGTGCCTGATGGTGAGCACAGTACAATCCAAAAACAATGGCGACCACCAAGAGACACGCCATCCCTCGGCGGACGCCGTTGTCATGCCGGCCTGCAATTTATTCTTGGAGTCCAGGACAGCGCACGTCTCACGCGCATGTTTACAGTGAACAACATATTTTGAATCAATTCCACACAGACGGATGCACGGGTAACAGTTCATCACTACATAGTGTAAAACAAAGTCCTCTGCCACGTCTCTCTATATTTCTGTTCGCGATAAAATCAAAAACTACAGAACGAATCTTCATGCCGTTTTCACTAATATATAAAATGATTCTTGAGCAAGGTTTAGGTATAGTTTGTTTTATCGTCAGGGCGGGCAAACCGCTAGCTTAAAATAAAACGGCTAATTAGTTATTTGTCTGTAAAATTCCCTTTTAAATATTATTTGTAGTCCGGTGAAGCTGTTAAGACCTTGCTAGGTCAATAGTGTAATCATTTCTAAGAAAAAAAAAACGTTCAAATAGGTCCAGCCGTTTTGGAGATTACTCGGAACAAATAAACAAACAGACATATCGACAGAATAAAAAAAATGTTGATATTTGTAGCACCACAGATATATGTATTCACCAAAAAGTATTTATTTTAATATTACATACACACACTTTATTTTTATAATACGTAATATATCATAAATCAAAAATTGGGAACAAATCTAACGAAAACTAAAGTACAATAAACTTTTTGAGGAGTTTTTAGCGGGATTTCAGTCTGTCATGCAGTGGATATCATATTTTATTCATAATCTTGTGTTACTTGACTCTATATTATGTGAAATTGGCGACGTTTTATGTAATATGGTTCGTTTATTGTGCATAAGTGAAATGAATGAAAAATAATACCAAGACGCATGAATTCTGTGGTCTTGAAAATTGAGAAGATAAAAATTTACGAAATATTATATAGAGGATTTGGCGCTTATACGTTTTCATTAACTTGGAAATAAAAGAAAACTGGCTAAAGAATACATAATAACTACCTATATTGACAACTTCAGAATCGGCAGTATGGAGCAATTCTTTCGCCAGTCTTATTGGACGAATATTATTACTACTAAACTATTTGAATAACAACACAAAATAAACTTTGGGAATGCTTGCGGTATAAACGTACCACGTATAATTTGAAATTGAAAACAAAACTAACGTAGAACAAACTTTTTGAGTAGGAACACAAAATAAAACATGAAAATATTTTCGATAGAATGTTATCGCGTTACCATGGCAACGCATATAATACTGACATTAACACGCAGCGGAAGCTTCGAAAATAGCCCGATTTTAAGACATTCTTCATTAGTGCTCAGCTCCTGTTGGGTTTAACGTAATGATATGTAGCCTATAGCCATCCTCGATAAATGAACTATCTAACACTAAAAGAAACTTTCAAATCGGACCGGTAGTTCTTGAGATTAGCGCGTTCAACCAAACAAACAAACAAACAAACTCTTCAGCTTTATAATATTATAGTATAGATATCATTATAATGAAAATATCGTGCTTTGGAGACTGAATCACGTCAAAACTATCGAAGTTATTGGTAATCAGGTATATAATAAATGAATATATAAAAAATATACAATACTAGCCACTGCCCGCGACTTCGCGTGGAATAGTTACTTTGGGCTAACCCAAACAAGCAGCGGCAGAAAGACGACAAAACACCCCTATTTTTGAACATTCTTCATTGGTGTTCCACTCGTATTGATCTTAGCGTGATCGTGACGTATCCATGATACGTTAAAAATTCAAGTAATTATGGAATATGAGTACCGTCGTGACAGCAACGCGGCACAAGCGGCACGCAACATCAACGACGTTTACGGAGCTAACACTACAAAACAACGCACCACCTGTTATTGGTTTGCTCGCATCCGTTCCGGGAATTTCGACCTGAAAAATGAACCCCGCGGTCGTCCGAAGACTTTGGCCGACAATGACGAATTAAAGGCGATTGTGGAAGCTGATGATACACAATCTACTGCTGAATTAGCAGCAGCTTTCGACGTTAGCGTCAAAACAATATTGGTCCATTTGCGTCAAATTGGCAAGGTAAAAATCTTGACCAATGGGTGCCCCACGAACTCAATGATCGCTAGCGCGAAGTACGCGTCGAGACGTGCCTTGCACTGTTCAACAGACACACAAATGAAGGAATTTTGAACCGCATTGTTATCTACGATGAAAAATGGATTCTGTTTCATAACCGCAAGCGCTCAGCAAGTTGGTTGGATCCTGGTTCAGCACCTAAAGAATGCCCTAAACGAAAACTTACCCCTAGAAAAGTGATATTCACTGTTTGGTGGTCTAGCGCCGGTGTGATTCATCACAGCTTTTTACCAAACCGGGTGATTATTACTGCAGATGTCTACTGTGAAGAACCGAACAAAATAATGGAGAAGATGCCACATCTCCAACCAGCATTGGTTAATCGCTCGTCTCCGCTGCTCCTGCACGACAACACGTGACCTCATACTGCACACAGCAGACGGTCTCCAAGTTGCAAGAACTAGAGTTGGAAGTTTTCCGTCATCCGCCCTACTCATCAGACCTTGCGCCTATAAATTACTACTTATTCCAGAATTTGGATAAACTCCTTGGCGGGAAAACAATTCAATACCCAAGAGGCAGTACAAAATGCCTTAACTGCCACTGTGTTGGCAAAGATGCATTGATTGCTAGGGTGATTACTTCGATTAATACAACTAAAAAATACATGAAAAAAATTCGTTTCAATTTTTTCATACAAAACAGCAATTTCATATGTAAAGACCTAATATTAGGATTAGTAACTTATTAGATCCGGCATTTACATCATTGACATTTATAGGTACGATTATGTTTTTGTTGAAATTCTCAGTTTATTCTATTTTTGACGACCAATTTACCAGTAAATTATAATTACTGTCATTGTTAAATGGGTAATCATATTATAAGTTTCATGCGATCATTTCAACGTTCTAAGAAGATGGTGACCTTTTTGTTAGAACTTTCCAAAAAATGTTTGTGACAAGTCAGAATCCATGCTCGTGGTATTATTTCCCATCCACTTCACTTGTATACAATAATCAAAGTATGTAATGTAAAATACCGCCATTATCATTATAAAGCCAAATAATACAAGATTATGAATAAAATATAAAACCAATCACATTTTTTTATCGATGCATGACATAGTGACTTCACTATGCCTGATGTTAAGCATAGTACAATCCAAAAACATCGGCAACCACCTAGAGACAGATTATCCATCGCCGGTCGCCGCTGTCATGCCGGCCATAATGACGAAAGTCACCCGGTACTGGATATGCACAGGCTGATCCTGAAACGCGACGCGCAGAAGCGAGTCACTATGGCGGGCTTTTTCGCCATATGCATGGTGGTTGCGACCCAGTCGGGCTGTAAAACCCTATCACCCCGCTTTCGCCATTGCCTCGTTCGTTATTCAGCAGGGTGCACCACGTGCTGGTGAGGTTGGCTTGGGTGTCTCAAGTCTTAAGATGTTACTCGACACCCCTTACACCTACATTTTTTGACATTCTAAGATCCCGCCAAAAAGTGCCTTGTTGAAATTCAAACTTTTTATCCACAGATTAAACTCCGCGCGCCTTTATTACTAATATTCTATGCTATTATTATTTATTTTAATGATGAAGTAACTTATCGCAAAATGGATAATATTTTGTATATTTTCCGTAAACAAAATTTATACATAGTGATTTTTGGGGCGTTTTAATGAACGAAACATATGATGATTAGTTATTATATTAAAATTAATAACACGAAAATATTACGTATTTGTTCAATACAACTGCAAATAGTGAACGGCATGTGTTATATTTTAATTATTCAAGGTTCTGCCTCCACGTTATACAAAATAACTATGATCATTTCAAAAATGTTTTCTCGTGTCCGCATAAAGACTTTGTGGTAGGGCACAACTAAGGAATGAAAGTGACGTATGTGGTCTGTAGCATGCGATTTGCCGACCACTGCACTATTCCCGCGTACTTCGTCAGCCCTTAATAAATGGCAAAGGGTCAATCGAATCTAAAAGATAAGTAGTCTAGAACCATCTGGGAAAGATTCCACCTCGAACTGACATTTTTTTTTCTTTATTTTTGGCTATCAATTTTTAAGATTATTACTGCCATTGTCGCGTAGTCAATAATATTACAAGCGTCGTGCGACCACTTCAATATTGCGTCGTGTGAGTCAATATTCTAACAAGATGGTGAATTCCTCGTTAGAACCTTCCAGGGAGTTTTTGTCGCATCTCAGAATTTCATTCTTCGTGGTATTATTTTCCATTCACTTCACTAATGCACAATAAACTAACTATATTATGTAAAACACCACCAAATTTACAAATTATTGAGTCAAGATTAACACAAGATTATAAATAAAATATAAAATCCACTACATAACAGTCTAAATTCCCGCCAAAAACTCCGAACTGTCATTGCTCTATGCCGATACGACCAATAGTTTTGTAGGGCCTTAAATTTTATGTTATACTTTGTTGATTACATTAATACTACATTTTATGCAAAATTTCGATAGTGTAATGGCTATTAATAGATACAGTACTCATGGGCGAGCATAAAGTTGAATAAAATACTGGTTATGTAGTCCTCGCCAAACTTTTTGACCGCTCAACAAAGATGCGCAAAACACATATTTAAGTATGAAAACGTATTATATTATACACTAGCAATACCCGCGAACTCCGTTCCGTCTAAAGTATATTAATTTATACGTTTTTTTTTTCATAAGAACCTGACAATATCAAACATAACAAAAAAGAAATAACGAAATCGGTTTAGCCACAGGTGACATAACAGACAGTGTGGAAATTTCCTATAAACGCTCGCACCGGCACACTCAGATAAACATGCGCATCGACACGACCCCTAAGCGGACCTCGCGGTGCTGTCCACAGAATTCCTTTCAAAACCTCTCGTTGATGCGCGTGTTTATAGTTTCCGTACTGTCTCATATTTATACTGTGGCTCAGCTGTTCTCGCGATTTGCGCTTAGCAACACATTCAGCGGTTCATTTTTATATTATACAAGAGGTTACAACATCAAAGCAACTTATAGACAAATAAATGCTAATTTTGGATTCCTATTCTTTTAATAATAGTGTAACGTTGCTTTGTATTGAGCTCGTGGCTTTATTATGCACAATTCCTAATTTACGGCTACAATTAATTCGGCCAAAAAGATTCACGAGGGCTGAGGGTTGCAGCGACCATTAACATCAGGTGATCTACACGTCAGGTTCTTAAATAATTCAGAAAACTATCGAATAATTAATTTAAAAAAAAATGTTTAAAAGTAGGTATGAGATTTAAAAAAATAAACCGTCAAGTTCTTAAGTAATGTAGAAAACAAAGTATTAAAAGATTAATTTAATAAAAAATGTTTAAAAGTAGGTATGAGATTTAAAAAAATAAACATCCGACCATTAGCGTAGTTAACCTTGAAGGTTATCATCGATTTACACTGTATATTAATTTCTTAATCAATTAATTTTACATTTGTGTAAATATACATAAGAGTCCAAAGGTAACAAGTTTAAGCGTTTTAAACGTATATCTCTTTTAAATGTAATCTGATTATAATAAAAGCAAATATGTGTTTAAGGAATTCTTTAATTAATTATTGTATAATTCGTGGAACGAATTGGTATATCAGAGTAGAGTGACAAGTCTTATAGAAGGACTTTATAGCAACAATTATTGAGGGAGCTCAGTTATGATGATTTATACTTTGTACTCTTTAGGAACTACGAATACTGTTATTTCTATTATTAATTCATACGACATTCTTATTATGAATTTAGGGTTGTTTTTACGCACCCATCTCCTCATTGCACAGGTCCGGCAGATGAGGGGAGACAGCTGCAATGTACTCAGTCTTCCGCCGGGCGGACGGCTATCCAAGCTAGTGCGATCCCTTGTCGCCCCAAAAAATACGGTCTAACGGTTCACCGTGGTGTTTTAGTCCGTGCGAGTCGGACATAACCCACCTTCTCCTCGGCTCCGGGAGGGTGGGTATCCATAAAGGATTTCCCCACGGTAATAAAAAAAGGGTTGTATTTACATCAGCCTGTAAGAGAGCTATTGCGGGGCTATAAGCCTCTTCCCGAAGTATGTTATGAGCATAGTCATCTCGCCAGCCCACGACATATGGGCGATTTCAAACTCCGAGAAATTTATATTTATTCTATGGCATACAATGGTACAAGAAATTTTTTTTATATCATAATAGGCAAACGTACAGGCTGGTCACCTGATATTAAGTGATCACCGCCGTCCATAGAACACAATATCAGGGGAGTCGTAAGTGCGTTGCCAGCCTTTGTTTTTAAGGGAAGCGAGAAGGGGGTGTAAAGTGGTCTTCCGGCGCTCTAATTGACCGAACGAAATGCAACTATTCAAGGACTGTTACTTCACGTCGGTGTTTGTGTAGGTCGGGTGGTACTACCCCGAGCAAGCCGACCCATTCATGCTGAAACCAGTGAAAGGTTCAGCGTGGCTCTACCAGCCAGTCGTAGTCCGGTGAAGCTGTTAAATGTCAGTTCGAGAAAAAAGAAAAAGAAGCTCTACCAGCTGTCAGAATTAGTTGCGCTGGTCTACTATATAGGTACGCGTTAGTGCTATATACAAATGTTATTTAAACATTAGTTTATGGGCATTATATTTACGCAAGTAATCCGTGTCCTACCAACTGCAGATTGAAAACACCGTCATAGCAATTTATTACTTCAAAAAACAAATAATACACACAAAGCCACGTAATATAAGTGTGTTTTTCACGCTTTAATGACGTGTAACGTATTTTTGTGTACGGTGGAGATCAAGTTTGTTTTTGATTTTTTTGCGACTTCATGTCTCAGAACGTGTCCTAAATAGTCTGATTTAAAGTCGGCTATCGAGTCGACTTTCCGACATCTTACTTTGAATACAAAATCAAGATGGTAAGCCTCCTTGTTAGAAGTTTCGAAGGGGTTTTTGTGGCTTCTCAGAATCCATGCTCCGTGGTATTATTTCCCATCCACTTCTCTTGTGCACAATAACAAAACTTATATTACGTAACTACCAATATTATAAAATATAGAGTCAAATAACACAAGATTATGAATAAAATATAAAAACCATTGCATAACGGACTAAAATCCCGCCAAAAACTCCTTAAATATAATAATTTTCGTTTGATCATAACGTTTCTGAATTATTATTTTTTTTATATCATAGGAGGCAAACGAACAGTTGGGTCACCTGATGTTAAGTGATCTAACAGTCCATAGACACCAACAATAGAGAAGTCACAAGTGTTGCCTGTGTTGATGGGGAAGGAGGAAAGGAAGAAAGAGAGAAGTGGGCCTGTAGCACTGTTACTTCGCCCTTAACCCCGGACGAGCCGACCCATTCATGCTGAAACCGGTTATAGCTTCAACGTGAATTTACCACCTTTTTTTTACGTGGGGAAATCCTTTAGGTATACACCACCCTTTCGAGGGAGAGGGTGGGTTATGTCCGTCCCACACGGACTAATACTCCACGGTGTACGTCTTCCGCTATAGTTGGAATGGCACGAGATCTCTATAGATTTCATCGTGCCGCCCCAACGGTCGTCCCAGCAGCAAAATTGCTGCTGCCGAGCCCCGTCTTGTTAGGAAACAACCGTGTACACACCCCCGACCCCGACCGTGTGCCCTCGACCCACTTTACCTAGGTCCGGCTATGGTGACTCTACCACCTACTAAATGTCCACTTCAGCTGCCTAAAAAGGTTATACGTGTTTTATTTTCTAGAGATAGTTTCGGAAATGCAAACATGGATAAGAGAAGTTTACTTTTAATCATAGTTCAAGGTCACATTGCGACAGTGAATTCGGTTAACAGAGCTATCAGTTACACAGCGTCGCGTTGTGATAACAAATGACCTTACATTTTGTTCGTAGAATACAGTTTTGTGTTCTTTTTTCATTACCGTTACCAATGTTTCTTTAAGTTACCTACCGAACAAGGTTTCTGTTACTTTTACTTCCAACTTTAACGGATAAATTTAATTTGCAAGTGTAATATCTATCTATCTATGTAATACCTTTAATCGACCAATTCTTGTAAATTTTTTTATATTTGTATATAATTAGGATCTCTGAAACGGTGTCATCTATTTCCGTGAAAATTAGTCTGTAGGTAGTTTCGCGGATGAGAAATCGATCTAGCTAGATTTTATTCATAGAAAACTTTTTTAACTGAGATTTCAGGAAATGGAAAAATATAGCTATCGCTATCGCTATCGCGGGCGTTGTCAAAACAAAAATAGCTCAGATGGAAATTGGTTGCTTCGAAAGTCCGTGTAACCCCAGTTCGAATCCTAGTGTATATATATATTTTTTTGTAATAAACGATAATTAACCAAACCTAACAATTTATTTTAATTTAAAAATGTTTTTAGCGAACCGAGCTAGGCTTGGTCGCCCAGGTACTTCTAATATATCAGGCCTGTAATTTTAATACATCCTACTACTGAGTTGAAAGGTCACGGGTTCGATTATCGCATGTGACTCATTTTTTTATGAGATTCATACAATAGTCAATTTTTTTGTCTAAGTGTTATAATTTTCAAAAAATATTTAATGTACAGATTTGGCCTTGTTACAGTTTTATTATAGTACTAGCTGTTACCCGCGGCTCCGCACGCGTTTTTTGAATGTATTAAATAAATGTAAAATTGTTATTAGATGTGTAAATAACAATAATACTCTTTCAAAAATATTTGTAAGTATGACACGAACATCATCTACAGTAATAGGTAAATGGGATGGAATTTATCATAAGCCACATAGCTGGAACTTTAAACTACTATCTATGTATCAGCCTCATTGCTCACTTACACTATATAAGAAAGTAATGAAAATATTAAGCTATACATTATCGAACAATATGTGTTCAATCTTTTATTGTATAGATATAATATCGGGTATCGTCTGCTGAACTCGCTAGCTTCGCTCGCTAAAACAGCTAATTAGATGGTTATTTGCCCGTAAAATTTCTGTTAAAATATTACTTGTAGTCCGTTGAAGCTGTTAAGACCTTGCTAGGTCAATAGCGTAATCATTTCTAAGAAAACAAAACCGTTCATATAGGTCCAGCTGTTTCGGAGATTACCCGGAACAAATAAACAAACAGATATATCGACAGAATCAAAAAAAAAATGTTGATATTTGTAGCACCGCAGATATATGTATTCATCAAAAAGTATTTATTTCAATATTATATACACACGCTTTATTCTTATAATACTTAATACGCAATATATCACAAACCAAAAATTGGAAACAAAACTAACGTAGAATAAACTTTTTGAGGAGTTTTTGACGGGATTTCAGTCAGTGTTATGTAGGGATTTTATATTTTATTCATAATTTTGTATTATTTTACTCTATGTTGTGTTAAATTGGCGGCGTTTTATGTAATATGGTTTGTTTATTATGCATGAGTGAAATAAATGAAAAATAATGCCATGGAGCATGTATTCTGTAAGCTTGAAATTAAGAAGATAAAAATTTACGAAATATTATATAGAAGATTTGGCGCTTATGTATAGAGAATACATAAGAACTACCTATACTGACAATTTCAGAATTGGCAGTATGGATTAATTCCTTCGCCTGTATTGTGATGGACGAATATTATTACTACTAACCTTTTAGAATATCAGCACAAAATAAAATTTACAAATGTTTCCGACACAAACGTACCACGTATAATTAAAAATTGAAAACAAAACTAAAGTAGAACAAACCTTTTGAGTAGGAACACAAAATAAACCATGAAAATATTTCCGATAGAATGTTATCGCGTTACCATGGCAACGCATATAATACTGACATTAACACGCAGCGGAAGCTTAAAAAATAGCCCGTTTTTTTGACATTCTTAATTAGTGCTCAACTCCTGTTGGTTTTAACGTGATGATATGTAGCCTATAGCCATCCTCGATAAATGAGCTATCTAACACTAAAAGAAACTTTTAAATTGGATCTGTAGTTCTTGAGATCATAGCGTTCAACCAAACAAACAAACAAACAAACAAACTCTTCAGCTTTATATATTAGTATAGATAGAAGATAAATACCTAGACACCATTTTTTTTTTTACGTGGAGAGAAAATCCTCATGGACTGTCAAAGCTCCCGGCGAGAAGCCCGACTTGAGCCGCCCATCCCTGCGTGCGAGTCACGCAGGGGTGGGGCCGAAAGCGGCGACTCGAACCGGCTAAAACTCCACGACAACCTACGCCGCACTATGGGAGTGTCCCGGGGTTGCGTGAGCAAGTTCCGCGACACAGCAACAATTTTTTTTTACAAAATTCTTAGATGTACAGGACACGTTAAATTTACATTTTTATTAAATGTATCTGTCTATGATACAGTTCAATACTAATGTAAATCAATACGATAATTATTACTGGTGCTAAGAACATCTTGTTACTTTCTTGATAATATTATCCTTATAATTTTAATCTAATTAGTAATTGAATTAACCTTACAGTTCATCATCCGGGTTATAAACGAATGTAGGTATGTAATATAAATGTTACGTAGTTCTTTATACTAATTATATTATTTTGTTACTCTATTTGTTGTAAGCCTTACTACTTGTTTTTTTGATCATCTCTATTCTCTAACAAGATGGTAGCCGTCTTGTTAAAACTTTCCAGGGAATTTTTGTGACAAATCAAAATCCATGCTCCGTAGTATTTTTTTGCAACAAGTCTTCTAGTAGATTATTATTGCTATTGTCAAGTGAGTAACGATATTACAAGTTTCTTGATGTAATATCAACGAATTAACAAGACGGTGGCCATTTTGCTAGAAATTTCCGGGGAGTTTTTGTGGCAAATAAGAATCCATGCTCCGTGGTATTAGTTCCGATCCACTTCACTTGTGCACAATAACTAAACTATATTACGTATAGCACCACCAACATTACACAATATAGAGCCAAATAACACAAGATTATGGATAAAATATAAAGACCATGTACATGTACATGTACATGGCATTCCAAGATCCCGCTCCTACCCAAGAGCTTAAAAAAGAAATTAAAACTAAAAAATAGTTATGGACGTCTAAACTACCACCCATTCTGATGCACAGAAATCAGAATCTAGACATCACCATAGTTCATATATTGATCCACTCTATAATAGCATTTTGACTTCAAAACCCGCTTGACATATCGCTTAATGACACAATCCGGTAAATCGGTAATATGCTTTGGGTCTTTGTTATAAAACCTAACACTATTCCTTAAAAACTGTTACCGGTTTTTCTGTCTCTGAAACATGAGACAACCAGTTTGTCACAGTTTCTAGTATGTAGATCATGCCAGTTTTTTACAAGATCTATTAGTGTTTCAAAGTTTTGGCGGACTTAGATTAAATTAGGATTGTAGGTAGTCTGCCACGCTGAAGCTATTAATGGTTTTAGCATGGATGGGTCGGCGCGCCCGGGATTGTACCACCCTCTCACAGAAAACCGACATAAAGTAACAGTGTAACATTGTTGCATTTCGTTGGGCCAGTGAGAGCGCCGGAGGCTCACCTTCCCTACGTTACAAATTTGTTCCAGAAAGTAATGACTCTTTATTTATTTTATTACATAAATTATCATTTTTATTTAATACAAAGTACAACAACTAGCCGCAGGCATGGTGTGTTTGGCGGCATTTACTAAACGCCGCGTAACACTAGTAGAACGAGTGGCTCACAAAATAATTCGGATCTTATGGTAATATTTTTTTTTATTGAATCACGACAAAGTGACTGCACTATGCCTGATGTTAAGCATAGTACAATCCAGAAACATCGGCAACCACCGATAGACAGATTATCCATCGCCGGTCGCCGCTGTCATGCCGACCGAAAGTCACCCGGTACTGGATATGCACAGGCTGATCCTGAAACGCGACACGCAGAAGCGAGTCACTATGATGGGCTTTTTCGCCATATACATGGTGGTTGCGACCCAGTCGGGCTGTAACACCCTACCACCCGGCTTTCGCCATTGCCTCGTTCCTTATTCAGCAGGGTGCACCACGTGCAGGTGAGGTTGGCTTGGGTGTCTCAAGTCTTAAGACGTTACTCGACACCCCTTACACCCCAAAATAGATAGGGTTGCAAATATTTTTGAGTAAACAGTGCAAAGTTCGTGTTTTCCGTCGCCACGCCAACAATCAGGTTTACCTTCCGTCTATAGATATTTCTCATCAAAAAAAAAATATCAAGAATGTATTGGGAGCCGAATTCCTGAAACTTGGTCTTTAATGATTCGCGAGGTCCCATATTGCGTATTACGAACTGTCCGTATTGGAATAAAAATATGGTGTCTACGTCAGCTCCTGTCCCCCACAACAAAGCTAATGAAGTGTAATATAAATTGTGAACATCAAACTGTTAGAGGTCATTGGCTTATCGCCTTGACACTTGAAAGTCTCGAGTTGCTCAGTCAGGGTTCGGTGTTTTCGTCTCACGAGTTTGTGACGCAATCGAATCGGTAACAATGCTTCCTATAGAACACAATTTTGATTTACAAGTTTATCTTGAAATCAATTTTTTTATGTACCGGGTATAATGGACATGACAATGGAGACTATATTCGTGTTCTGACAAATATATTTAGTGACCCGACTCTTAAATTTAGCATATTTACTATTCTCATAAAAAAGATTGTTTATTCAGTTTAGACCCCGAGAAGACTCTTAGGAACGTTAAAACTACCACTGATTCCAAAAATAACCCACTCATCGAGTCAGACACGAAAGAAACTCGATCTGGTTTAACCTCGGTAAAGATTGTGAGTTTGTGACTTTGTAGGGGGTAATCTCAGAAACTACTAGTCCGATTTGAAACATTCTTTCAGTGTTAGATAGCTCATTTATCAAGGAAGGCTATAGGCTATCATCTATATATATCATTACGCTAACACTAATAGGAACGGAGCATTATTGAAGAATGTTTTAAAATCGTTTTTTGTTTCTTCTTGATAGCTTCCGCTGCGTGATAGCATTAGCCCAAAGTAACTAATCCACGCGGACGAAGTCGCGAGCAGAGGCTAGCCATACATAGTTACATTAAACAAACATAATTAAACATTAACAAACAAATAGTTACATTAGTTTTTGTCGGATGTATATAGAGGAGTGCCATTTCCAGACATTACCATCCTTCACATAATTTGAGAACGTACCCAAACCACGTAATCCGTACATGGGAGGGGAGAGGTTCTTCAAAGTAACACACTTGATCGCGGGAAGGAGGGAGGATATTAGGTGTTCGGTACGTGGCCAATATCGTCAAAAGTAAATATCGCGCATTTAAAACTCACAGGCAGCATCACTAACGTAAATATAAAAAGTCGTCAGTTGATTGAAAACTATCAGTCTGTAGGGCAATGCAGTTGCCAAGTAAATCAACGAGACTTTGTGCCTATACAACAATGTCCTACGGTGGACAGTACATTGCGTTCATTAAATGTTAAAAGTATTCCTTTTCAGTGCAGGCAAGAAGGAGAAAGACTTGTTTTTATAAATTATGTCCCTGTATGGGTACAATTTGTTTTTACATAACTATTTCCTACTTGATAATTTTTATTATATCCTCCAACCGGAAGGTGGCAGATTTTAGGCTGCTGCGCTAAAGGAAGTTACCACTTTCCATTTTCGTCAAGCTCAAAAATAGTATACACAATTGACCAGTAAAAGAGAAACTCACAAATCACATGTTTGTCAGCCTCAGTCAGTTACTTGTGGTTTGAGTCTATTTTACTCGCCTAGGTATGTAATATTAGCACTATGTAATATATCACTGGTAACTAAAAGTATGCATGTACTTTTAGCGTCACGCGGCAAGCACTGTATTTATAAAAACAAATAGGAGCCAAATATATTTCTTTTTAACTTTCTGTTTGTTTTTTTTTTTATGTTTTTACATATAAATTACCACGTGAAAATTCAAGCGAGAGAGGGAGTCTCCTCATATACCACGGATGGTCACTGAAATGTTTTTTTTCTTCTTATTCCTTTGTTCTGCAGACTCTTGGTCCGCATCTTCTTTTTGCTTTCACTTTTTTTTTAATTCTTTTTCGTGAAAAATCGTATCTATGAGCAACTATTGGGTGTTTTTTATTTATTTAGTATTATTTTCACTTAACCTATTTTTATTTGAATTAACTATTTACTAGTGTAGAGTGGATTTCTTTATGATGTTATTGCCTTTATGGCGGTTTTATTATGATCCTTTATGGCCGTTTTTAGGTTAAGAAGTTGCCAAATATGGGTTACGTGATTTGGGTACGTTCCCTTATCCACCCTAAATAAGCCATACCGGCTGTAATTATAGTCTGACTTTAAAATCTTTTTTTTTTCGAAATGACTAAGCTATTGACCCAGCAAGGTCTTAACAGCTGCACCGGATTACTAAGGCGAGCGCTTAAGGCACAGTCGATTTTATTTTGGCAACCAGCTCAAGGGTGCACGGCACACCTCGGCTTGGCTGTTGCCTGTTGCATGCAAAATCGCGATCTATCTTAGTTAACCTAGCTAACTATTCATATATGTATGAATTGTTGAAACGTATATGTGTACCAAGAATACACGCCTCAACAGCTCCTCCATATATTTATTATCGGAAAATTGAGAGTTTTTCAGATCGATAAGGGAAAAAAAAAGTAAACCCTTTCACTTTCATGTGTAAGCATGTAGGCGTACACGTGTGTGGGGGTGATCGTGTAGTGTTGTAGCGGTGATGTATATTTGTATGTCACCGTATCGCACAAGCAACGCACTCAAGGGCTCCTTACCGAGGGGTCGAACCTAGGCTTGAGCCGCTGCCGTGCGAGGCCTAATCGGGTGACTTTAAAATCTATAAATTATAAAGTATCACATAGTCAAAATTAATATTACGTCAGTATACAGACGTTAATATGAAGGGCAACGGATGCCATGTACGACCTGTTTTTATCTTTGATTTATTTACGTTAAATATTTGTTGAAGCATTTTACTACATAGATAACACAATATATGTAGTTACAGCTATATTTTTAATTCTTTATCAATACTAATTGCGACTGTATCAGCTTGTACTATGACTTTTTTATTAGCTCTGGAGTACCGCTGACAAAATACATGTAAGTACTTATTGATTGATTTTTAATTAAGGTTTAGTCATACTGGCTTAAATGGTAGGTCCACCATGTAACGACATACAATAATCAGGTCAGAAAGCAAACTATCCATATGAACTATACTATGCATACTTGTATACGTTAGGGATACACATATGCATACCTTTACCCTCGCGCGATACAGTGACACAAAATCTTACATCACTGCGACATCATTACATATATTACCTCCACACACGTCCACGCACACTTGCTTAGGCGGAGGGTTTAACATACAAGGATACGCTATTAAGAGCCATATCCAAAATCAACCTTCGCAGTCTTGGAATTGAAGGACAGTCAGTCCGGAAGACGGCGACGGGGCTCAGGGGCCTACTGATTCCGAAAAGGCCGAATAGCTGGCTGTTAAAATTCGGGACGTGCTGAGCGATATCGCAACTATCGTTAGGCTTACTAAGAAGGCGAGCGTCCGTGTGGTCGGGCTCGACGACTCCATTATCCAGGACGACGTTATCACGGCGGGCGCTTCAAGAACGAAATGCGTGCTGACCATGATAAAAGCCAGTGCTATACGCAAAGGTGGTAGGGGCATGGACAGTATGCACTTGTCCCTTTCGGAGGATGCGGTCAGGGCATTAATAGAGGAAGGCGGGCAGCTCCTAGTAGGCTGGAGTATGGCTCGGGTCCACCTATTAGTAGCCAAGCCCATGAACTGTTTTAAGTGCATGCGCGTGGGCCACATTCGCCCACTGTGTACGTCATCGACTGATCGAAGTGATGTGTGCTTTCGGTGCGGACAACCTGGGAACAAAACGTTGCAGTGTGTAGCTGTAAAGCTTCACTGCGCCTTGTGTGCCGAGGCCGGACTACCGTCAGAGCAACAGATGGGGGGAATCAACTGTAGGACCCCTCCAGGCAAGCGCAAGCTGCTACCAGCAACGCCAGCGTAGACGTTGGGTGGACGTGGGGGGGTTTCATTCACTAACCCCCTACGTTGGTCCTCAAGCCGGACCAAGGGGAGATGAGCTGGGGGATGAGCCGTCTTTCCATTGCACTGGTTTGGCCATCTGGGGGACAGTCGGGATGTACCAGGCTGTCTCTCTTTAGCGCGGGAGACCCAGGATGAGGCTGGGCCGGCTGCCCGGAGTGACATGGTTGCTAGCTAGCTCGAGCCCCTGTCGCCCCATAAAGGCAGTAGAAATACATCGGGGGTTTTAGTTCGTGGAAGTCGGACATAACCCATCCTCTCCCCCGGGTAAGTTGGTATCCGAAATGGATTTCCCCTCGTCAATAAAAAAAAAGATAGGTCGCAAATTTGGGATATCGATGTCACAGTGGTTGCGGAGCCGTACCGTGTTCCAGACCAGCCTCACTGGGCCGGAGACACGGACGGCTCCGTGGCAGTAATGTCTGTGGACGGAATACGACTCTCAATCAGGGAGAGGAGCGCCATCAATCAGCCCCTCATCGAGTTCGAGTCCTTCCTGGACTCGTTAAGGCCGATCATGAGGCGGCTTGAGCCGCTCCCCATCGTCGTAATTGGCGATTTTAACGCCAAGTCCAGGACGTGGGGAGCGGTGGCTACGAATCCTCGTGGTGACGCGCTTGAGGAGTGGGCAGCACAGCATGCCTATATTGCTTGGTTCATGCAATTCGCGACCTATCTTTTTTCTTTTTTTTTACGTGAGGAGTTCTCTTATGGATACACTACCCTCCCGGGGGATGTCATGTCTTCCCATGTTCGACTCGCACGAAAAACCCTACGGTGTACGTAAGCACTATGGTCGGGGCGGCACGAGATCTCTTTAGACTTTATCGTGCCGCCTCCGGGCCCCGTCTTTTTAGAAGACAGCCATGAATACACCGGCCGTCTCCTCCGTCCGCCGGACCTGTGTAATGGATAGATCAGCCCCCGACCCATTTCCCTGGTCCGGTTACGGTGGGAGAGGCGACCCTCTCCGCTAAAGAAGAACCGGCAAGAGGAGGCGTCATTTACGCGCCCTCTCCCACCATCGTAGCTGCACCTAGAGAAGGTGGGTCGGAGGCTCATCTTCTCATTGCACAGGTTCGACGACCGGAGGAGACGGCAGGTGTATACACGGCTGTCTCCTGACAACTTTTTTTCACTTTTTGACTTTTTTTTATTATATGTTTATTTAATATCCAGCGACGGTACTACATTTTTAACAAATAATCAAATTCAATTTATTCTTTTTAGAAGAATGTTTCAAAATCAGGGTTTTTTTCCTCTTGAGAGCTTCCGCTGACAGTTAGCATTAGCCCCAAGTAACTATTTTACGCGAACGAAGTCGCGGGATAGGCTAATATTAGTATAAATATAAACTACGTAATTCAAAATATATAGACATTTCAAAGAACTATATAAAAATAATCAAAAAGTTATGTTTTCAAATCAATTAATAACTCATATCTAACTTTACATAAAACTACGCTGATAAGAAATATTCTACCGGTATTGTAATCAACTGTACAGTTTAAATATTGGAATGTATATTTTTTATAAACAACGAAACAGGATAATCGAGTTTGCTTCGAGTCAGTTATTGCGAGCATGTTAACAACCGGCTTGAAGCCACCTTTTCCATTCCATATGGAAAAAGAAACTTCAATAATTTCCTCGAACATATTTTAAGGCTTTTTATGTCTATAAATTAATACGTGAATCAAAAACTTTGTACCCCTTTTTAAACGAACTGTGTAAACGGGTGAACTTGAAATTTGGCATAGTTAATGTTTATATGGCGGAGAAGTGCAGAAAGCTATTTATTTTACATAGAATGCATTAGAAGTACATTAAATTAATTAAAATATGCATTACTCACATTACTGCTTGAATTTTACACAACATATACACACATGTAAATAAAAAAGACATTTTGACAGCCGTCAATGACAAACTTCAAAAAAGGTTGCGAAGGAGGTTGCTATGCTCGGCTGTATGTATTTTTTTACTCTTACGTTCCAATTACCCTTTTTCATCCTACATTCAACAATGATATTATAACATATAATTATTATTATAATATTTATAACACGACTTACATTCCATACCTACAAGCTCTTTGAATTTAAGTGGTCAAATTGCAGGTTAATTTTACAATAATATAACAATTTTAACATGACTGACGTCGCATGCCTTATATGCC
>JACEII010000138.1:127816-144598 GCA_014332785.1 Antheraea mylitta
GTTATTGGGTTTATTTATGATTTATATATTTTCCATGTACAAAATTTAAAAATTTTGAAAAATACGTAAAATATTAGGAACGAATAAGATTGGATTTAGCTCATTTTATTCGTATATTTGATTACTTATATTTGATGGCGATAAAGTTACGCTGAAGCTATTATTGGTTTCGGCATGAATAAGTCTGCTCACCCGACGTAGTATAACCCTCTCACAGAAAACCGACATGAAGTAACAGTGCTTGCATTTTTGCGTTCCGTTCAGTCAATGAGGGCGCCGGTGGCTCACCTCCCCTCCCTTCTCCTCTCTCCCCCTTTCCACAACTCCCCCTAAACACAGACTGGAGTTTTTGGCGGGATTTTAGTCTGTCATGTAGTGGATTTTATATTTTTTTCATAATCTTGTGTTATTTGACTATATATTGTGTAAATTTGGTGGTGTTTTACGTAATATAGTTAGTTTATTATGCATAAGTGAAGTGAATGGAAAATAATAACACGGAGCATGAAATTCTGAGATGCCACAAAAACTCCCTGGAAGGTTCTAGCAAGGGATCCACCATCTTGTTAGAATATGGTTTCACACGATGCTTAATATTGGAATGATCACACGAAGTTTGTGATATTATTGACTACGTGAGAATGGCAGTAATAATCGGAAAGATTGATTGCCAAAAATAAAGTTAAAAAAAAAAAAACGATTGTAAAGTTGTAACCTATATGTGTATACTAGCTTCTGCCTGCGACTTCGTCCGCGTGTACTTAATTTTTGACTAACGCTAATTGTAACTCGAGACTTCGGTTACGTAGAAGGTAAAAATATTTTTATATAATACGTAGACACTCTTCAATGGTGCTCCGTTCCTATTACTGTTAGCGTGATGATATATAGCCTACGGCCTTCCTAATAAATCCTTATAAATTAACTATCTTACACTGAAATGATTTTTCAAATCGGACCAGTAGATAATGAGATTAGCGCGTTCAAGCAAATACTCTTCAACTTAATAATCTATACTTTTATACCAACATTATAAAGAGGTAAAGTTTGTGAAATTGCGACGTTCTAGGAGGAAATCTCAGGAATTACTGGTCTGATTTGAAATTTTTTCAGTGTTATATAGCTCATTTATTGAGGAAGGTTGAAATAGTCCGCTTGATATAGTTACTTTGGGCTAACGCTAGCATGCAGAGGAAGGTTTCAAGAGGAAAAAAATTCCCGATTTTGAAACATTTTTCATTTGTGCTCTACTCCTATTGGTCTTAGTGTGATATATATAATTTATAACCGTTCTTGATTAATGAGCTAGATAACACTGAAATAATTTTTCAAATCGGACCAGTAGTTCCTGAGATTACCCTCTATAACGTCACAAACCCACAAACTTTACCTCTTCATTATATTAGTATAAATTTATATAAATTGAAGATTACTTAAGTCTGATATTTTAAATCATAACACAGACATACCAATACTATAAACGTGACCTTATCTACACTCCTAGTAATTTAAAACAGCTAGCTTATTAATTAGGCGATATGGTGATACTATTTTGATTGGAATTACTCACACTTTTTTCATACGTGACGGCATGATAATATGGATTAATTATAGACGATCGTAATCAAATGGCGCATTGCAACAACACGTAATATTTCTATCAATATAATTTTGATATACGTAATGTTTTAAAGATGTTTGCTGTAGGGTGTTCTTTCGTTGACACTGGGGCAATGAAATCTATACTGTTTTATTTAATTCGACTGTTGAATATCTTGCTAAAGCAAAAATACAAAAGGGTCGTGATGACACGTGATAGAAGTGACATATTGTATCATATAAAAAAATAATAATTATGGAATACAAAAAAGCCAATGTTACGCGGTATTTCCAAGCGGTCACCCATCCAAGTACTGACCGCGCTCGACTTTGCTTAATTTCGGTGTTTTCAACACTCTGCATGATATCGTGTTTAAGTTCAACATGTTTTGTTACACAAAAACGTTGCGGATCAGAATTACAAAGACCTTATGGGTTTTAGTCATCTATGGATTTTCAAATAAATAAAATTGTTTCTAATGTCGATATAACAGCACGGAGTCGCTCAAAATGGAAAAATAATCGGAAAGAGAAATTAATTTACGTAGAAACTTAGTTCATGCTGAATATTCTAACTAATCTATGTCTATATTGTTAATAGTCTCCGTACTACTAATGACTTGCTATAGACTATATTGGGGGTGTTACTAATGACCTGAGGCGCCATCGGTTGACGTTACGTTATGTTGGAAATAAACGAATGTCGGGTAGTTATACCATATGGTACTCTGTGGTTATACTGCGACGGCCCATATAACGAGCGGCGCTTCCTGTGTTGACTCTCTTTTTCGGTGGCAGCCGTAGTGTACAGTAGCTCTGTTCGAACTCGTGTCGGTTTTTAAAAAAGTGATTGTTAGAATTGATTCTTAACAGTTTATATCAAAATTGCCCAGTTCTGTTTTTAATAATCAATAATTGTTCGAATTTCTAATAATATATAATACTTGGGCGACCGAGCCTAGCTCGGTTCTTTAAAAACATTTTTAAATTACAATAAACTGTTAGGTTTGCCTTATAAGATTAACATTTTTCCTACAAAAAAATAAAATATATATATAAATATATATCACTTCTGCTGTCACTCGGGTTCGAACTGGGGTTACACGGATTTTTGAAGATTTTCATTTGAACTACTTTTGTTGTGACAGCACCGGTAAAATTTACCTTTATATTCTAGCTATACTTTTTCATTGCCTGAAACTCAGTTAAAAAAGTTTTCTATGAATAAAATCTAGCTAGATTGATTTATCGTCCCCGAAACTACCTACATACTAAGTTTCACGGAAATATGTAGATGACGCCGTTTCCGAGATCCTGAATATATACAATGTTAGCAGGTGTATATACTTTGTAGTTACTTTCAGCCTTTATTTGGCCAGAGTTATGGCTTACAGTACTTTTCACAAAGGAATGCGTAGATAACACCGACATCTTGCCTTTTATAGGCCGAACTATATAATTTATAAGACGAACTATATAAATCAAAGCAATTACCATTTACTTATAATTCTGCTACATGTTTTAAGTAACACAAAGATAATCATTAACGAACAAATTAAAAGTATTGGATAGATATTAAATACTGTTTGTTTGAACATAACTGTAACGTTTATCTATTTATCTATAATGGGCAGTCGATTGCGACGTTGCGACGTTACAATCTCAAGTGTCAATTGTTTTGTTCGATTCACGTATCTGTTTATGGAACATAGCATTACCTGTTATCAGGTACACAGTAGAGTAGGATAGGTTTTTATTCCTGACTTATATTATAAAAACGTGAGTGTGTTTGTTTGTTTTTTATAAGAACTTCACAGCACCATCATGGTAATTTTAAAACATATGAATATAATTACAAAGAGCCAATTATGAAGTAATGCGTTTTATATTTTTTACACCGCATATTTACAATATCGTGTAATAATTAAGTTCTGGGCTATTTATAGCTATCTAATAGGAAATGTGGCATACGTGTTACCAAGAGTAAAGAAAGGAGATTTCATCCAGAAAAAAAATTGAACCGTCACGGGACGCCTAGCAAATGTGAAACACATGTGTAACGCAGTAAACAACACTCCATATATACACTATACATGTATACACTATAGGTATGCGAACTCTGTGAAGCAATGGGCATTGCGCATGGCATCACGTCAGAACGTCTCACACACTCGCCACGCCAACAATGTGGTTTACCCTCGCCTATCAAATTTCATATCAAAAGTGTACTGTTCAGGCTTGATATGTCAAATCTATATTAAAATAATAAACCCGTTGAAAAAATCTAGTTCAAAAAAAGGCACAGGTAATGTTCAAAAAAATACTTTAATAATATTTTTCGAAAGAAGTCGCAGGTAGAAGAAAAGTCTTTATTGTTGAAAAACACCACAAACAACAAGATAATCTATTAGAATCTCCATACAGTTACGTACTGCACAGTACAACTAAAGTAATGTACGGACTTGCAGTCAGTGACTTAACAAACATATTACAGGACTCATTTATAAACAAATGATAACAATAATAGAAAGTTACGAAGGTCAGAGCCGGAGGATCCAAAAAAAAACAAATTAATTAATTTATTGAAATAAAATTACAAACGAAACTAACACTAGAGAGCGTCGCCGATGTTAGGCTAGCTCTCGCCTAAAACTAACATTGTGAGAGTGTCGCCGATGTTAGGCTAACTCTCACACTAAAACTAAACTTACAGCATAGTCAATGTTACCGAAGTTAGATTAACACTGTTTAACCCTCCTCTCGCAATCTTCTCGCTCTATCTGCTGATAGTGCGGGGAAACCATTTCAGGGCAGCGCCCTCTTGTGGTGGTAATTTGTTCGCCTCCTCCACTTGAAGGAGGGTCTTTGTTTGGAGATTTAGCTCCATGGGATCTCGGTGGGGGCGTATGTCTCAGTCGCTCTGAGACGAGCGAACGAGTGTTCGTCCCTGCATTTTGACTATCTTCCTTCTTGGTTGAATGTCCTGGATATCATGTGCGCTATTGTCTGGCGGTCTAGCATGTAGCGGCGCAATGTTTTGGAGGTGAACATGCGCCGATGAGTCCGCTCTACTAAACATGTTAGTGGCGAGGCTGCTTACAAATTGATCGAGGCTCTCTATTCGCAGATCGCGCGCGATCGTTGTGTTCCTCACATAACGTGGGGCCGCAACGATCGTTCTCAGCGTCTGACTCTGTTGGGCTCGTAATCTGCGCTTAGAATTCTCTGACGCGCAACCGAACCAAGCTGGAGCTGCGTACGTGAGACGTGATCTCACGTACGTCTTATAAAGGCCTAGTTTGGTGCGGAGGGGTAATCTTGAGGTTAGCACCGGGCGGAGCACTCTCCTCGCCTCTTTCGCGCGCGCAATGATATCTTGTATGTGTGTCTTGAACGTTAGATTCCTATCTATTGTTACTCCAAGGTATTTTACGTGTTGCCTCCAGGGTAAAATTTGACCTTGGAGTAATAAGGGCGGTACTGCGGTTTTCGATATCCGCGGTTGGAAGGCTTGCGTTTTGCCGACATTTACTGTTAGCCGCCATCTATCCAGCCAGTCGGGAAGGGCCTCTAATGTTGGTTGGAGCAGGGCAGCAGCTCTTTTCTTGTTCATCGATGTTGCCCAGTACGCCGTGTCATCAGCGAATAAGGCGAGTTTCGCCTCGCCGATCACGGGGATATCATTGGTGTAGTGAGCGTAGAGTAATGGCGAGAGGCAGCTGCCCTGTGGCACGCCCGCCCGCACTATTACTTCTCTTGACATCTGGTCCTCTATTTTCACTCGCACTCTCCTATTTTGCAAAAAGGATTTCAACAATCTTTGTAGGCATGCAGGCGTAGTTGTTTGCGTTGCTATCTTGTATCTAAGGCCATCGTACCACACCTTATCGAATGCTTTTTCGATGTCGAGCAACACTAGGGCGGCATGTCGCTTTTTATTGTAGCACTCGATGAGATTATGGATTACGTTTGTCAGTTGCAGTGTAGTCGAGTGCCCTTCACGAAATCCGAACTGTTCGTTACGCAAATTGATATGTGGTTTTAACAATCCCAGCACCAATCTTTCACATATTTTTGATAATGTGCTGAGTAAAGTTATAGGTCTGTAGTTCTCAGGTTTATGCTTGTCTTTCTCTGGTTTGGGAATCATGATGGCTAATCCCAGCCTCCACTCGCTGGGGTAGTGGCCGGTTCTCAGGATGCCGTTATATAGTCGCGTCATCGCGGCCACCGTTTTGTGTGGCGCGTGACGTAACATTGTATTCGTAATTCCATCGGCTCCTGGTGCTTTCCTGGGCTTCAGCGATCTTATCGCACGTTGTACGGCGCGCGGTGTGACAAAAAGTTGTATATTGTCATTTTGCGGGTTTTCTATGTCGTGCGTGGCCATATAGTTCGTAATCATCTCTTGATGTTGGCGATCTATTGTAGAGTTCGGGACAAATTGTTTTTCTAAGTGGGTGGCAAAGATTTCCGCTCTCTCTGCGGCCGTGAATCTCGGTAATCCATCCTCGCCCAATAGTGTATAGGGTTGTCTGGGAGTCGATAACAGGGTACGACACAACCGGTGTATTGAAGGGATGTGGTCTTCAATGCTCTGAATGTGTGTGTCCCATGCTTCGGCTGCATGGTCTTCTAGTGCGAGCTTAACGCGCGTCACCATCGAGTTGAGGCGTGTTTTCAAACTCGGGCAACGGGTATTCTGCCATTGTTTACGAAGTTTTCTCTTCTCGTCGATCATATCCTTGATTCGACGCGGTAGTGGTGATCTTTTAAGTTTCTGTTCTACCATATGGGAAGACATCTCTACAGAGCTGCGGATGCTCTGTGTGATGTCCGCCGTTAGTAATTCTACATCCTCTGGAGTTCTCACTGGACGAGTTGGTGTTCTTATTGAGAGTTCTCTTGCATATCTTTCCCAGCAGACCTCTCTCCTAGGTGCGGGGAAGGCAGTTCGAGTCGGTGTTGTATCGATTTCCACCAACACCGGTCTATGGTCAGACGGTAGGTCAGATAGTACTGTTTGAGTAGGAAGATTTCTCAGACCTTTGTACATTGTTATATCAATGACGTCACATACCGTACGAGTTTGATAGTGCGTAGGTGTATCCGGACCGATAATCTCGTATCCGTGGTCCTCTGCGTGTTTCTGAATTCGTTTCCCCATTGGCGTTGTCACATTTGAATTCCAGTGCCGGTTTTTGATATTAAAATCACCGGCGATGATTGTCGGCTCAGATGGATTGACAATCAGGTCTTCTAGGTCGGCTTCTAATGTACCGATTGCGTTTGTAGGAGGTCTATATGCTGCATAAATCCTTGTAGTTTGTCCGGAGAGGCTCACCAGTACTCCCAACGCGTATAGCGATTGGTATTCTTTGTGTGGGATCTGTTGGTGAACAACTTTATTCTTTACTAGAACCGCTAGCCCCCTGTACGCGCTTCCAGTATCTGAAACTTCATCTTTTCTGTAGACAGTGTAGCTTGGTATTTTTAGGCGATCTATTTGCTTGAGAAGAGTTTCTGAAATCAACATTATGTCGATTCGGTATTCTCTCAAAAAATTCATAAGTAATCTTCTTTTCCTTTTTAATGACTGGGCGTTCCAGTGCGCGATTCGGAGTGGTGTATTATCCATTTATTTGGCAAATAGATTTATAAGTCCTCTGAAAGCCTCCTTAGGGGCTCCTTCCACTTCTTGAACTGAGAGGAGGCAATTTTTGAAAGTCTCCATTATTTTTGTCAGCTGTTCGACTGGATTTCCTTCTGATTTTTTACTCTTCTGAGCGGTGGTCTTCTTCTTCGAGCGCTTTCTGCTTTTCGATCTTTTCGATTGGGGTGCCATATCGCCTCGTTGCGTCGGATTGTTTGCCGGCGCCATTAGGCTAGCCGGTGCCGCCTCGACCACTATGTTTTGCTGTGTCAAGGCTTCCCCTCTCCTTCCGGTCCTGGCCAGAGTCCCTGCTCGCTTGTTGCGCGCCTCTCTTCTGCGAACAGGGCACTGCGAGTGGTTGGCCGGGTGCGGCCCCCCGCAGTTTGCGCAGGTAGCAGGTTCGTTGATTGCGCGGTCGCAGTTGGCCGCGTAGTGTGGCCCGCCGCATCTTACGCAGGCTTGCTGGCGATGACAATGCTGCGAGCTGTGTCTGAATGATTGACATCTATGACATTGTGCGGGGCCGGTTTTGCCCCGCCAGGCTTCTATTTTGACACCATTCATCATAAGCAGCTCATCTATGTTGTAGATCGCTGGTATTAAGTTGGGAGTTCTTTTTAAGGCGGCATAAAAGATACTACCCGGGCGGTCGCCGCGAGCCCGGATATTTCTGACAGTTTCCGGTTGGAAACCTTTTTTTTCAAGTGCTATCTTGATTTTTTCCGGGTCCGTACCGGTCGGTAGTCCTCGGATGGCTATCTTCTGATTTATTTCTGTGGGAAGCGAGTATGAGAACCACGCTATATTTTCTAAGCTTTCTGTGTCGCATAAATATCTTTGTATTATGCGATACTCCTCCGCATCTTGAGGGAGGAAGCGCACCCCTGCGCCGAAGGTGCGTGCATTCGGTGGTTTTCCTAATTTCTCAGATATCTTCTCAAAATGTGTTGTCCAGTCTGGAAATGACTCGACCACTATTGGTGGATATTTTGGTTCGTTTTGGGGTTCCGTAGTCCCAGTATTTTCGGCCACCTGTTGCTCGGCGTTCAAGTTGTCTTGGTTTTCTTTTAATGCTACTGATTGGCTAAGCCGTGAAGGTCCCGGTGTATTCTGTTGTTGATTTGTTAGGATTTCGGGTGTTTTCTTCGTAGATGTCGCTACTGCATATGTTTTCGGCTGGCTGTACTTTGATGAGAGCCGTTGAGTTTGCGTGTTTTGCTCACTGGCGCTGTGAGTGGTCTTGCATGTCACCATAGCTTGCGCAGTTGGAGGGTTCCGTCTAGTCGAACTTGATGTCACTGTTGACATAAACGGAGGTTTCGAAATGTTTGCTTTCTGTTTTGTTACAGGTGTGACGCTTTCGCGGGTGGATGCGGGGGCGTCTCCTGTTTTCGGACGTATCCTAGGCTGTCTTTGCTCTTTTGGTTCGTGAGTTATCTCTAATCGTGTTTTGTCCTGACGGACTTCGGGGGGCACACGCTTAGGGCTGTGTGTTCTTGACGCTCTGTCGGGTGAAGGGGCGGTCAGCGGAGCCGCCGACTGGGTTCTACGGCGGTAGCGCTTCTCGTCTTCCTTGTTGGCGTCGTCTTCCTCGCGCTTCCTTCTGTCTGCGCGGCCTAGTGGACTGCGTGGGTGGGTCACACTTGGGTAGTCCGGTAAGGCGAGTATGCCTTTCACCGCTAAGATGAGAGCTTCTTGGTCGCCTCCTGTTGGTTCTTTGCCTTCGATTTCCGCCTCCTGGACCCGTAAGTATAGGGCCATCCAGCGGATTAGTTTCTTCGAGAGAATTCCAGTGGATTGTAGTTGCGCCACCATAACTAGGTCCCTCTCGTACCGTTCCTTTGGTGATATCACTTCGTCGGCCTCTTCCGCGCTCCTTGCGGGGGCGGCGGGGGGGGTTCTCACGTCTGGTAACGACGAGTGTCCGTCGGGGGATGCTGGTTGTGGGCGTCTCTCGATGATCGGTTGTCCTTGTATCTTGCTGGGGGTCTTCATTGTAGCTGGTTCGGTTGTCTGATGCGTTTGCCAGGTTGTCGTTGGTGTAGTTATGTTGTCCGGGTGGCCCTGAGAAGGGCCTTTTTGCCCCCTACTGCCAGGTTTTGACGCCATGGCAGCAGGTAGGAGTCTTCTTGTTGATTCGCCGCAGTGCAGACCGGCGTAGCTTCATTTGCCACGCGAATATCCCGCAGGAGGAGATCTCTGGCCGATGCAGCTCGGCGAACGGTAATTTTCACTTTGCTGCAGTCGATGGAGCGTAGTAGGTCTCGAACACTTATTACTTAGGCGGCGAGGGCGGTCCCTGTTTAACCGTTGTTTCGTACAAGTTTTTATACGTGGATAATGTGGGAACGAAGGAGTCGGACGACCGAACGTTTCCACTAAGTTTGTTCATCTGTTGTACAGTGGAAATTGCTGACTCACTGCTTTGAACGCCTGCTGCGACTTGAGACTGGGCACTCGGCCCTCTTACGACTGTGGTGTGTAGCGATGGCGTAATACATTGAACACCTACCGCATCATGGGACTGGAACTCTTAGTCAGCAATTGTGGTGTGTAGCGATGGCGTAACAAGAATATAAACATTGAAAAAAGATACAATGTTGTATAAATGTTTATAATTTAAAAAAATGATCCGTCACGAGACGCCTGGCAGATGTGAAACATCGAAATTGTTTTGTATATATGCATCAAAGAACAGATTAAGACAGGAATCAGCTATGGCATTGGGTCCCCCGTTTGACCATCTACGGGTCCCAAGCGCGTGACCAGGGTTTAGAGGAGCACATGTTCACCGCCGACCCTCGGCCCTGGATACATACGCGCAAAGGCGGCACAGGAGTTTTTAGTGAGTAGGAGTCTCACATAACCCTCACACTGTCTCCCGGCAGTGCGAGGTGTATCCATGACGGATTTTCTCCTGTATAAAGAAAAAAAAAAGGAATCAGTTATGGCATAATAAAAAAATAAAGCGTTACAAATTTGTTTCATAAAATAATGACTGTTTATTTATTTTATTACATAAATATTCATTTTTATGAAATACACAATACAAAAATTTAACAAGGCGCAGGCGCGGTGTATTTGGCGGCATTTATCAAAGGGTGCTAAGTCGTCGGCGTATGCCGCGTGGCGCGTAACACTACTAGAACGAGTGGCCTACAAAACAGTTTGAATCTATGTTTATACGTATAGGGTTGCAAATGTTTTTGAGTATTTCGTTAATAGTGCAAAGCTCGTGATTCGAGTCGCCACGCCAACAATCAGGTTTACTTTCCGCCTGTAGATGTTTCAAATCAAAAAGTACATCTAATCGTTTTAACTTGTGTGTAAGTATTTCAATAATAAGATGAGTGTATATTCTTATCAATGTTTTTATTCATATTACGATGAAATACGGATCTAATAGATTACAAACATCCAATATCCCGTACCGAATGACATGTGAGTCATGTGCGATAAACAGTGTTCAGTATAATTGGGGCAGACATTAGTGATTCACCTTCAAACCGTAATGCATCAACTAATTTAGAATGTGATTAATGCTATATATAACTAAATATTTTATTAGTTATAATACATTGTATATGATTTCCACACATCGCTAATTTAGTTTAAAAAAAATCTAACACATAAACATGAAAGGTTTTTTTTTCCTTATCGAACTGAAATACTTTAGAAAAATCATCCGACACAAAATACATATAAGAGTTATTGAGGTATGTATGCTTGGTATACAAATATATTTTAATAACTGATATAAGTCACTAGACCGCGAATTCCATGTACTAGGCAACAGCCCAAGCCGAAGTGTGCCGTGCAGCCTTGAGCTATTTGTCAAAATAAAATCGGCTGAGTGCCTTAAGCGCTCGCCATAATAGTTCGGTGAAGCTGTTAAGGCCTTGCTAGGCCAATAGCGTAGTCAGTTCGAGAAAAAAAAAACATACACGTAAAATCGCATACATGTTCAAATTAGGTTAGGTGTTTCTTAGGTAACAGTGTTAGGTTTTACAATAAAGTCCCAAAACATGTTATCGACTTGCCGGACTGCAAATTTAAGCGCCATGTCAAACGGGTGTTAGTGTCAAAAGGATATTATAGAGTGGATCAGTATATGAACGATAGTGATGTCTGGAATTGATTCCTCTCTGTGCATCCACTATAAGCTGTATGATGTATTTAGATGTATGTAAAAAACTTACCCGATCGAGTTTCTTGCCGGTTCTTCTCGATGGCTGGGTTGTTTCCGAACCGGTGGTAGTTTTTGACGTTCCTAAGCGCCTTATTAGGACCTAAACTGAATAAAGAATTTTTGATTTTGATTTTGAATCCAATCACTGTCAGTTCTCACTAAGTTAAAAATCAAGACACTTGACAAAAATGATCATCATATCAAAATCGAATCCGCCACGCCTTGAGTTTTTAGAATAACTCCACAAGATTATGAATAGGCAATCATAAATAATTAATCTAGTATTCATCTTACGGTAAAGTCTTTTCTATTGTCTCGCGTAATTACAAACTTGAGTTTGGCTACGCTGAGCTAGGGAACAAAAGTATTTGTTTACCGAGAAATTTCAATAAAATTGAAACGTACATACGTATACTTGACTGTTTTAATACTTAGCAATACATATTAAACGTGTAAATTTATAATAGAAATGATTTCTAAAATAAGCTAAAATAAGTCCCCAAGAATTCTTATACTTTGTTTGTCGCATAAAAGCAAAATAAACCAGTAGAATTACTAAGTGCGTCACTTCCCAATGATAATACAAAAATACCACTTATTATTAACGAAGGTCAAAAAAGTGTGACACATAAAATACGTAAATAATTGCAAACATTATCAATTTCGTATATTCAGAGGATTGGAATTAGGAAAACAGCCGACGTTATTTGGTGACGTAATAAATTTCGCGTGAACTCTTGTCTCCTGACGCTTATTACTTACTTATTTATCTATTAGCTGTGCCCGTGACTCCGTCCGTAAAAATACAGTGACTAAAAAATCGTGTGAATATTAAATTCATTTAATACAGATTATTATACCGACAATTAGAATTCGCCATTTAATTCACCTTTCATTAAAATGGCCCTAATCTCGATAGGAACAAAATAGGATTAATGTCGAAAAAAATTAACTACGAGTACTTGCAAGAAAAAAAAATTAATGAAATTTCGAGTTCAAGTTACTATACTTGCTTTTAGGAAATAAACTCGCGTCCATATGGTTTTCTATTGGTATATGATTTACATAAAAATAATTTATTTCTACATTAATTTAGTATTCATTAAAATATGTTTGTTGTATTATATATCTTTGTTTGTAAAAATATATACAATAAAAAGATAAACCTGATTGAGTTTCTTGTCGGTTCTTCTCGTTTGTAGATGGTAGAGCCATGCTGCAGCTATTACTGGTTTCAGCATAAATGGGTCGGCTCGTCCGGGGTAGTAACTCCCTTTCACGGAAAACCGACGTGAAGTAAAAGTGCTTGCGTTATTGCGTTTCGTTCCGCCAGTGAGAGCGCCGGAGACCCACCTCTCCTCACCATCCTCCTCTCCTTTTCCCTTCTTCCCTCCCCCAACACAGGCTACCAACGCATTAGCGAGTCCCCTGGTGCTGCAAGTGTCTATGGACGGCGGTGATCACTTAACATCAGGTGACCCACCTGTTCGTTTGCCTCCTATGATATAAAAAAAAAGATGACTGGGTTGTTTTCCGAGCCGGTGATAGCTTTGACGTTCATAAGTTCTCAGGGTTTAAATTAAATAAATTATTTTTGATTTTGATTTCTTTGTCAATAGCTAACTCGAACAGAATATTTTTGGCAGTAAAAAGAACGCATTAATTCTTAGACGTTAATCGGTAAAGCACTGATTGTGTGATCCATTCAACGCGCCAAGAGATTCTTCTAGTTTCCCTATAAAATATTCCATTCAGAATTATAAGCATTTTTTTTATCATCATCTTCTTACCTTAATTCCACCTAAGTAGGGTCAACACAACATGTTTTCCTTTTCCACTCTCGTTTATTAGATGTCATCTGAGTATTCACACCTTTACACACATATTATTCTTTACACAACCCATCCATACCTTTTTTGGTCTTCTTCTACTCTTATATCCATCCATCATCATACTCAAAACTTTTCTAGTTATGTGGTCTTCATCTCTCCTCATGGCCTTACCATGCTAACCTATGACTCCTAAACTTCTCTGTCACTGGGGCAATTTTAAACTTCCTCTGATATACTTATTCTTAATCTTATCCACATCACATCCACCTTAACATTCGCATTTCTGCCACATGAAGTTTTCTCTCACTCATCTCTTTCGTCGGCCAGCATGACCAGTCTTATAATAGTTTTATACACCTTCCATTTGAGTTTCAGGGGCATTCGTCACAGACTCACAAGCTACACCAGACACCTTTCGCTATTTCATCCATCTATTCCATATATATTCCTGCATTTATCCTATACCTCACGTGCTTTTCTACACAGCCGTTGTTTTGGATTAGAGACCCGAGATACCGGAAATCAGAGCAGGTCGGTAAAGACATACCGTTTAAAGCTATAGGAGAAAATCTAGATAGACCACCGAAGTCGTGAAACGAATGTTCAGATTTTAGACTGCTAATTTTCAAACCAACATTTTCCAGTTTTTGTCACTATTTTCCCAGCCTAATCTGGACCTCAACAGCATCTTTGCCGACAAGACTTGATTTTTGTAATATGGATGAAATATACCACAATCCGACGTATAACTATAGAAGATAGTGTTTCGTAAATTCCTAAATCCTTGGGGTTGGGGAGCTGTATTGGATAATCACAACATGCATCACTAGCATGATAAATCACGTGCTATTTTCTAAAGTTTTATAATTCAGATTTCAGAACCTTAAAAAAGTACATAATGCTAAAGTACATGATGCGATGATGGGTTAATTGATAGCGTTTTATTATGTTAAAGGGCAGCAAACAGGCAAATCACCCATGTGATCGTAAATGGTTACTGTCGCCTATGGACACTCTCAACACCAGGAGTAACGCTGTTGCGTTGCTAGCCTAGAAGAACGTGTTGCAAACCCTTTTTGAAGAGACCCAAACAATAGCTCTGAGAGATTACTATACAGGGTAACTAATTCCACAATGCCAACGTGTTGGAACACCGCGTTGCACATGGATTCGAATCCTTGCAACTTGGTCGGAGCTTTCTGTGAAGGAAAACGTAATGATGTAACCATACCTTTTTACCATAGGCATAGGCTTTTGATGTAAAACATCTATAGACGCGGGTAAACCTGATTTTAGCTTGGCAACGTGCCGATGCAAAAGACGAACTTTGCACTATTAAAGAAATACTCAAAAACATTTGTAATATTATGGACACAAACATAAGATTCAAATTATTTTGTCGACCACTCGTTCTACTAGTGTTACGCGGTAAGCGCCGACGATCTTGTGCCCTTTGATAAATGCCGCTAAACACATCGCGTCTGCGTCTAGTCGAATTTTTCGAATCGTTAAGTCTAGTAAGTTTTTCATTAACTGTTTTGAAATTTTTCTTACGATGTTTTGATAACAAGTTCATAGTAATTTTTCCTAAAACTCATCATTTTTATTACCTAAGAGAACAAAACAATTTTAAAAGTTCCAAAGGATATTACCGATTTGCCGGATTGTGAATTTAAGCGCCATGTCAAGCGGGTTTTGGTTTCAAAAGGCTATTTATTATAGAGTGGATCAGTATGTGAACGATAGTGATGTCTGGAATTGACTCATCTCTGTGCATCTATTAAAAGCGTTTCTGTCATGTATGTAATATAGTCTAAATATTATATATATTAAAAAGATAAACCAGATCGAGTTTCTTGCCGGTTCTTCTCGGTGACTGGGTTGTTTCCGAACCGGTGGTAGTTTTGATGTTCATAAGTGCCTTATTAGGGCCTAAATTGAATAAAGTATTTTTGATTTTTTAAATTATGTATGTCGATCATACAAATTTTATAAATGTCAAGGTGGGGCATGGCCTAAAAATGTTTGGGAAGCACTGATGTAGATAATATAGGATATATTAATTTATGTTTTCTACAAAATGTTTTTATCTTTCCATATTTTTCAGTTTATTATCTAGCTCTTTTCCCAGTTACGAATGCAGACACAATTTACGTTATCGTAGCTTTCAAATACATATATTAGTATATTCTAATTTAATATTTAAAATCAATCGTCAGGTGGATTATACCTAAACATTTATATCGAACGATGATTATAAGTAGACAAACTTCGACCTAGTTACATCGAACCCGTAAACTGTAATGGCCGTCCTCAATTTCGTTGTAATATGCAAGATCGAGGTCAGTCATTTACCTTTATTGATTTTTGTTGTTTTCTTTTTATTTATTTACGAACTAGCTGTGCCCGCGACTCGGTCTACGTGGAACATAATATGAAAAGCAGTGATTAATGAAATCATCTTAATGTATTAAGTTCATTTACTTATCTACTTTCTCTAGTACTTAAGTCACGTCGTCATTTAAATTACAATAACTTTTAATAGAGTGAACCGATTTTAATGAAAGTAAGACTAAATGTTACTCAAGAATATGCTTTATGTGAGGTTTATCAAGAACATAGGTAGTCATTTAGCATTGATGCGTATTGAAATACACGTTTTCGGAGGTAGTAGAGCCACGCTGGAGTTATTATTGGTTTCAGCATGAATGGGTCGGCTCACACGGGGTAGTACCACCCGCACTGAAGACCGACGTGAAGTAACAGTGTTCGCATTGTTGCGTTCCGTTAGGTCAGTGAGAGCGCCGGAGGCCCACCTCCTATCCCCCTTTCCTTTTCCCTGACCATTTCCCTTCTTCTCTATTCCCCCGAAAACAGGCTGGAAACGCACTTGCGACTCCTATGGTGTTGTTAGTGTCTACGGACTGCGGTGATCGCTTAACATCAGATGACACACCTGTTCGTTTGCCTCCTATAATATAACAAAACACACACACAGACAGACAGATATTTTTAAAGCGATTGAAATGTATTTGACCAAAAACATCTGTAACAGTTTTATTCACAAAAATCTAATGAGTACGGTCACGTTAGATTTACATTATTATATATATATATATATATATATATATATTATATAGGGGTGTGCGAATATCGTTCGAATCGAATCGAATCGAATATCAATATTCGATTCGAAATTCGAATCGAATAATTCGAATTTTCGAATTATTCGAAATTCTTCGAATAATTCGAAAAATTTCGAATAATTCGAAAAATTTCGAATAATTCGAAAATTTTCGAATAATTCGAAAAATTTCGAATAATTCGTAAAAATTTCGAATAATTCAAGAGTTTTCGAATAATTCGTGAATTCAGGGGGTATTCTAGTCTAGAAGCACGAATTTCAGGTAATTTTTTGAAGTGCCGTAAAAAAAGCAATCAATATTTTTACCATCCATTTTTTTATAAGTTATTTATTAACATTACATTTACAAGAGTACAGAAAAAAA
>JACEII010000138.1:144998-157633 GCA_014332785.1 Antheraea mylitta
TTTTCGAATTATTCGAAATTTTTCGAATTATTCGATATTTTTCGAATTATTCGAAATTTTTCGAATTATTCGAGAACTTTCGAATAATTCGAATTTTCGAATTATTCGATTCGAGTTTCGAATCGAATATTAATATTCGATTCGGAACGAATAATTCGTAAGTTCGAATTATTCGCACACCCCTAATATTATACAAGTAGGAACCTAACAGATATATATACGATACGATTGTTGTGAAGTATTACAATGAGTTTAGTTAAATCTTATGGTTAAATAGAGTGTCCATCTTTTATTCGTCATAGATTCATGCATAGCATTATTTGTTCTAAGTCCATTTTATAGGTGGTCGCAAATACATACAAACATAAAATACTAAAATCCATATAAATATTCGGCAAAATGATTCATATCGAAATACATTTAGATTTTCAAAGAATATAAATAAATTCAATAGAAAATGAAACATGGATATTGGAAAACACTTCAGTGAATTGAAATGAGAAAAATAAAATAAAATTCTATGAAATCCCTGACGAGAATATCGCACAGATAACGAGATATTATCCTGTATCAGATATTGATAACACATCAGACATTACCGACAGAAAACATCCACTCAACCTCTCGAAAGAGATAATGTGATTCGACATAATTCTGTGTATATATGATAAGATAGTCATATATATCATTGAAAATTTATTCTATTAACCTCATATAAATCCATGATATCCTGGATGCATTATCATTATCGTCATCTGCCTGTAAGAAGATGCCAGGGCCATAAGGCTCTTCCTGAAGAAAGGTACACGGCAGTTCATAGCGTATTGGTGATTACCGACTTCAACGAATCCACATTATTTTTTGAAAATGATAATCGGAGTGGACTCGTTATCGATACAATAGCCAATAAACATATTCGGTGTTATTACAAATAAGTTAAATACGTATTAGATACTTGCTTTAAAAAGGTTCGTACTAAATGTACCGCGCTCACCCGAAGAAGATCGCGTTATAATTTTTTCAAGTCTAACCTTTTTTACCTACGGATACCCACCCTAGGCGGGCAGCTGAAGGTGGGGTATATCCGACTTACACGGACTAAACCCCCTGGTGCCTTCACTCACTTATAGGTCGGGGAGCAGGAGCTCCCATTGGCAATGCGTCTACTTCCTGACAGGTGACGACCCCTCATTAGGGGCCTCATCGCGGTCGAGGGGTCAGAATGGTAGACCCCTCAGGGGGGGGGGGCGAGAGTTGTCCTCTCGACGATTGTGGGAAGCGCATCGGCACAATGCGCCTCAACCACACGGGCCTGTGCAGAATAACTGCCAGGGCGACGGACGTGCCCGCATCTATCGCCCGCAGGCCCTTTTTACGATGGCATCAGGTCATTGCTGACCCTGCGCCGCCGTGATCGTCGATCGCGGGAGGGGAGCTGGCTGGTCTGCTCCCTCGCCCTCTCCACCGTTTTCTTTGCTACCATAACCGCATCGTAATAGGAGACGACAGAGTTCCATCCGGTCTCGCTCTCGAACTCCGTCGCCTCTTACTGCGAGACGGACCTAACCTAACCACAGCAAGACAAAAGAGCAAGATGGCGAACATTCCGCGAGCGCGGTGAATTTAAAACGTAACTTGTTTAAAGCAAGTATTCAATACGTATTTAACTTTTTTGTAACAACACCGATTGTATTTACAATTTTTATATGTGCGTCTTTTTGTCCCTGTTTACACGTATCACTCTGAAAGTAATGAATCAATTTTGACGAAACTTGACATAGTGATAACTAATACTATAAAGTAACATATAAGATGATTTTATTAGGTAGTCACTGTTTTTACATTAGGTTCCATGGGGACGGAGTAGCGGACACAGTTATATATCAATCTATATTTTAGTAAAGCATTTTAATTTAATTTAGAACTACTGAATGTATTTATGCACGTAAATTGAGGAATGACTCATACGTAGCTAGGATTAGGATATTACAAATTACATTCCCGTTACTTCATGACTCGTTACATTCATGCAGTTTCCTTAAACCATTGTGAACTATTTTAAATACTGTTAATAAATATACTAATGGAAAAATGAGACTGTTATGTATGACTAAACCAATTGTGACTCAGCTGATAGCGTTATCAGACACCGCGTTGACGTACGCAGGTCCGTATCCTTACGACCAGTGTTAGCCAAACTTCAATCAGATTAATAATTAAATATTATGATTACATTTTGTAATCTTCAGTCATGATTACAGATTAACTTAACTAATCAAAAAGTAATCTTGATTAATGTAGAAATAGATTTATAGTGTAAATCAACTTTATTTGTATTCAACCTTTGTCATCAATTTAAATTTACTCCAATTATAAAAGATTAATCATTACAATCAATGATTTTTATACTTTAAGGTGTGTTTGAAATTATTCATATGCGAGTACGGTAGCGGTACGGTACGGATAGCGGTATAAACTACTAAGTACTAAAATATTGAATACATATAACCATATAATCTTGATTACTGATTACTTTAATCACGATAAATGATTACACAACAATCATGATTAAGTGTAATCTTGATTACATTTAATCCAGGATGATGTAATCATGATTACTTTCAAACAGACTGTATCTGATTACAAAAGTAACCGATTACGTCCGTCTCTGCTTGTGATCGAATCGAAGCCTTAGGTTAAGGAAATTGTTGTGATTAAACCATAGCATGATGGTATGGCTTTTTGTAAGCCCGTCTGGCTAGATACCACTCTTAGGTTAAAAGCTTATAGGTATATTTTGGCAGCAGCACCTGAAAGTCGGTTCCACTCTAGGTTTTGTGTGTTTACCATCTTAGATCACATTGTCAGGCAGTCTTTCATCGTTAAGGCAGCGTTTCGAAAGTTTTTTCTCCAACTTTGCAAATCCGATTACCACAAAAAAGTATTTTCATTTTTCGGGTTAACATGTAGCCAACATTCAGGAATAACATGGCTTTCAATTGGTAACAGAATTTTCAAAATCGGTTTAGTAGATCCAGATGTTATCCCCACAACCTCACAAATTTAATCTCTTTATAATATTAATATAGATATTTTTTTTGTTACTATTAACTTTTTCTTGTTTCTCTTAATGATGTGCCTACTACATCCAAATTTTCCTTATAACGTGATACAACAAAGAAATTATGAACTCTTTGAAGTATCTGTTTATCATAATTTTACGTTTGTAATTCCGATAGTTATAACGGTGCAATATAATCAGCTTAGCAAATATAATAAAGAAAGATAACACGAAACAAAATACTTTAATAATGTCCAGATTAAAAATATTACGTACACGTTTACTAATAAACCTATACTTGGAAACAGGTTATCATTTATTTATTTGTGAGAATGATAAATTCCTTTGTAGATATATGCTGATAAGTTACTAAGAATTTACGTAATTTGTAGTGTTTGCTTATTTTCGTCTTCCAATACCTTTACCTTTCAAATATGCTATATCTTTATGATGTTATTGCTAGGATACTTGTAGTCAAGCATTTTCTAATAAACATATGACTGTTGACATGACAATTGTCACTTAAGTTATCTCTCGACATGCAAGTTAATTGGGTTCAAGCCACTATTGCCTCGTTCGAAGATTAGTAATGGTAACAGTGGTAACTTTAAGCCTTACTTTACCCATAAGGTGCTCACCACGTGTCCTTTTTAAGCCTTACCTTACCCATAAGGTGCTCACCACATGTCCTTTTTTAAGTCTTATCTTACCCATATATAGTCCTCCTCATCGATTTCGATGACGGCGACTCCAAAACGTTTCATTTCTTTCGAGCGTGGGCCCTAATGTGACTTGCGAAACCAAACTTGCTCTTGAAAACCCGTTCACATACAGAGCAAAACGCTAAAGTCATCTGCGCGTGAGAATATTTAAAGTGCACAAACAGTTGCGCAGGTGCATGTGCACTCTCTCGTCCTGTACTCTGTACTCCAATGGACCGGAAGAACCGATACGATTGGCAGAGGCCAGGATGCAGCGAACGGCCGTAAACCATGTAGATCCTGACCTTACGACCTTTTAGGGGGGGCTTCGCATTACCCTGCTACCACGCCAAAATAATCGAAGAGTAATGCACGATCATCACGACGTCGTAGACTTCATGTACCTAAGGAGGATCCACCCTGTTAACTACGAAGTATCGTAGCCCCTTCACTAGGTTTAGCCCACTGATGGTCGTGGTTGCCCGGGGTGTGGCCGCTGTGTACATTACAGCTACTTGGAGCCACTAGTGAAGAGATTGTAGGGAGTTACTCGTAGATAATCGTATTTAGTTAGAACTTTTATTCCCCACTACACCCTTTATCTTACCCATAAGGTGCTCGCCACATGTCCTACTTTAAGCTTTACCTTACCCATAAGGGGCTCACCATATGTCCTTTTTAAGCCTTACGTTACACATAAGATGCTCACTACATGTCCTTTTTAAGAAAATAAAATGGACAAAGAAGAACATAACAAAACTTTAATAATCTGCCCATACCTATGCAAAAACCCATTGAATCCTCTGATTATTTTTCTTTCATAAGATAAATGTTTTTATAAAAGTTGATCCTTACATTTTTTTATGTCATTAGAGGCAAACGAACAGTACGATCAGGCGAGTCACCTGATGTTAAGTGATCACCGCCGTCCGTAGACACTAGCAACACCAGAGGGGTCGCAAGTGCGTTGCCAGCCTGTGTTTGGGAGAAGGGAGGGGTATGTGGAAGGGGTGGAGAGAGGGCGGGAAGGTGGGCCGCTAGCGCTTTTACTTACCGAACGAAAAGCAACAATGCAAGCACTGTTACTTCACGTCAGTTTTCTGTGGGTGGGGTGGTACTACCCCGGGCGAGCTGACCCATCCATACTGAAACCAATAATAGCTTCAGCGTGGCTGTACCACCTTGTAAATTTTCTCTAAGGTCTTAAAATAGCTTGAATCGAGCAGAATGTTCCATATATCTCAATAGTGTAGTATCTACAGCTTTACTGAACAGACCACCTCGAGGCTTAGCGTGTTGGTATTTTAGGTGTTCAGCTTAGTTTACTGCGCGCTAGCCACCAATCTTGTTCAATCAATCAATCAGTTATGATGGTCCTTCACCCTTCATGCCAAAATTAAATAAAAAGTCTAACCTGTGTCTGATGTTTAGTACCTCCTGTGGAGTAAAAAGCAACATTGACTATCGTGAGATTTAACCCCTCCACTGATTTTAAGGACCCAGACCTCCAAATGGCAGATCATGTTTTTAAGACTCTAATTTTACATTACAATTTTTTTTATTGTTAAAGTTTTTCAAATTTTGTAATAAACACAGTATTTTTTAGAATCATACTGCCGACAGTCTGTTGACCAGTGGATTATAAGGTCTAGATTCATTTATATGGACCGTAAACGCTTACGGTGTTATTACGAAAAAGTTAAATACGTATTGAATACTTGCTTTAAAAAGGTTTCGTATTAAATTCACCGCGCTCGCTGAATGTTTGCCATCTTGCTCTTTTGTCACGCTTTGGTTAGACTTGCGTACTGCCGGATGAGCAGACGAAGTGCCGTAGGCAGTTCCTGCTCCCCGGCCAAATAGGTGTAAGGAGGCACCATGGGGTTTTAGTCCGTGCAAGTCGGACATACCTCAATCTCAGCTGCCTATATAAAAAAAGGTTAGACTTGCGGAAAAGGATAACGCGAACTTGCCTCGGGCGAGCGCGATGCATGCGCTAATCTATAGCATATTAAACGAAAGTTAGACTATATAAAAAAAGGTTTTGGAACGTAGTTCCTTACGACAGGCTTGGAGTAGATAGGGATTTTGCTGCACGACCGAACTGAAAAAAATGTGATAGTAAAACCGTAACGAAAAGTGCGTGGAATAAAACCGTTAAATGAGACGTGCGCAAGCGCGACAGTCGTATACACAAGCGAGTAGTGTATAATACCTTTCTCTTTCTCCTTTTTTGTAATTATTCCTATTTCTATGTAATTTTATGTTGTCAAACAAAAATAAAGAGACATATTTTTTTATTTTAATTGATAATTTGAATTACGATTACATAAAATTGAGCACGATTTTTTTTTTGCAAATTGTGTCGATTCTACTTTAGCCGAAGGAACTTCGTTCCTACCTGGTGTCCCACGACACCACATACTTTTTTTTATTATTAGTGACTTAGTTTAGTACTTAGTAATTTTATTATTAGTGACTACTTATGCCCGCCACTTCGTGCGTGTGGAAATTAATGCAAAAAAAAACAGTGATTACTGTGTCTTACATATGATTTACACATTACATAATATCTTGACTTTGTAACAGATTGGATTGCATTTACTTTTTTTTTTCAAACTGATTACGCTATTGGCCCAGCAAGGTCTTAACAGCTTCACCGGACTATTAAGGCGAGCGCTTGCGGCACTCAGCCGATTTTCTTTGGGCAACTGGCTCAAGGGTGCACGGCACAACTCGGCTTGGACTGTTGCCTGATACATGCAATTCGAGACCTATCTAAGCTGATTTAACTATTCATACATATATGAGTTGTAGGAGCATATATGTGTACCAAGCAATCATACCTCAACAACTCTTATATATATTTCATATCGCATAATTTTCCAAACTATTTCATTTCGAAAAGGGAAAGAAACAAAACCCTTCCACTTTCATGTGTAAGCGTGTATGCGTGCACGTGCGAGGGGGTGATATGTGTAATGTTGTTGCAGTGATGTAAGATTTTGTGTCACTGTATCGCGCGAGCAGCGCACTCAAGGGCTCCACGCTTAGGGAACGGCCCTAGGGTTAAGACGCTGTCGTGGGGGGCCTAATCTGGTGATTGCATTTACTTACTTCCTCTTTTCTCGTACTTTACTCGAGTCGTTATTCAAATTACAAAAACTTTTGATGGAGTGAACCAGTTTTAATGACACATAGATTAAATGTTACTCGAGAATATGCTTTATGATTTTCTTGGTTTAGGTTTTATCGTGAACGGAGGACTTCTGAAAATGATTGAAATATATTTTATTACTTATTTCTAGACACAGGAAACAATTTTTTTTCACTAAAATCTAAAAAGAAACATTATATTTACCTACTTATTATATGTATTTATATACTTATTTTGTAGGTGGTAGAGGCACGCTGAAGCCAATAATAGTACTGGTTTCAGCATCAATAGGTTTGCTCGTCCGGGGTAGTACCACCCCTCTCACAGAAAACCGACGTGAAATAACAGTGCTTGCTTGCATTGTTGTGTTTCGTTCGGTCAGTGAGAGCGCCGGAGGCCCACCTCCCTTTCTCTTTCCCTTTCCTTCCTCTCCCCTTCTCCCATATACAGGCTGGCAACGCACTTGCGACTTCCCTGATGTCGCAAGTGTCTATGGACGGTGGTGATTACTTAACATCACGTGACCCACCAATTCGTTTGCCTCCTTTGATATGAGAAAAAACGTATATAGATTAACATTTAAAAAAATAAATAGTAACGTATTGATAAAGAACATATACATTACTACCAGTGGCGTAACTATAGGGTGGCAGGGCTGGCAAAATGCCATGGGCCCCGACCCAAGAGGGCCCCGGTCCATGAGGCCGCGAGTTCAAAAGTATTTTTTGACATTGTACCTGAGTATTTTATTTTATTTGAAAAGTATATATTTATAAGTTCTGCTTAAAATCTAAAGTGTAGCAACTAAAGACTATAATACAATTTCAAGTTAAACGTAAAGCATTTCAACCAACGTTAACAACAAGATATTGATTCATTTTCAAAGATATATACGTTACCCGTGACGAGTAATTTTACGTACTTATGACCGTCAAAAAGTCGTCAATCAAAATACCGGTAATTGCACATCTCTATTCATTTTAGAACGCATTATACATATTTTGTGTACGTTGGCAGCGCGGGTGAACATTGACAATCGGGGAATTCCCCATTTTGTTTTCACTTTTTTCGTGGCGCTGCTGCTGGGGCGAGCTAGCAACATTATGTTAGAGAAATTCCGGATTTGATATTTTTGTATGAGGGTTCTACTGACTGCGTATTCTTTGTGTGATTATTTTGACAATTGGTGATTTGTATCTTTGATTTTTCGTATTTGTTCTTTTATTGAGTATGAAAATGGTGGCAAAGTAAAGTTGATTGTGAAAGTTAGATTTTAAAATATGTAAGAGTCTATGATCAAAAAAGAAAAATCTTTTTGGCGCCAAGTACTTTCTAGGCTCCTTGATGTTACTCTAACACTTTCAACGTGTAATTTAGTCCTTCGTGGCCACAGAGAAAACACAGATAGCAGTGATCCAAGCACCAAAGGAATCTTTTTGAGTATTGTTGACTTAGAAGAATACGACCCGATTTTACAAGAATTGTTAAGTAAACCAAAGGGCCAGATAAAATACTTAAGTCCAAAAATACAAAATGAGCTAATTTCTGTCTTGGTTCTAAAAGTAGAAAATGCACTCATCAATGAAATAAATGCCACACCATTCTACTCTATCATATTCGATACAACTCAAAATATTTCAAAAATTAATCAAATGTGTGAACTTTGCCGTTATTGTATGATCGAAAACGACGGTAATGGGATCCCAAAGGCACTTGTCATTAAACAAACATTTTTAGGATTTCATGAAGTTAAGGATCAAACTGCCTTAGTAATGTCCAACCAAATGATTAAATCCAAAAATTACAAAAATATTCCTCTAAACAAGTATCGAGGACACGAGTATAATGGTGCTAACACAATGAAAGAGATTTATGATGGAGTTCAAAAACTCATAAAAGATGTCGAGCCAAATGCCGTATATGTTCACTGTGCTGCTCATAATGTAAATCTAGTACTCATTGACGCAGTGAGAGAGGTTATTGATATGCAACATTTTTTTGAAACAGTTCAACAAATTTATAATTTTTTCGGGCATAGTATCAAAAGATGGAATACTTTATCATGTTTTATATCTAATACAAAAAGTGAATCTTCAACTTCAATAACATTAAAAACATTAAACCCTACTAGATGGGCAGGACGTTATGATGCCGTTTTTGCTTTAAAAGTTCGGTTTGTTGAAGTCCAAAAAGCGCTAACGAAAACAATTCTGCTAAATTGCAAATCAGAGAAAGAAATGAAGCTGTTTCACTCAAAAAGAAGATCGAACTACAATTTTATTATGTTATTGTTTTTCCATTGCAAGATCCTACTTACTATCGATGCAGCCTCTAAAGTACTTCAGTCTAATAAAGCCACCTATCTTTCAAATGCCTTAAAACGTTTGAAAATTTGTCTAGAAGAATTGGAAAGGTATCTTTGAATTTGAAAATTTAAAAATGTAAGCAAATAGTGTAGCAGAAAAATGGTCCATCGCCCGTGAATTTTTTAAAACTAGTCAGAGGAAGGTAAAACGCCATTTTGATGAGCTTTGCGAAGATGAGCGTCTCCAAGATCTGGAAAGTTTATTCAAAGTGAATATATTTTATCGAGTATTGCACATCATTATAAACCAACTGAAATCGCATTTCCTTCCAATGAATGAAATTGTTTCAAATTCCAGTGTTTTGCAGCCATCCAATTTAAAAGTTTTAAATGACACTGATCTATTTAAAAAAGCTCTAGAAATTGTTGAGATGTTTAAAAAAGATATATCTGAATCATTTGCCAGGGAAATTCTCAGTTGCTGATCCACTTTCAGAGACGAAAGAGAAAAATCTTTATTATATACCTTATTCGTATTATAAACCTTGCTGATTTATTAATAATAAAAAATCAATTTGTCGTGCAGCTTTCGTGAAGTATGCACTGCATTAATGTTAATTCTTACAATTCCTGTGACTACAGCTAGTACTGAACGGTCATTTTCAGAACTAAAATTGATACAAACCTATTTAAGAAACTCTATGAGACAAGACAGGTTATGTAACTTGGCTATTCTATCTATTGAAAATTCTATGGCCCGATTTTTAAACTTTGATGATGTTATAGATACTATCGCGGAACAGAAAGCTCGAAAAAAAAAAGATTTTTCTTAATAAATATCTTATAGTAATTAAATTGTTATTTTTATTTCATTGTAAATATATTCAGGTTTTCTTACGATGTTTCTTCACCGAAAAGCTAGCAAATATATGATGAATGCATTGAGATATTATGTTCTATGAATGAATGTGAAGTCTCCATTCCCTCTCGCCTAAGAGAGGAGGCCTATGGCCATTAGTGGGACATATACAACGTGTAATGGAATTTGTTGAATATCTCAAAGTTTATTAAAATTTAACTAAGTACAACGTGGCGATTTTTACTGATAGGGCCCCATCAAAAGAATTTGCCACGGGCCCCAGATGGTATAGTTACGCCACTGATTACTACAACTGATAAAGTAGGTAACATTATGATAATAATACCACAAATCAGTGTACGTACAATACAATACACACTGTACTGACTACTCACTTGTCAGTTTTTTGCGATCGAATTGTTGGCGAAGCGTCGCGTCGGCTGACACGATCATGCAACATTTTAACACGCCGTGTTCTATTGTTAATTTTATTGGCCCCGTAAGTAACTTGTTTCATCGTTTCTTGTGCAATTAGAAATAGATTAGTTTACACTGAGTGAACATATAAAATTTATAATTGTTGACCCGATCTTTTTAATACTCTATGCGTTTTAGCATTTAACCACAACTAAGCCTCGATGGTCTGGTTCTCCCCCGGCCCGTTAGTGGTATCCGCCTCGAACTATGAACCCGTACCCAAGCTTCGGAGTATAGAAGACGACCGCGACACATTTTTACCGACCCTCCTGATTCAATCACGTCAGCAAACGATCAGTACCAGCCTGTCTCTTCAAACAGAGCGTTATCAGACCAGGTAACCCTGTGGTTACCTACGTGATCTGTATCACGCCGCCGTAGTCTGGGGGTAAATTTCCCTCCCGTACACCAGATTAGGCCCCCCTCGGCAACGGCTCAAGCATAGGTCCGTTCGCTCGGCGAGGAGCCCTTGAGTACGCTGCTCATGCGATACAGTGACAGATAACCATACATAACGGCTGCACCATCACTCACATCACCTATACACCCGTGCACGCATACACGCTTACACGCTATTTTTCTTTTTCAGAGAAATAAACGACAAAGAGTTTATTTTTTTCCATTTAGTTTAGAGGAATTTTTCCAACACAAAATACATATTGTTGGAGTTGTTGAGGCACGCATGCATGTTTCAATAGTTCATATACGTATATCTAGACAGCTTAGCTTAGGTTAGGTCAGATAGGTCGCGATTTTTGCACAAAACAGGCGACAGCCCAAGCCGGAGTGTGCCGTGCACCCTTGAGTTAGTCGCCTAAACATCACAAATTGGCTGAGTGCTTTCAACGCTCGCCTAAATAGTTCGGAGAAGCTGAAACCTTTCCGGGTCAACAGCGTTTTCATTTCGAAAAAAAAAAGGGTCTGGTTCTCAAATGCAACTGTCTATTGGAGTCGAACGTCACTCAGTCTATATCTACCAGGTGAATAAGTAGTTGTGTTCGACTGAGTTAACCACAATATACTGCTTCTATCAGCTGGCACTATAGTATGCTTTGGTGTGTCCAGTTCCGTGATTACTGGTTATAAATTAAGTAATTAAGAAGGGTGGTAGGAACGTGTGTCTAACAAGTACGGGTACACCATATATGTAGCGATAAAACAGCCAATACGTATTATTTGGTAGCTTTAAAAAGATTCGTATTAAATGCACCGCGCTCGCTCGAGGCAAGTCCGCGTTATCCTTTTCCGCAAGTCTAACCTTTTTTTTATATTGGGAAACCCCTACGGATATCCACCTTAGCCGGGCAGCTAAGGATGGGGTATGTCCGACTTGCACGGACTTTTTCTCGAACTGACTACGCTATTAACCTAGCAAAGTCTTAACAGCTTCACCGGACTACAACTTGCACGGACTAAAACCCCATGGTGCCTCCATACACTTATTTGGCCTGGGAGCAGGAACTGCCTACGGCACTTCGTCTGCTCACCCGGCAGTACGCAAGTCTAACCTAACCTAACCAAACCGCGATAAAAGAGCAAGATAGCGAACATTCGGCGAGCGCGATGAATTTAATACGAAACCTTTTTAAAGCAAGTATTCAATACGTATTTAACTTTTTTGTAATAACGCCGTAAGGGTTTAAGGTCCATATAAATTAATCTAGACCTTATGATCCACTTGTCAACAGACTGTCGGCAGTATGATTCTAAAAAATACTGTATTTATTACAAAATTTGAAAAACTAACAATAAAAAATTATGTAATACAAAATTATAATCTTAAAAACATGATCTACCATTTTGAGGTCTGGGTCTTTAAAATCAGTAGAGGGGTTAAGTCTCACGATAGTCAATGTTGCTTTTTACTTCACAGGAGGTACCTACCAACAGATTACAGGTGTCACAAAATTCTACTGACATAAAGAGGTAAAAATTGTATATTTGTTGGAATAATTTCCTCATTAACATGATTTAAAAGATTCTCGGTGTTTTGTAGTAATCTTACTTTTCTCTATTCATGATTCTCCTTGTATTGTATATTTTGTAAGTGTATTGTATATTTTGTAAGTGTATTG
>JACEII010000138.1:157643-193593 GCA_014332785.1 Antheraea mylitta
ATTGTATATTTTGTAAGTGTATTGTATATTTTGTAAGTGTATTGTATTTGTTAGTGTGTCGTAACTGGTGGTGGTATAATACGTGGTGGTAAGACAAGTAGGTAGGTAGGTTGTAGGTGGTAGAGCCACGCTGAAGCAATTACTGGTGTCAGCATGAATGGGTCGGCCCGCCCAGGGTAGTACCTCCCTCGTACAGAAAACCGACGCGAAGTAACAGTGCTTGCATTGTTGCGTTTCGTTCGGTCAGTGAGAGCGCTGGAGGCCCACCTCTCCTCAACTTCCCCTTCTACTCTTCCCTTCCTACCCCCCTCTCAACACAGGCTGGGACACACCTGGGACTCCCTGGTGTTACAAGTGTCTATGGACGGTGATGATCACTTATCGTCAGGTGACCCACCTATTCGTTTGTTTTCTATGATATAAGTATATGTATTTACTAGATGTTCCTACGACTTGGCATTTAGCAAAAAAAAATGTCCAATTTAAAAGGTGTGCGTGAGACGAATGCTGTATTGGACTGTTTCTTGAATTATATGCACATGGAACCCAATTTTTTATATTCGTTATTAGTAAAAAAATATTATTTTAAGTTTACAAACAGACACTTCGATTTGGGTAATTTGTATAATTTTTAAAGGTTAGATTAAAGTAACGCACGGTTCTTCAATCTCGTGCAAGATGTCTTCACTGTTTGTAAAGTTGACCTATTTACGTTAGGGGTTAGGGGTAAGTCGAGTTTGCTTTCTTGTAATAGTGGTTAATAAATTGAGACAGCCGGTCTATATTTTATTACGTCATCAAAGTTAAGTTGTCTACTGTCTAGCCAGTTGTCTGTCGAACGAGAAACCTTGATAATTTTATTCTGTTACCAATTACGTTATAACGAAAGATATGCTTTCAATAGCGTAGATTTTAAGGTCGCAAGTCTTATAATGTTAAGGAATCAGCCTCGAAAAGACATCTGTAGGATACTTTAGAGGTATTTAGGTACTGCATAAATTCTAAAGTTCTGAAAGTCTCACTTTATACTTCTTATACTGGTTATTGAAAAAAAAAGATAAAAAACATTTATTCTTTTTCAGAATTCATTAAACGAATATATATAACTAGCCTCTACCCGCGACTACGTTCGCGTGGAATAGATACTTTGGACTAACACGCAGCGGAAGCTCTCAAGAGAAAAAAAAAACCGATTTTTAAACATTCTTCATTTGTGCTCCGCTCCTATTGGTCTTAGCGTGATGACATATAGCCTATAACCATTCTCGATATGAGCTATATAACACTGCAAGAATTATTCAAATCGGACCAGTAGTTCCTAAGATTACCCCCTACAACATCACAAACTTTACATCTTTATAATATTAGTATAGATTAAATATTTTTCAGGCGCGGATTCTCTATGTTTTCTAAGCCTTTCGCGTAATTTTTTTTGTAAAATCTATGAATAACCTTTTTCTATAGTACGTTATCTGTGATAACAATGCATGCCTTTTTCACCACTCATTTCTGTAATATCTATTTATTCTCTTAATTTAATTTAACATCTGTACTATATAAATAATTAGAATAAAGCTCAAAATAATTGGTGGTTTGTATTTCTTTAAAAGGCGTTAATATCTAGAATACTTTATTGACTTCCGTTTATCTGGCCTGGCCAAGTCAGTCACAGTCTAAGGGTTAATTATAACCATCGCACAATTTGCTAGGTATCCTCCTGATACCATGAAAATCAATAATCCACATCCAAGTCTTGACGGGTCTGATACGGACGTTGACATCCACCCAATAGCGATGATGAAGAATGTCGCGACTGTTGACATCTCATTATGGAGGCAGAGTGGGTATTGGCGTACATAAATCTTGGTGCCTCGCCCACAATGGTAATACCGGTGTTACTAGATTCAGGTCCGCCATACAAGAGCTAAATGATCAAAGATGGATAACTGCAGTCTGTAGTCAGACTGGCCACAAGGATTTTTTTTTATATTATATGTGGCAAACGAACCGATGAGTCAACTGATGTTAAGTTCTCACCGCCGTCCATAGACACACACCAGGAGAGTCGCAAATGCGTTACGGGCCTTTTAAAGTGTACGCTCGTTTCTTGAAGGTTTGGAAGTCGTAATGGTTTGAAAACACCGCCGCTGTGAGTCGATTCCACGAGTACGAGGAAGAAATTACCTTGAGAACCACAACGTAGATAGCCTAAAACTCATCAAGGTGGTGAGGATGAAATTTAGTTTTCGGATAGAGAATGCATATGCGTAACGTGTGATGGTACAGGATAAACAGTAAATATTCCTCGCCCAGTGCTAGTCTGTGCACGGTTGAGGCCATCCGTTCTGTTCTGGCGCAGTGGGGGGACAGATCCCATGGAGCCCTCACCTTTCGGTTGTTGCAGGTGCTTGCTGGGCACGGCTGTTTTGGCATGTACCTGCACCAAACGGCCGGTAAGCAGGCTGATTCACGATGTCACCACTGCGTCGGATGTGACGTAGATACGGTGAAATTTACCGTGGAGGAGTGTCCGGCATGGACTGCGGAGCGCAGCGAGTTAGCGGCGGTAGTGGGGAATCAGCTCTTAGTGCCGGCCTTGGTTAGGTCCATGATCGACAGTGAGAGGTCATGGAATGCACTAATCGCTTTTTGCGAGAGCGTCCTCCAGAAAAAAGAGGAAGCCGAGAGCCTGAGAGAAAGAGAGCCAGATGCCCCGGCAATACGACGCAGGAAAGTCGGCCGAGGGCGGAGAAGACACGTAAATGCTCCTCCTTAACTAGCCTTCAGGCGACGGATACGGGGGCGTCTGTTGCCGTGGAATGAAGGCCCGTAATGTGAAGCACGGTCTCGGCCAGCGCTTCAATATAAAGCAGGAGGGAGAAATTTCCTCTCTCGAGGTGTGGGTTCCCCGTTCGAATATCTACAGGGATCCAAGCGCGTGACCAGGGTTTGGAAGAGCACGTGCTCATCGGCAACCCTCGGCCCTGGATCACACACGCGCAATGGCGGCACAGGGGTTTTTAGTGAGTAGGAGTCCCACATAACCCTCACACTGTCCCCCGATAATGCGAGGTGTATGTATCCATGACGGATTTTCCCATGTATAAAAAAATATATATTTATTCCATAAACGAAACTCAAATAGGTGAAATTAAAAATCACAACTCGGTATGAAAATCTTTATTTAATTTTTTGGTATTTTTTGAGACACTTTCTTTTTTGCACCGAAATGACACAAATATAAAAAAATCGTATATTTTACAGACAATATTGGTTTTCACAGATTTTCTTTTTATGTACCTAAAGTGTCAAATATACTGTCAACGTTGAATTATTTCTAACTACAAATTACAATCGTATGTGGCGTTATACAAAGGTAAAAAAAAAACAACTGAAAAAAATAATCACCATGTATTACATATTTGTGTCGTACGAATTATTTTCTAAAAATATTGTAAATGGTATTTACTGAGTATTTGGTAAATTATACCATTTTTATTACACAAGTTCGTTTCAAAAATATCTCTATATCAAATTGTAAAGCCAAAGCTTGCGAAATAATTTTGGCATAATCTCGTCCACACGTTCACATATTATACAATCGACAAAAACTTCCGAATGAAGCCTACTATGATATAATCTGTGGTTTTCGAAATAACAATTTATTATCTATGCAAATTTATTTACCTAATCCAGTAACTATTGTATTATGTATGAACTAGAAGTGTAAGTATTTGCTATTTTGTCAATTATTTACTATTGCTATTACACTAAGAAATGTACACATTAAGCTCGATAAACTAACGTTCATAATGAATAAGCACGTTTTGTGCACAATTATCTAATAATATTGATAAAAAACAGCCTGAAATATTATCTAGGGTATTATATTATCTATGCTAAACGTATGGAGCGTATAAGAAAAGGTGAACCATCAAGAGTTTTTGACGGTATCTTAGTCTGTCATGTACTGGATTTATATTTTATTCATAATTTTGTGTTATTTGGCTCTATAATTTGTACATTTGGTGGTGTTTTCTGTAATATAGTTAGTTTATTGTGGATAAGTGAAGTGAATGAAAAATAATACCACGGAGCATGAAATTCTGAGATGCCACAAAAACTCCCTGGCAGGTTCTAACAAGGGATCCTCCATCTTGTTAGAATATTGATTCACACGATGCTTAATATTGAAATGATCGCACGACGCTTGTAATATTATTGACTACGCGACAATGGCAGTAATAATCTGGAAGATTGATTGGCAAAAATAAAAGTAAATAAAAAAAAATCCACTACATGACAGACTAAATTAAAATAACTAAAAAAACTGCTGTCTGAAAAACGCGGAGAGTATAAAAATTCTTGTTAACTTTGAATAATAAGTTTAATGATTGTTGGAACAGAAATAATCGCACGACTTTACCTGCATATTGATCTCCTAACTTATACTGATCATTTTAAACACATTTCTGACTTTAGCAACTACACGCTTGGTGATATTTGAACAATTTTGTTTTATGATCACTCTTAAGAAGATAAAAAGATTGTTAAAAAATGTACGAAATACTATATAGAAGATTTGGCGCTTAAGCACACATAAGAAATACTTATATTGACAACTTCACAATTGGCAGAATACATTAATTCCTTCGCCTACCATATTGCAAGAATACTATTACTACTATCTGTGATCAAAATGAAGTTTCATTACTTTATTATGTGTCCGCGAATTTCGCGCGTGTTTGGTTTGATTGATGGGTAAAGAATGAAATCGCTTACATTTTTAACGCAGTAATCAATTTATTGGAATTTCGAGCCTCATAGAGAAATTTACAATATTTAATATGGGAATGTAAATACCGTTGGTTTTACAAAACAGTTGCAAGAATCCAATTTAAAAAAATGTTATCTTTATTACTTTTTATCTTTATTAGTTATATTTTGCGAAAAATGTGTATACAATTTGAGATTAAATTACCGTAGTATTATCTATATAGGTATACACAATAGTTTTTTTTGTTCGAATTTTGAAAAGGGAGTTCCTTTTACACTGTACAAATGGTCAAAAAAGGTTATAATGAATAAGCGTTATCGTTGTTATACACATGTTAGCTATTCTGTTGTCTAGTAATCTGCTATTCGATACGGTTATTAAATAATGATTGCACGTCGCGATAACACTGGCTGGATATTGCACAATAATAATAACGGTAAGCAAATAATGAACACCTCTAAACGTAGGTGCAAGCATTAATATGGGTAAACGACTGTAAATCAGCTCTGGGGTAATACTATACTGCACATTTTCTTGTTGAATGGGTTCAATTGTTGGATTTTTTTTCTTATTTGTGTAATTTAATTTAATTGTATGCAAGTATTTCTTTCTTCCTTTCTAATTAGAAGAAAAACGTATGAAATTTTTTATAGAAAATCTTTTTAATACTGAATTTACAGATATGAATATTGATATGTTGGTATTAAAACTCGAAATGGAGAATGAACATTTTCATAAAAGTATTTTGTTGATAAGATCAAATGTAGATATTGGTTAGTATATTTCGAGGAAAAATGTACACATTAACACAGGTTCTTGAATTAATTCACGTATTTGAATGTGGAAATAATAAACGTACCCAAGATACCGTTTGATAAATGTTGGTAAAATATTGGCCCTAAATATGTAACATTTTAGTAAGAGCACTCAATTATTGAAGTTGAAACGCCTTTAGATGCAATAAAGATAAAATACCAAGGTAAAATTTCAGTGCAACATAATGAGATTTTTTTTTCGATCTGACTACGCTATTGACCTCGCAAGGTCTTAATAGCTTCACCGGGTTACAATAAGAGTGATAAGTTTGAGAGATCAAGCAACAGAAACCAATAGATTATAGTATAAGGACAAGGATTGTCATTTATTTTGTAGTTAAGCAGTTATTTTGAAATGATCAATATTTTTAAATACCAATGAGGTAACACTTACTATTCTGTTACTTTGTACACTCTTTTTTAAACACAATTAGGCTGTATTTTATTAATACTATGATCTAGATATTCAATATCATTGCATCATATTTGAACTAATATTTATATTAATGCCCTTCGATATCCAGATGGTTTGTATTGTGATCGACCCCAATACATTATTTATGAAGTAATTATGCATTACTATGTATCAGGGTTTCAATATTTTGTTAACATTTTTTTCATATTTTGTATATTTGAAACAAAATGGCGCGTATCCTAAATAACTCCCAGCCGTTAGTAATTTAAATTATTAAAGAAAATCGGGAAGAAACTAAAATTATAATGTTTTGTTTAACATAAATAAACCTCAGTTTTTGTAAGACTTTCAAAACGTCATATTCAAAAAGAATACAAAGAATAATTAGAGACGTCATCTGGATATTAAAGAGGTTTCTAATTAACTGTTTTGCGGTTGTAGGAATATTTAGAACACGCTTTACAATTCAGTCTAGCGAAATGAAGAACATAGAAAGAATTAACAACATTATTAAGAAAACAGAATTAACCTTTGTAACAATAATTGAAAAGTTTAAACATAATGCAATTTGACTAAAAGAGACCGCTTTAACAAAATTAAATTTACGAGATCAGGCAGATTAATATTATTAAAATAAGGCTGATTAAGGTTTCGACTAGCGTGCACCGTGAACAGGCTATTTATAAACTTCATTGACATATGAGAGATACCAAATTTATCAGAAAAACAATGAAGCCATATGACATAATTGTTATTTTGCGCTAGCCAATGCCTTAGAACAGCTGTCATCGCTTGGAAAGAAATCCCTAATGACTTGTGAAGACTCTAATCTTTAAGGTTTGTTGTATGTACATATTTTTTTATTATGCTTCTTTTTTATTTTTTCTTACTAATTACAGTACGTCGATAATCGTATAAAATCCATTAAATAAAATCGTCGTTTATTATCGAGTTTGATAAAATTATTACAAATAAAATTGATAATAAAAGTACGTAATATAATAGAAGAATCAATTTTATTCTCTTAAAATACCCGAATCGTAATTAATCGATAATCGATGGAAAGCTTTTATCAAACTCGTAATAAACATAACAGGTGTTATTACAAAAAAGTTAAATACGTATTAGATACTTGCTTTAAAAAGGTTTCGTGTGAAATGCACCTCGCTCGCCCGAGGCAATTTCACGCTATCCTGTTTTCGCAAGTCTAACCTAATCTAACCAGAGCGAGACAAAATAAGAAGATGGCGAACATTCAGAGACCGCGGTACATTTAAAACGTAATCTTTTTAAAGCAAGTATTTATGACGTATTTTTTTTGTAATAACATAATTACACCGAACTTTTTTACATGTTAATGTATAGACATAACTGACGTAAATATATCATCTACGTACTAGACATAAATGTGTTTATGTATCTACATGCATAATATAATTTAATTATAAATCATATTATACTATGTTTTATATGTCAGCCGTGAAGATAATTTAAAATGCTCAACGCTCAAAATTTACTTCGTGACAGGTGGAATACAGTTGCGCCATTGGCTATATCGATTTGCATTTTTGACATTTAAATGTCAGATTCACTTGTCGTGTATCGTAAGCACGACAATGAGTTCGAAAAAAAAATCTTTTACTTCTGATAATGTTTTTGAATAGTTGTAGTCCGGTGAAGCTGTTAAGACCTTGCTAGGTCAATAGCGTAGTCAGTTCGAGAAAAAAAGAATTTGAATATAGAATTTCAAACGTATCTCTATGATTTTCATATCTTATGTTCGCTACAATTGAATGATCAAATTTTAAGTGAAACTTCTTTAGGCAAAGTTGGGAAAGGAAAAAATGAATTGACGTCACAATTTCGGTATCTATATGTATATTATGAAAATGCAGTTCATTTGGATTTCAGTTTGGGGCCCACTTATGTCAAAACTACGGAACGCATTAGTATAGAATTCGATGAGGAATTTTCCACAGATAGTTCTAGGGTACTTATTTATTAGGTTTCACTGACACATTCAAAATTTTAATGCATCTTAGATATAGTAGCACCCCGTAATATGCACAGTTGTTGAATTTTTTTTCCAATTAATTTTTTACGACTTCTTACATAAAAAATGAACAATACAAGTATTGATATATTTTGGTATAATATTTTTTACACTATTGATTGAAATAGATGTCTTGGCCAGTGACTCGATGAAGTTTCTTCAACTCGATATGTACGTTTTCTTGAGGAAATCTATCATTAAAAATTCGGGCGGTCGCTATCTTTCACTAACATTTTTGACAAAATTTTATTCCAAGCGGAAGTGCGAAGAAGAGTTCGCCCTTTTTTATGTACTGTACGAAATGTTCAATTTTCCAACACTTCTCATTTTGATTTATATTCGTAGTTTATTAAGGTTTGCGGCATGACCAGTGACTGATTTGCAGTCTTGGTCGCCTTAGGCCGCAGGCCATATATACAGTAAGTACCGGCAACCAATTTCTCAGCACCCATAATATTGAGTACATAATGAATTTACTTTTTTTGACAACTTTTTTTAAGGATTTTTTTATACGATGCATTGCAGTGCGGCCCACCATAATGTGCGCGAACCTTTAGAATATTTACGTACTTTAAGTTATTTCTTGTTATATCAGTGAATTTTTTGTCACGATTGACCACCCCTATTATCTGGCCGCATTAGGCCCGGGCCTCCTGGGCTTTAGGGCAAATCCGCCACTGGGCAGGACAATATTTGCCGACCGTGTTCACTAATCTATACTAATATTATAAAGCTGAAGAGTTTGTTTGTTTGTTTGGTTGAACGCGCTAATCTCAAGAACTACCGGTCCGATTTGAAAAATTCTTTCAGTGTTAGATAGCTCATTTATCGAGGAAAGCTATATATCATCACGCTAAGACCACGGAGTACCAATGAAGAATGTTTCAAAATCGTGGTTAACGTACGTATCAATTAAAAATATTTTCACCTTGTACGTAAACGAAGTCGCGTGTTAAGGTAACGTTATAGAAAGACGTGTCTAAAACATAAAGAAGTTTCACTTTGACGCGTGAACATGCTAATACGTGTATTTTTTTTATTATTAAAACAAATACTATATAGGTTGAATGTAATACACCAAAATATCCAATACGATTTTGTTTTACGAACCGAAATAAACAATGCAACCTCAATCACTCATCGCATATTAGCCAACTAGCAAATATCTACGTATCACGATATAAAATTAGAAGAAAAGTTTACCATTTAAAATTTTTGCAAAATTCTGTGCCTAATTAGACAAATCACAATTTTTAATGAAATTGTATTGTACTTACATATTAACGCCACCGCAACTGAGATGCGCTCGCCGACAGCTGCCATTGTTTCGCAAGTCTAACCTAACCTAACCTAACAAGACCGAGACGAGAAAGTCGGATAGGTTAGTTTAGACTTTCGAAACAAGACCGCGCGAGCCATCCGCGGCAACTAAGTACCAATACTTTTTTCCAATTACAAAGGCTGACATAATCACATACAAACATTATGAGATATGTAAAGACGCTGTTTACATATATGCCGCAGCGTCAAGATAATAATCTATATATTAAAAAAACACTCGTTTCTAAGGCGATTAGAAATATGTTATTTAAATCGTAGACCCATTTTCGAGGTCATGTATGGAGGTATTCTTAAGTATTCAGAATATATTATATAACGTATGCTAGAAAAAAATCTGCAAACATAATAAAATCGTCAATTTTCCGCGTACAATATGATAGCTCCTGAACCAGTTTTGATATAGTTTTCAAATTAATAACGAAGTAAAGATATAGAAGGATAGTTTTCTATACATTCTCGCACTTATTATATTGTGGATTTCTTTTACTTTTTTTCTGGCAACCAATCTTCTAGGCTATTAGTGCCAATGTTGTACCTTGAGACAGTTTCAATGTTCCAACAAGATCAGGTAGTCTTCTTGTTACAACTATCCATGGAGTTTTTATGGTATCTCATGGTTTTATTTGCTATCCATTTCAGTTGTGCACAATAACTGAACTATATTACGTAAAATCCCACCAACGTTATATAATATATAGTGAAATAACACAAGATTATGAATAAAATATGCAATAGCCACTACAGGACAGGCTAAGATCCTGCCAAAAAATCTGTGGAATTTTTTAAATCCTATAGAACTGTGATAGACAGTGACGTAGCTAGAATTAGGGGGTCACACTATCTAAAGTACTTCGAAGTGGACGTAGAGGTTGGGGGTGATTACGTCGTGCTTTAGAAGACATAGAAGTCACTATAACCTAGGAAGACCATCGTTATTTTCATATTAAGTCCATTACTGTTAATAAGAATCTGAGGAGGGGGGTCATATAGTTGATTGGGCGGTAGATATGCCCCTAGTTTTAAATATGACAACGAAATTAAGTTTCTTTGTTAAATAACATTTTTAAAATCGCCTCATACTGTGTAAAAAGTTTATTTTAATACGCTTCTTAGACCATATTTTTATCATTCAAACGTACGTCATTGCGTCGACAAATGTCATAATAAATATACACACAATATAGATATCATAGTATAGATTTCCACAAAGTACAATATAATGACAAACATATACAAGATACGTCATAGGAATTATAATATGATTCGATCACTCCTAAAACTACGATCATCCAGTTAAGAGTAACATGTAAAAGCCGTTAAAATAAAATATTCACACAGCATCAACGAGCACACAGCGTTATGTTACCTTAAATTTAATACTTTTTTTTATTTTAGTATTATTTGTCAATTTTTTATGTTTTTTTTTTTGTATATGGCACTACAGCCATATATTAATTATTACTTACACACGTGACTTAATGTGCGTAAAGACATACATGTAATCTCAGCGGCAAATCTTATTTTTAATTATAAAAAATTTCTTGGTAAAATAACTATAAGGAGGCATACGTACGAAAAAGGATTTACGCAACATTGATCTGTTATTTTCAAATTTATGTTATTATTATTGTCCTTTTACCGCTGAGAGTACCTCAAACAATCACTTTTGATATATTTTATTATATTTATTTAAATTTTTGCTTCCTACATTCTAGATAATATAAATTAAAAGATTTAAAAATAACAATGACAGACATGTCAGAAATTTAATCGATTCGTTTCATCGATAAATTGTAAGATATCGACTATAATAAATTAATAATAAAGCTACAAAAATAAACAATTCAAATTATAATTATTAGCGTACGATTATCGATTATTCAGAGATATAATAACTCGAGGAACAGTCCAAAAGTTCTAGTTATAGTCATTATTTTAGAAGCTAGTGTCATTTGCCTTACAGCGGTATCACAACCAGCCTGCCATTTAGGTAGCCTTCGTATTAAGCTCATTTACGACGAAAGAATATCACTTACAGCTTACACAATACATATATAGAGTTCAAATTGCAAAAAAATATATTATTGGCACTGTCTTATGGGAAGTGACATGAAAAAAAACTTTGCTATTTCATAATTTTGGCAACTGTTTGCACTTTCCATATTTGTCATAATATTTTTCAGTTATTTTATTGAATATCCCGATGCGTTTAGAAAGAAGTAAGCTTTTTAACTTAACTTTTTATCTAACAACTGTTTGGATCCTGTTTCAGAAGACAAATAAGGGTCAAAGTGACAGCTGTCAAACTGCCAAAATTTGAATTCTAATAATATATTATTTTGTGACAAAATTAAAAAAAAACCGCACACACTCATACACTATTAGCATTCATTCATCGTTTAAGTTACATTTATATATTAATCCTCACCGAATGTCCGAGAAATGGTTTTCTACTGTCTGAAAGCCAGTGATCGCTTCACTGTTGAAAATACCTAACATTTCACTTCTCAATCACTGCATCCAGAAGCGCCTTTTTCTCGTTTATACAATTTATAAAACTACTATATTATTCGAAAATTGCGCATTTTATGAGCGATTTTTAATCATACCATAATACATAGAAAGAAATAAATAACGCTGTATAAAGTCGACGTAATACAGAATATAAGGTTGAGATATCGAATTAATGAAATCGATGTACACAATAATTAATTACATTTTTTTTTTACTGGTTTTAGTGCTAATATTCTACTTATTTGAAGCGCTATAAAACTATAGTTTCACAAAAATCGAGAAATCGAATCGCTTACGATTTCGATTGACTAACGTCATCATGGCATAAGATATAACACCAATACGTCATTTCGTAAAAAAATATACAAGGTTATACAAAAACACATGACCTCTTTCGATTTATGTCAAAAGAATAAATAAATAAAATTCATTTTTTATTAAATATAGTCTATATCATTTCATTTTCAGAAAGAATAGCTAAAACAAATCATCGAATACAAAACTCACACGTTGTAAATTACAGATTGTGTTTTTTATCACTATAAAAATACATAAATGTCATACATTTTCCATGTTCATCGAGTCATTTCACAATACAAACTGTTACATTTAAAATATATATTATATTTACGTTTTACTTCGGTCATGATTTTTTTTTTCAATTTATGCTAATGTATGAGAATAAATCTGTGTGTGTAGTAAGAATACAAAAAAGCCAGTTCAAGTATAATAAAAGTTAATAATTTTAAAGTCGATTAATATTGACATATGTTAAATTGAAAGATTTTAAAAAAGCCAGTTATATTTCTCAATGTTCGTTTTATATATAACTTTTAAATGTGTGGGACAAAGTTATAAAAATATTGACTATTTTATGATATTTAGTTGTATCTAGATTATATTATCTGTAACATATTTTTAATACAAAATTAACATCACACAAAATATCATTATAAACCGTTTATACTGGACGCTTACTACACTCAAATCTAGGACCGTAGTCAGGATATTCAAGGGTTAATTGATTTAATAAACATTTGTGATCAATATTCATAAACTGATAAAGGCAAAGGTATATCTCATAAAATTCCTATTTCATTTATAAATTTAACTTATATTTCTTTAAAGTCAAATTGTTAATTAACATATAAAAAATATATTAATTTACATATTCCCTTTATCAAAAAGTGATTTCGATTACACCATTCAAATTAGTCGCACTAAATTCACAGGCTACGGTCCTGCTCTAACCTCACAACGGTCATACAACAAAACATACAAAACGGAACACAATTGACTAACATTAGTATTACCTAAATACATAACTTATATTTAAAATAATATAAAATAAAAAAAAAAAAATAAAACTTTCACTAAATTTCACAGTTTGTAAACTTTTAAACACACCTATGAGATCTGTCACTAACTTTTTTTAGGTTATATTTTTATCACATACAATTTCTTTTTAATTATTTTTTATACCAATAAATACTGTTTTCCTCTTAGGTGCAGAGAGTGGCAGATATGTCCAAAGATCCGTGGGCTCTATTTTTGACCCACAAGTGGAGGTTTTAATTTTTTTGTGGCGACCGACAACTGAAACCGTTCAGGATGTGTACTTTCCTTTGCTCGGGGAGCCCTGTCCAATAAATTGTTTCAATTATTCTCCCCACTCTTATTTCTATTATCCTAAAATGCCTTTAATATTTTGTAGTAAATAATGTGACTGGAAGAACATAGCACCTTTTTATTGTTTGTTAGTTTTTGATTTTGTCATTCAGTACACATATGATTCTAAGTTTAGTGTTGCCATCTTAGATAAATCGTCATTTAATGTCGGTTAAATTCCTTACAAACACTAACCTACAAAATATTATCGTTTTTTTTTTTCTCGAACTGACTATACTATTGAACCTAGCAAAGCCTTTACAGTTTTACCGGACTACTAATATTATCGTAGGAAGTTGAGTATTGCCCGAGTCAACAAAATTACATTACTAGCTCGTGTATATGTAGATTTAATTTATCCTTTGGAAACTGCATATTTTCTTTGTATGAACTGTACTGTACTAATATGTATGAAAGATTTAATATGATCGATTGAGTAATTAATGCGTGAAAGCCTAAATAACAAACACATTTAATTACACACATTTATAATATTAAGTAAGGATAAAAGCGGACACACGCGACTTTGTCTACATTGATAACTTTATAAATAATAACACCCCATCTATTATATTCGTTTTAATTTAACATTTCTAACAGTGTACACTGAAATATCTCTCAGGTGGGTAGGATTTTGTTCCATCTTATTTTACACTTATTCTGGCAAATTCAAATGATATCTTTATAGAAGCCGATTTGTTATTCTCACATATAGATTATAATATTGTAAAGTTTTATTAAAATAGGTTCAGTAGTTTTTGAGTGAAAGAGTGACAGTCATACATCGATTCTAACAATCATCTTCGTTTACAATAATAATAAAATTATAGATCAAGTAGAAACGATGGTGGATTAGTTTGTAGCTTGTTTGGACACCGCGTATATATGGTTCATCGGACATAGCATTGTGGTAAGACTTTTTCAAAGAAAAGTATGTAGGAAGGTTGTAGGTGGTAGAGCCACGGTGAAGCTATTACTAGTATCAGCATGAATGGGTCGACTCGTCCGTGTTACTACCACACTCTCATATAAAACCGATGTGAAGTAACAGTGCTTGCATTGTTGCGTTTCGTTCGATCAGTGAGAGCTCCGGAGAAACATCTCCATTCCCGATCCTCCTTTCCCGCATTCCCCCCAAACACGGGCTGGCAACGCTCTTGCAACACCCCTGGTGTTGCTAGTGTCTACGGACGGTGGTGATCACTTAACATTAGGTGACGCGCCTGTTCGTTTGCCTCCTATGGTGTAAAAAAAAAGTTGAATATCTGTCACTACCCTCTACACGGATTTTCGAAGCAACCGATTTCCATCTAAACTATTTTTGTTTTGACAGCGCCGGCGAAATTTACCTTTATATTCTAGCTAAATTTATTCATTGCCTGAAAACTTAGTTAAAAAGTTTTCTATGAATAAAATCTAGCTAGATCGATTTATCGTCCTCGAAACTACCTACATACTAAGTTTTACGGAAATAGATGACGCCGTTTCCTAGATCCTGAATATATAAAAATATACAAGAATTGCTCGTTTAAAGGTATTAGATTTTTGTTATATATCTGCCGTAGAGTTAGGATGGTGAGATCTTACCTGGCTGTGTCACGCGATAGAGTTGACAGCGTAGTGTGGCCGAGTACCTTCAGGCTGGTACAGCGTTATAGACGCTATATAGTTATTCGACATCACCTAAAACCGAGATATGGATTAGTTTTAACACGTTCTTTCTTTTCCCTACCCTTCCATTCTCTTCCCTTCCTTTCTATACCCTTCCCTTGCCTAACTATACACAGCTGTACTAAAACTATAGAAGAAAATTACCCGAATTCTTTTCCCAAAATTCCCGAGAATTCTCATGTTATCTTGAAAAATGTAAGCATTAGTGAATTAATATATTATACCAGATTAAATTACAGGTATTTATTGTGGTACCAGCAACTACCTAATCAATAACTTTTTAGAGTGTTTTAGATTTAAATATAATATTAAGAAAAGTTTTAGTCTTCCTAGAACATTTTTCCTTCTTCATATTTCTTCTGTCTCCGTTCTCTTTTCAATGACAGAAATCTATCATATTTGACGATTACATAGCTTTTAGCCGTGGTTTTGCTCGCGTTACTCTAGATATTTTCCTGTGCCTCAGAAAAAGTGCTTCTTCCTGGATGATAGGTACCCTATATATTTCTCTGTACTTCTGGCAATATGTAGGCAAAATTGCAGGATATTTTTCTAAGTCTGACTGTCTTGCTGCCACCTTCAAGCTTAAAATCTGTCGAAAGGCACCTATTGTATAAAGAAATATTTCGCGAATATTTGATATAAATGTTTAAGATGGAAGAGATCTCATACGTTTATTTGATCTTTTGTTTATTTGATACAAGTGATTGTGTCCTTTAGTTAATAAATTCTATTAACACTTCATTGTTTTTTTTTTTTCTGCAGTGCCACCTTTTACAATTCTGCTATAGAAGCTTCGCAACCCCTCTAAAGAGGCTTGGCGACCCCACATGGGATCGCGACCCACATTTTGAAAACACTGCTTTAAGGTATATTAAAAGAATCATAATGGTCGGCTGAGTGTTAAATGTGTGAAAAACAAAGGAACTTTTGTAATATAAATAATAATGTTGTTCCTATATCTAAGACTCAAACTCAAACATGATCGACACTGGCAACATTGCCCACATAGCCAGATGTTATAATAAAAGAAAAACAAATCGTATGTCAAAAAATTATGTTCGTCTGTAAAGCCGCTATACGGACGATAACTTTACGTGATAATATGAAAAGACGCATCGGCTGATGGAGTGGAAGAGAGAAAGATGCTACGAGTATATAAGCCGAATGCTCGCGTCTACATATCGCTTGCTCCGCGCTCACGCCTCCACGCTCGGCTCATGCGGAACGTGACAATGAGTCATGCTTTTTTATGCGTGCAACCGATGTTCATCGATTTATAAGACGTTATCACGACTAAATTCTATAACGTTACCTCGAATATCATATCCTGGTAGCCGTAGCAGAAGGTGGAACCGAAAGGATTAGTGGTGTTGGTGGATGAGGCGCGGTTTAGTACGACCGGACGCTCGCAAACGCGCAACGCCTTCGAAACCACCTCCCACTTACTGTAAGCCGTTATCGAGACCGGACCTCGGCTCTCGACTAGTGAATTCGGTTCACATCTACAACAAAATACCATGGAATGTCGAGGGGATCGAATTCATAAGTCAGATGGGGCAACGAAAGAATGGAAACATCCAATAATTTTGTATATTAATCCCTCGGTTGCTTTTTTAAAACCCAGATCTCAAAATTGCGGTTCGTGGTTTTAAGTGCCTAACCAATTTTTTAAACTTATTATTTTATACTACATAATTTGTTTTAATGTTTTTAAATAATACAATAAATACAGTATTTTCTTTAAACTTTCTGTAGGTGACAGAACAACACTGAAGCTATTACTGGTTTCAGCATGAATGTGTCGGCTTGTCCGGGGTAGTACCACCCGATACAGAGAAACACCGACGTGAAGTAACAGTGCTTGCATGGTTGTGTTTCGTTCGGCCAGTGCGAGTTCCGAAGGCCCACCACTCCTCACCTTCCACCTCTCCTCTTCCCTTCCGCCCTCCCCCCTATCCCAACACAGGCTAGCAACGCACTTGCGACTCCCCTGGTGTTGCAAGTGACTATGGTCGGTGGTGATCACCTAACATCAGGTGACCCACCTGTTCATTTGGCCCCTATGATATAAAAAGCTTATGCTGCCAACAGTCTGTTGACCAGTGCATCGTAATGTCTACATTGGTTTGTATGAAGCCTAAACCCTTGTGGTTTTGGAGTGTCCAAGGCTTAACTAGCAGCTGATACCAGTGACTTTATTAAAGTTATCCTGCGCATACGCACAACACTATCACTGAACAACCAGCATTTATAAGTCGTAGTTTCTTAAAACTTTAGTAACTGTATATTAGATTAGGCTAACATGATATAAAAAAAATAGACAAAGAACTAAGTGTGTAAGGAGTAAAACAAAAAAAATGTTAATGTATTCCGTAGTTCTTGAGTGATACGTGTATAATGACAGACCCTTATAATCTTATTTATATATTTAAAAAAAAAATTGGCAGTAATAGATAAATGGGCCTAATGACGAACGTTTTCTCTTTATTAAAATGGTCGTTATCTGTCTTATTAAAGACAATGAAACATTCATGTAAGGTTCTCTTGGGCCCCAATTGCGCCCCTCTTAATCCGGCCCTGCGTCTAAGTTAACTTAAGTATTTAAGTAGCTTCTATGTAAGTTAAGATTATGTTATAAATCAGTTTGTTGACATATTTAACTCCTCCTTGCGCGCATTTAAATTTAAACTAAAAACTATATTATTATAACGATTTTTCTAATTATAATTTTCTAAGTAAGCTGTGTTCACTGTTTTAGGACTCGCACCCAGATTTGTCTTCAATGTACGTTAGCTAATGTAATGTAATTAATTGTTTGTGTGTTGTCTGGTTTGTGAACCAAATAAAAAAAAAGATGGCGACTTACTTGTCGGGTTGCACAGCCAGTTCGAACTCGCAGCGATGGTACATGTTGAAGTTGTAGTGTCCCGGGTAGTTCGTGTGTAGTACAAACTTCTTCACTTGGTTCGTACGCGCGTCGAACAATACATCCTGGACAGTTTATATCTTTATATACAAATTAGGGGTGTGCGAATAATGTTCGATTCGAATTTTAGAATTCGATTCGAAATTCGGATGGAATAATTCGAAGAAAATTCGAATAATTTTGAATAATACGAAAAACTTCGAATAATACTAAAAAATTGCGAATAATATAATAATTCCAAAAAAATCGTATTATTCGAATTTTTTTATTATCAAATATTATATTCGATTCGGAACGAAAATTTGGTAGGTTCGAATTATTCGCACACCCCTAATATAGATAGTTTAGATTCACAATTGGACCCGGTAGATGGCACTCTGGTTGGCTTTTAGTATTTTTTTTAATTATCAAAGCAGGACAACGTCTGCTCGGACCAGTAGGTAATATATAAATATCTATAAGTCACGATATTTGTCCACAATGACCTCCGAAACTACTCAACCGATCTTCAAGAATCGTTGGTATTCACGTATAATTTGGTCCAACATGAGAGATAGGATAATTTATATGTCGATTAATGGCCTCAATATTTTTAAATCACAGATTAAATGATTGTCAGTGTTGATTATTGTTATTTATTACAAGTTTCATTAGTCTCGAACAGATGGCGCTTTAAACTAGTTTATCTACAGAAAACTGTAGGGCCGACTGTTATAGATATCTCATAGATGGCGGCACGTTTTAACTTTGAATTTCTTTTTAAATCTATTTTATGACGCACTTGTTGCGTAAATCTATTTGCTACGTAACCTCGCCTTTTCAGTGTCAAGGCATACTCATTACCCCATAATACCAAATACTTTATTATAATTTTAATTCTACATGTAATAACTAAGCCATAGCAACGCGTGGCCAGATAAGTTAGTATTTATTATATATCCTATATCACAATAATAAGAGAAACAACATTATAATATCTATGAATTCGATGTATCACTTCAGAACCGTTGTACATATTTGAATAATTCTATTTCTATTGTGTGTGTCTAATCGTCAGAACAAGATTTGTATGAAATAAGACATTTGAAAAAAAAATGGTACATAAAATCTCAATATAAAAAGTGACTGAGTTAGTGAGACAGATCTTTGAGAATATTGACAGTTTCCATCTGTTTTCGATTTTTTTTTAATTGATAACACTAAAGCTTTGTAATTGTTATTACAAAAGAAAAAATGGATGTACCTCTGACGCGGTAAGAGTGAAACATTCAAAGAGAATTTGATTGAAAAAGGAGTTAGTTAGCAGTTCGACGTAGTAGAGGTCAATCCATTCCAGGCGGAAGGGCAAAGTAGCGTCCACTATAATATTCAATTCAAAAAGAAAGCAAGAAGAGCACATGTCTCAACTTTCTCTTGGCAAGCGAGACACTGCTCCTATTCTACCGGACACAGTGTTTATCGCCACCAGTTTTCATTATACAAAAAAGTTGCGAATCAGAATTTGAAAGTCCTCCCATACGAAGTTTTTCTTAAAAAATTCAACAGAAAACAATGGGACGCGATGTTCCCAGGCGGTCACTCATCCGAGTACTGACCGCGCCCGACGTGCTTAACTTCGATGATCAACACTCTTTCTCGACACAGTGTTTATCCCCACCAAATTCCGTTACACAAAAAGGTTGCTGATAGAATTGTAAGGCCCCCATTGGAAATTTCACTACAAAAATCCGTTGGCAACCACAAGAGATGGATAAATATAGATAGACTAGCAGTGCACGTGACTCCGTCCTCATGTCTGTGTCACTTGTTTGTATGTATTAGGTATGGTCTTTAATTATTCTGATATTAATTAAAACCTACTGAAGATCCGTTTGTCATTACAAGGGCTCCCATAAAAAATCAACGCTAGTGCTGTACTGCACATATTGGCTGAATGGGTTTACCAATTGTTGGACTTTTCTTTTTCACATGTATTAATTTTTTTTTTCTCTAATTTGTTTGTTAAATTAATGGTAATTGTATGGTTGTTTCAATAATAAACAATTTCTTTCTTACTTTCTAGTACTTACCAGGCCGAGGGTGAAGTAGTTGAAGAGGTAGTCGGAGGCGGGAGGAGGGCGGCGGCGCGCTGTTGGCCGGTGGATTCGCATTTTGTCGTCCGCCTTAAAGTACAGCCGGCTCGGCGCGGCCAGTGCACGGCTCACGGCCTGGCTGCTGTCCCCGAACCGGACCACACGCACCACCGACACCTGTACCGGCTCCAGCGATCTGCTCGTGCCTGGACCACACCCGCTCACATCATACACTAACCCTCCCAATCCATTCTACCCCTCTCCCACCCAACAGCGTACCCACAACTGACGTGCTTGGAACGACACGAGCCCTAGCTAGCACCCTGTCGCCCTGGCGGTTGTCCCAAAGGACCTCCTGCTCTAAAGAGAGACAGCCGGTCACATATCGACTGTCACCCAGACGGCCGAACCAGTCCAATGGCGAGACGTTCCACCCCACTCTGGCCAAACCCCACCCCACCCCAGTCTAACCCCACTCCACTCTACTTCACACCACTCCATTTCATTTTTCTCAACATTACTCCACATGCGAACAATTCCACAGTTGAGTTTTTGTCCGGATTTGTGTTCAAATGTAATCAAAAATGGTTTAGATTCACAGTTGGGCCCGGTAGGTGGCGCTTCGGTTAACTTAGGATTTTTTTAATTTTAAGGCAGAACGACTACCACCGGGCCCGCTAGTATACCTACATATACAGGCTAAATGTTTAGACAGTAGCAATATTTACGGAGGATAATCTGCACTCGATTTCCGTTCTAAATATATAAACAAATAGGTGCCTAATATTTGACTTAATTATCTAAAAAAAAAAAACTAAAATTATATACAATCCTTTACACGTCTATATTAAAGCACAGTGTCATTGACCGTCGGGTGATTTCACTTTAACTTGATCGTAAATATGGGAACGGCAGGAACAAAACAAAAGGGTTTGTTTTGATATTATATTGTATATGTTAAATGTGACCATGAAGTGTCATATCCTAGAATATTGCTAGTGTTTAACCTTTCACCTGGTATAAAGGGAAAAGTTATTGAATATGACAGACCTTCAGTGAACATATGGAGTCTGAGTCCGAGGGTGTTGGTCGCTGAACGGAGTACGTCACAGCGTCTAAGGTGTAGCTGGTGCCGGTAGCAGGACAGAGGGAGTTCTGGTAATGGGGCACACCAGACCCCACAGCCGCCACCAGAATTACTACTCACCTGGGAACAGCCCCAAAATCAGAAATATTTCGGTCCTAACTTTATACATTTAAATTTATTGTAGATATATAATACTACATATTATATACTAGCTTTTAACCGCGACTTCGTCCGCGTGGTATAGTTATTTAGGCTAACGCTAACGCGCAGCGGAAGCTCTCAGAAGAAAAAACAAGGATTTTGAAACATTCTTCATTGGTATTCCGCTCCTATTGGTCCTAACATGATGATATATAACCTATAGCCTGCTTTGATAAACGAGCTATTTAACACTGAAAGAATTTTTAAAATCTGACCAATAGTTCCTGAGATTAGCGCATTCAACCTACTGAACAATCAAACCCTATAGTTTTATAATATTAGTATAGATATGTATTAGATTTTATATATTATACATAATTTTGTGTTATTCGACTCTATCTAATATATAAAATTCTCGTGTCACAGTTTTCGTTGCCATACTCCTCCGAAACGGCTTGACCGATTTTGATGAAATTTTTTGTGCTTATCCGGTATCTATGAGAATCGGCCAACATCTATTTTTCATCCTCCTAAATGTTAGGGGTAGTCCACCCCTAAATTTTTATTTTTATTTTTTAGACAAAATTTTTAATTTCTAATTTTTTATGATACAACATACAAAAATACATACAATCCTCAATTTTCACCCTTCTACGATCAACCCTTATTTTTTAATAGCCATTTTAGTAATTATTCATTTTTCACCACTTGGTAAATTATCCCAGAGAAAGAGCTAATTAAAACCAAGTTGTTGTCTCTTTTGTGAGCGGGTTTTATGCTTACTTTAAAATATTTCTCACATACCAACTGGGTATATGTTTAAGTAAGTCCCTGTATTGTTCGGATTTACAAATGCAAACGGTTGAGGTCGCTAAAATCGGGTTTTAGGTTAATTACGATTTTTCGCGTTTAAAAATATAATTGACACAGGTCTGAACCAATTTGGTGCAGACGAAGTTGCACGGGTCAGCTAGTATTTTGTAATATTGATGGAGTTTTACGTAACATAGTTCGGTTATTATGTTCAAGTGAAGTGGATAGAAAATAATACCACGGAGCATGGATTTCGACTTGTCACAGCAACTTCCTAGAAAGTTTTAACAAGACGGCGACAATAAACTTGTAATACTATTATTTATTAGTATTAATAATATCTACTCAACAATGACAGTAATGATCTACTACAAGATTGGTTGCCAACATTCCAGTCCGTTAGTAATATCTGCCGCAAAATACGAAACCGTACCTAACGCTGCGCGCTACAAAAGACGTCCGCGACATATTTTTACCAATTCTCCCGATAAAATAACGGCAGCGAACGATCAGTACCAGCCTGTCTCTCCAAACAGAGCGTGTTCACGCCCGCGCCCGCGTAACCACAGATCACACCGTCGTGGTCTAGGGGTAAATTTCGCTCCCGCACACCAGATTAGGCCCCCCTCGGCAGCGGTTCAAGCCTAGGTCTGTTCCCTCGGCGTGGAGCCCTTGAGTGCGCTGCTCGCACGATATAGTGACACACAATCTTACATCACTGCGACAACATTACACATATCACCTCCACACACGTGCACGCACACACGCGTAAAAATGAAAGTGCATGAAACTGGAAAGGTTTTATTTTTTTCCCTTATCGGACTGAAATAGTTTAGAAAATTATCCGATACGAAATATATATGGAAGTTGTTGAGGTATGTATGCTTGGTACACATATATGTTTCAACAACTTATATATGCATAGTTATATATGAATACACAATGTTATATATGAAAATATATTATAATGAAACATAATATTATTGTTCATGCAAAGTTAGCTGAGGTTAGCTCTGAAAGGTAAAAAAAAAATTGGTTGCCAAAAAAAAAGTCTGTGTGCAGTAATTACCTGATGTTGAGATCCATAGTATATAGTAGTTCGCGATACGACAGGCGAGCCACCGTTTGGGAACTGGAGAGAGCCAAGGCCATGCGCGTAACCGGGCTGGAATACACAACAATATACTATCAAATATAGACAACAATTATTTAACTAAAGTTCTAGAAATATAAAATCCTTACCTCAAATTTGCTATCGACCGGAAAATAAAAGGATAGACCCCGGAAATTCAGCGCAAACAGGTGTCTCTGTGAGTCGTACAGCCCTGGATGAGTTGCGCCGAAACAGTGCTCCACTTGTTCTATAGATGGCGTTATTTCCGGACTATTGAAGCACATACCACTGTAAAACACACATGTATACATAAAACAACTGTTAACCGTAGTGTTATAATCCGTATGCGTATGTAGATGCATAAATAAGTGAGTGCACGCACAGGCATTTGTGTGATGTGTGTGTATTCACTTCTGTATGTGTGATGAATTAGTGTACGTGAGTGTGTATTTACACTTTTGTTTATAATATATCCAGTGCAAAAAAAGTAGTTTTGTGCGTGTGTATCCATTCCTCTATTAGTGACAGATTGATGCATGTGTGCGTGGGTGTGTATATACACGTACGTTTTTGTAATATATCTAGTGCAGAGGTTCCCAGACTTTTTCTCGTAGACAACTATAAAAATTTAATTGGTTGCGATGGATCACCTGCAACTATATTTCTAGCATATTCCCAAAACTATACCAAAAATGTGAAGACTAGATCTAGCTATAGAAATTTGCGTCGCAAGTGTCGACACGTTATACTGAATATGGGATATGCAAGCTTTTACAATTAACAGTCGCCGAGTCTTAAAATATTATCTGCGGTCATTGGATAGACGAAGTCAAGCCAATATTTCAGTTCTTCACCATTGAAAGCAGATAAATTTTCATGGACTCCGCTTACGAGTTGTGAAACCCCACTTTTTTGGCACGCCAACGTAGACTCCCGTCGAGTCACCCGTGGAACCCTGAGCATCTGGATCGTTTTGGGAAATAAGCATCCGGTGGAATAAAAAGTAACTGTGTGCGTGTGTATGTATTCCTCTATGTGTGATATATCGATGCATAATATGCATGGATGTGTATCCACTTCTGTATGTGTGACGGATCGATGCGCGTGTGCGTGGGTATGAATCGACATGTACGTTTTTGTAATATATCTAGTGCAATCAAAAGTAACTGCGTGCGTGTGTATACATTCCTCTATGTGTGTGGTATATTGATGCACACGTACATTGTTTTTTTTTTTTCGAAATGACTACGCTATTGACCCAGCAAGGTCTTAACAGCTTCACCGGACTACTAAGGCGAGCGCTTAAGGCACTCAGCCGATTTTATATTGGCAACCAGCTCAAGGGTTCACGGCACACCTCGGCTTGGCTGTTGCCTGTTGCATGCACAATCGCGACCTATCTTAGCTAACCTAGCTAACTATTCATATATGTATGAGTTGAAACGTATATGTGTACCAAGCATACACGCCTCAACAACTCCTACATATATTTACTATCGGAAAATTGGGTTTTTCAGTTCGATAAGGAAAAAAAAAGTAAGCCCTTCCACTTTCATGTGTAAGCGTGTCGGCGTGCACGTGTGTGGGGGTGATCGTGTAGTGTTGTAGGGGTGATGTATATTTGTGTGTCACCGTATCGCGCAAGCAACGCACTCAAGGGCTCCCTACCAAGGGATAGAACCTAGGCTTGAGTCGCTGCCGTGGGAGGCCTAATCGGGTAAACGTACATTGGTGTGTATCCACTTCTGTATTTGTGACGGATCGATGCGCGGGTAGATGGGTATGAATCGACTCGTACGTTTTTATATTATATCTAGTACAATAAAAAGTAATGGCATGCGTATGTATATACTCCTGTAATTGTGATGTATTGGTGCTCGTGTACGTGAGTATATATGTTATTTTTTTGTAATATGTATAATGCGATAAAAGACGGTTAAGGACAACATAAATACAAGTGAAATATTTTAAACAATTAATCAGCACGTACTCACCTATACCTAAGCTTAACTAATTTCATATTGTATATCTCTATAACCTTGAGGCGTTGGGCAACCGGATCGAATATTAACCGGATGCCGTCCTGCGGCATATTTATTACTAGGTCCACCGATAGCGGATTCTGAAATATACAAATGATATTCATTAATCGACAGTAGAAATACAGTGTACCTATGAATTAAGATTTTTTTAACACTCACTCTTTAATACAGCTGGCTGTACGTACATACTAAAATATAGACACTAGGAACACCAAGGGAGTCGCAAGTGCGTTGCCAGCCTGAGTTGGGGAGGAGGGAATGAGGAAGAGAAGAGGATAGGGGGAAGGTGAGGAGATGTGGACCTCCGGTATTCTCACTGAGCGAACGCAAGCAAACGCTGTTATTTCACGTGGGTGTATCTGTGGGTCGGGTGGTACTATCCCAGACGAGCCGACCTTTTCATGTCGAAACCAGTAATAGCTTCAGCATGAATCTACCACAACCTGAGGGTAGTAAGTAAATATGATTTTATGACGTAATTCTTCTTCACTGAAAACTCAGTCTTTTTTTATGTCATATAGGAGGCAAACAAACATAGGAGTCGCAGTGTGTTGCCAGCCTGTGTTGTGGGGGATGGGGGAAAGGGAATTGGGAAAGTAGATGAAAGGAGGGAGAGAAGAGAGGAGGGGAGAGGAAGGGAGATGGGCCTCCGGCTCTCTCATTGACGGAACGAAACGCAACAATGCAAACACTGTTACTTCACGTCGGTTTTCTATGAGAGAGAGGTACTACCCCGGGCGAGCCTTTCCATTCATGCTGAAGCCAGTAATAGCTTCAGCATGGTTCTACAACCTACCAAAAATATTTATATACCTAAGAATTATAGCTTGTCTTTCTAATTATTTTGTCTCTTTAATGAAGGCTTAACTCGGATTTAGATACTGCCTACTATTAGAATATTCAATAATATTCAGGGGTTCCCAAACTTTTTTAATCCGCGGTGCACTTTCGAGTTTGGTATTTTGGCCGCGGCGATCTACTCCTCTCCTCTCCCCTTTCCCATCCCTCTAAACACGGGGTGGCAACGCACTTGCAACTCCCCTGGTGTTGCTTGTGTCTATGGATGGCGGTGATCACTTAATATCAGGTGAGCCTGTCCGTTTACCTGCTATATGATATAAATAAATAAAAAAACTCCTTTTATGTATTTTATCATTCTCTAGATAAATAAATTATAGGGTGATAAGAATAATCTAAATAAACAAAAAACAACAAATTAGCCGAACAAACAGCAACTAACCTGATCACTATAAAGTACTTGAACGCCTCGTATCGTACCCACTTGACTCTGTATGATGGCCACTGATTGGGAGAAATGCATTCCTGAAGCAATAAATAGGAAACATTTCATTAAAGACTCATTCATATCACTACATATTATAAAGCAAAGTCCTCTGCCGCGTCTTGTAGTCCGGTGAAGCTGTTAAGACCTTGGTGGGTAAATAGGGTAGTCAAATAAAATAAAAAAAATCTGCCGCATCTGTTTGTCTGTGTGTTCGCGATAAACTCAAAAGTTACTGATAGGATTTTCATGTGGTTTTCTCCAGTACCACCGGTAGATAATGCGATTTATGAGGAAAGTTTAGTAGGTATATCATTTGTGAAGATTTTTTATAGAGTTGGACAACATAAACCATGCCCGCAAGTAATAAATATTATTTACACTCCGTCCGCGTCACACAAAAACTACTGAATTGATTCGGATTAAATTTGATTACTATATCTTTACTTAACATGTTAAGAAACTACTAATTCACAGTACTTTTTTCTATGAAGGGCGACTGGTTAGTTACCAGCAATATTTTTACAGGATAAGTATTAGTCGATTCTTGTTATAAATCAATTTAAAAAAAGCTGCTTAATATTTGACCTAATTATCTCGAGAAACACAAATAATATATATAATCCATTACGCGGCTTCGTTAAAGCACACCCTATGACGGTTTCATTGATCGTCAGATTGTGTTCAGTGAAACGTGAAAGAAGGAACAACAAAGGATACTCTCTAGAGATGTGCCGATTGTGACATGGGCCGAGTAACCGGTTTTTTGTTAAAAAAATATTATTTTGTAAAGATATTACTATTATTGTTTGTTACAAGTGAAAAAGCTTAATTAAAAATTAAACACGTAAAAAAAGTTTCGTGTATAGATGAAGCAGTTAATGTTTAGGATCTTTCGACATATATATATATATATATATATATTAGTTTATATAAAGTAATTTGAATTACTTTCGACGGTCGACGGTCGATTCGATAAACGTATAACGTAATTATCGTTAACCTGGCTACATTATCCCATTTATTATTTAGTATTACATCTATAAAATATATATCCAATTGTGTCCGCAACAATACTGCGTTCTCTTATCAGTTTCGCACGACGGAGTTAACATAATCTTTCCAGACCAAAATGTTACCCGACATGTACGACGGCCGATTCGATAAGCATACAACTCACACGGCAGAAAACAAAAATATTACGCATAAAAAAAACAGCTGATCATCTTGTTTGTTTCGATAACAAACACTATCACCGTAAACAGTTCAAAAATTAGAGATAACGGGTCTTTTCCATGCGTCAATTTTTAAAATAAGACAACGTATAGATACGTAATATACATAACTAAAATAATAGAAGACTGCCGTTGTATGTGTAACACGCAAAAACTACCTGAGAGATTTAGAAAATTACACGTGAAAAAAAATTATGTATGTAATTATGTATTGCTTGTGCGATGAATATTCACAAATTATGGTACTCGTATCAATTAAACTAATATGTTTGTTTTTTTTTTTCGAACTGACTACGTTATTGGTCTGACGGGCCTTCACAACTCCACCGGGCTACTAAGCTCGAGGGTGCGAAAGTGATCCTCGGCTTGGGCTGTTGCCATCAATGCAACTTCGCAAATCTGTCTAAGCTAAACTAAGCTAGTTATTCATATATATAAGAATGCCTACGACACACATGTGTACCGAAACTTCTTCGATTTCGTTACGAAATGCACTGTCTCTATATAAAGTAGCCTATATCTATTTCCCTTGAATTTACATCGATCGATATTACGTGGCAATCGCTGTACCATCATAGCTTCCAAGATTATATTACCGCTAATCATTGAATCTAGCAACACTCGTGTGAAGTGAAGACGGGCGGAAGGTTAGTTAACAGAAAAAATTGAACCGTCTCGGGACGCCTGGCAGATGTGAAACATTGGAATTGTTTTTTTAAATGCCCAAAAGAACAGATTACGACAGGAATCAGCTATAATATAATGAAAAGATAAAGCATTATAAATTTATTCCATAAAATAATGACTGCTTTTTTATGTTATTACATAAATATTCATTTTTATTAAATACAAAATACAACAATTCGGTCAGGTGCAGACCCGGTGTGTGTTGCGGCATTTATCAAAGAGTGCAAGGTTGCCGTCGCGTGCCGCGGAACACTAGTAGAACGAGGGGCCCGAGGGTTGCAAATGTTTTTGAGTATTTCGTTAATAGTGGAATGTTCGTGTTTTGCATCTCTACGCTAACAACCAGGTTTAGCTTCCGCCTTTAGATGTTTCACATCAAAAAAGTATTCAACTCGTGTTTTTTTCGTCATTAAAAAATCCTCTTATAGATAGTTAAATTGCACTAATTAATAAACAATTGCAATAAACTGTAAATTAGCCTATTTGCGTACTACATGAGACTCGAGATGTACGTATCGAATTATATGTTAATTGTAATTAATATGGAAATATTTTTTTTTTATATCAAAGGAGGCAAACGAACTGGTGGGTCACGTGATGTTAAGTGATCACCACCGTCCATAGACACTAGCGACATCAGGGACGTCGCAAGTGCGTTGCCAGCCTGTATATGGAAGAAGGGGGAGGGGAAGGAAAGGGAAAGAAGGAAAGAGGAAGGGACGTGGGCCTCCGGCTCTCTCACTGACCGAACGAAACACAACAATTCAAGCACTGTTATTTCACGTCGGTTATCTGTGAGAGGGGTGGTACTACCCCGGAGGAGCCGACCCATTCATGCTGAAACCAAAAATAGCTTCAGCGGGGCTCTACCATCTACAAATATGTAAAACCTATATAAAATGCGCCAGTAAAGTGTAATGAATAAATCTAATCAATTCAAGTTATCTGTCAACACAATAACCTACAGCCGACAATCGTCCCACGACATATATAGAACAATAAGTGTTTCAATATAATGTAACATATACTAATAACGCACGCAGTTTTGCACGCGTTTTTTAAAATAAATACTTTTTAGCCAGATTGAGCGAATAAAAAAAAAATATCTGGTAGGGGAAACCTTATAGCCGGACCTAGGGGAGGTGGGTCGAGGGCCCCATCTTCCCATTGCACAGATCCGGTAGACGAGAAGGAGACGGCCGGTGTGTACCCGGCTGTCTCCTTACAAGACGAAGGCCCGGCGGCGGCACTTCTGCTGCTGGGCCACACCGCTGGGGCGGCACGATGAAGTCTATAGAGATCTCGTGCTGCCCCAACCATAGCGGAAGACATACACCGTGGGCTTTTAGTCCGTGGGAGTCGGACATAACCCAACCTCTCCCCTGGGAGGGTGGGTATCCATAAGGGATTTCCCCACGTAAAACAAGGGGGAAACCTTATGGGTTCGCGTCACTGATGACCTCGACATGCTCGTGACGTATTGCGCTTACGTTAGACTAGCGACGCGTAATTTAACTGTGCATATGTAATATTGATATTTTGTATCGAACTTGTACAACCGATAATATGTATACTCACAGATCTTAATGAAAGTTGGCATTTATGTATAATTTGGACCAACTTGTGAGATAGGACGGTTTATATTTTGATTAATGACCTTTATATTTGTTAATTACAAATTAGATGATTGTGAATGTTAATTATTACTGTTAATTTGTAAGTTTCATCAGTCTCTGACAGACGGCGCTATAAATTAGTCTGTTGAAAGAAATAAGACCAACTGTCATAGATATCTTATAGATGTCGCAATGTTTTAATTTTATATTTCTAAATGAGCCACAGCAACGCGTGGCCGGGTCAGTTTGTTGTTATATATACTTACTAGACGATACCCATGACTTTGTCTGCGTAGTTTATTATAATTATATAATATATGCGTAGTTTATTATAATGATTGAATATACAGACGAAAAACATAGGCAACATACCGCATGCCCAACTTCTACATGGTACAAAAAACCCGCAGTGCTTATAAACACTATTGTTTCATAACTTTGATTACTTTTTTTGAAATTAACATACCGTGATATTTTTAGATAAGGTCTAAGAAATAAATCTAAAAAAAAACTGAAGGGAATCTGTCCAGGACTTATAGAGTAATTTGCGCACAACTACAGACTGCAAACAATTTATAAATATATATAGAAAATAAAAAAAGTTAGAAAAAGGAAAAAAACATTATTAGAATTATTGTGTTTTCGTTAAAATAGTACCTACTATAGTGACCTTAGTTAACAACCATAACATTTTAACAAATCAAGAAAAAAGATTGAATGATTCGCAGGAACCTTGTGCCTTTCATATAAAGACCTTAATCATTTTATTTATCTATATAGGTGGATTTAGAAGGTAAAAGTAGATAGAAAAAACATTATTTGAATTATTGCATTATCAAAAAATAGTATATGTATTTGGGACATCAAATTGAATCGAATTTAAAAATTTTATAAAAAAAATTGAATTATTTGCAGAGCATGGTGACTTGTCACTCTTAATCATCTAATAGGAACTCCATTAGATGACTTCATTTTATCTGAGATAAGTGAAGTACAAATTTTATCTCACAGATATGTAGATATTATATCAAGAGTCAATACTGTGATGCTGACATATTAATCAGGACATATAACACATATTACCACATTATACACAGTAGTTACTTGCTAAAAATTCACCATAATCCTTATCCTTACTAATATTATAAATACAAAAGTGTGTATGTTTATTTGTTACGATTACACACCTTAAATACTCAACTGAACTACATGAAATTTTACATACTTTTGTCAGGTACCGGGACATAGGGAACCCCTTTCATTTAGAAAACATGCTTTTATTCAAGGATAGGTTAAATCTACATTGCTACATTACAAAGGTACATACTACATTGCAAAGGTAGTATTCATTTAAAATTATATTTAACTGTGTTATTAATATTACCGTATTATCAATTATAGTAGCTTCTTGAAACTGCTAGTGATGCTACTTAAAAGGAATGTATGGTATTCGAAAAGCATTTCTATGAGACAACTTGAAAAAATGCTTTATTTGTTAAATATTCATCATTATTTCTATATTACATAACTTATTTAGAATACTCATTATTGCTAATTTATTGGATTCTAGAAGAATTAAGGTCAATCATATGGAGAAATAAAGTAGAAAAACCATACATTTACCAATTTCAATAAGACTCATAATTATACCCACAAAATATTTAACAATTATTTCTATATTATAGTAATATTATTCAAAAATTGTTCAATAAAAATTTAATAGATAGCAGTGTTACATAGTTTAGAGTATACCTTAGAAGAATTGTAGCTTATAAATTAATTATATTGTAAAGTAGTTAAACAACACTTATATATTTCATTCTTTTCAGACACTGTCCTGTCTTGATTAAAAAAAAAAAAATCTAAAGTACAGCCGCTGCGTCACCTACTGGGTCCAATTGTGAACCTAAACCATTCTCGGATCCTCTGGAACACCCATACAAAATTTCCTCAAAATCATTCAACAATTTAGGAGTTAAGTGACATACACACGTACAGAAGAAGTTTATATATAAAGATTATTAGCATCAAAAATTCTTCACTAAAAATTTAACAGATGGCAGTGTTCCATAGTTTGGAGTTTGGACCTTATAAAATTTTTCTCTTTCAACTAACAATATAGATAAGAAGTATTGTATCATATAAATTAATTATATTGTAAATTAGTTAAACAACACTAATATATATTATTTGTATATTAAAATTAATTCAAAGATATTCTAATGTTTTTCCTCAATATATTTTCTTTATTGGGCAGATACACAGATAAGGGTATTAAACTTTTTAAATTTGTTTTATATTACAAAGTAGAAATATACTTGAAATACTATTCATTTATTTCCCGTTTTTTGTCTAACTTCTAATTTTTATACAGACTCTTCTACACCAAATGTAAATTATGCCAATTTAATTAAGATGATGCAATAATTTAACTAAACAAATAACTTTATTTAACAGTACACTGCCTGATAAGAAGCAGACAAAACAAACTTATCTGTTCAGTCAATGTATTTTTTACTACAAACACTTACAATAAACACTTAAGGGAATAATTAAATTCATATTAGATATCAGACCTATTTGAGTTTGATGACTCTTGTATGCTATGAATTATGTAGTATTTTTTAATGTAATATGTTTTCATAAAATTACTACGTTTGTACACATTGAGATTTTCATTGGTATTTTTTAGTAGATAAATATTAATAAAATTTATTATTTACCTAAATATACAGATTAGAAAATTCAAGGCCACCACTGCATTAATATACTAGAAAAACTTAAATAATTATGTGTATAACATACATTATTGGGAATAATACTGATATTATTTAATTGTAATTATTTTTTTTTTTCAAACAAAAACAATTTTACTGAGAGTCAAGAGCATGTATGTCTATATTTATAAAAAGATACTACAATAAAGTTTCTTTACAATAAACAACGAAATATCACATTGTAAAAAATATCGTCACAAAATGAATATACAATTATCTGGAACAGTTACAAGCTATCATTAGCATAGAAAATCAAGAAAACATGAAAACATCGCAACCTACTAAATTTCACGGTCAAGATTATCAACAAAAAAAATAAACACTGAGCAACAAACGAAACAAAGACTACAAGTGACATTTCGCGAGAAAAAAAATCAATGTTCTAAATCGAAACCGATGAGGTAAATTACGGACGGAGAATAATAAATATAAACAGTGGATAAATACGTAAAAAACATATTGCGTAAGCCTGAAGACTATACAGAAATTAAGCGCAAAATTTTGACGTAAGAAATAAACATCTACAGAGGAGCTCACCTAAAACGAATTCCCAGGTATCACAGCCCAGGGAACGCTCAGGGACGATTTCTAAATCCAACATCTTGTTCGAAACACTAAATAAAATATAAACTATATAACTTTCACTTAAAAAAGCACTTTTTAATGTTAATATGCGATATTACGCTGCCCTTTCTTTGTTTGCCAACTTAGTTTTCAACCATTTTGTATTTGTCAGAGGAACTGTCATTACAAACAGCTGATTGTGTTTTAGCAGGGATGTACTCAAATTACATAGCAGATGGTCAAAAGATGTCGAACATGTTGTCGATAGTCGGTGCCTTCAATGTAGCTTTCTTGCTAATAATTAGAGGTGTTGTATTGACGTAATATTTAGATATTCTTAATATGACATATGCATATATTTTATTTTATTTCTGCAATATTGTCATATAGCAACGTATAACAAAATATATATAGTATAACAAAATAATAAAAAATGGGTTCAGTATATATCACAGTAAGTTGCCATCGAGATAATTTCATAGTATCTCACAGAATTTAAAATTATATTGATTGCCTTTGAAAGGACGAGACAAGAAAATTACTTAAAAGTACTAGCTAAAAAAAATTGAGTCATCACGGGACGCTTGACAGATGAGAAACATCGAAATTGTTCGAATTGAATGAATCTCAAATTCTCAAATTACACTATTATAGGTATGCGAGTTCAATGCAGCAAGAGTGATTAGTATAGTTGCTTGTGCATGCTATCGTCGTGTCGTCGCCACGCCATAAATCAGTTTTACCTGCGCCTATAGATTTTTCATATCAAAAAGTGGATCAATATTTTTATCTTTCTATGTAATTACTCATAACTACTAACCTTTGAAATTTAGCCTATAAAAAACGTCGACTTTACTCAAACGAGTTATAAATCCAAAGTGGTGTCCGCTAATATTATGAAATACAAAATTATTTTATTACTATTTTTTTTCAAGGTCTTAACAGCTTCACCGGACTACTAAGGCGAGCGCTTAAGGCACTCAGCCGTTATTTTATTACAAATTCTAAGTTTGGCCCTGGAATAAATGAATGACGCATGCGCTCCAAACGTCACGGAAAAACAATGTTCTGTACACTGCTATAGAACTGTCACGTTTGCACTCGAAGTTAATATATCTACCATCTCTCTCTACTCAACAGTTTACTCTCTGTTTCCAAACAACATGAAGATTTCACATCGCTCTATCTCATTCTCTACCATCGTTGTTATTGACAATTATCAAATATTGCGATTATAATGAAATCACTTCACTTACGCGTTCATTATAACGTCCATTATAATCTTCAATAAACCTTTTAAAGGAAACCAGCATTGTATAATGATTATTTAAAATCGTTGAAGGATATAACAATAAAATTATTTTCCTGAATCACGCGTGTGACAAACCGTTACCAAAGCTATTGGTGTTAGTTTAAAATAAACGTTCTAGAACAAAATTAACTTATAATTATTATCTACGAGTCCTACGTTGCTTTCGTTTTGTTGTTTCCCGCCATTCCGTGCAACCTTGACGTGTTCGACGCCTACACACTATGGACGAACGTAACATGTAGTATTGTGTAATAGATTATTTAGGTACACATACAGAATTCGCGTATTTTTGCAAAACATCCGCCGATTTACACATTAGTACAACTTCTACGCACCACGTTGTTCTCCTGGCAAAAACCATTGAAATCAAAATTCTAATATCGATTTATTTATTTTACGCGACAATAAGTATTGTAATAATGTGTTCAGATTTCATAGATCGTGCTGAAGTATATGTTTTTTTTTTTCGATCTGACTACGCTATTGGCCTGACTGGCTTTCAGAGCTTCACCGGACTAAAGAAGAATATGATAACGATTGTTATTGTATATATCTTATAGTACGAGAGTACCTTAGTACAAGAAATCATAATTGAAACAGACCGTCTCGCCTTATAGCGCTATACATTTTATAAAGTTAAAGTTCCTATAATACTTACTATACTCTTTAAGTTAAAGTCTGTGTCTGAACAAAGGATAAGACATGTGTGTATATATATATGTACATTCTTATCATTTTCAGATATGCAACTAAGGGATCAATGACATTTGTCTATGCGTGTATAAATAAAAATAGCAAGGCTGTGAACTGTATTGACTATATTTAACTATGTATATATGGTTATACGTGACGCATAAACAATCAACTATACATTGTTTTATGAGATAAAAATGACAACTGAATTTTTCACAAAAAGTTAAATTCGCCAACCATGTAAACCTGAATTATATTGACCTAAGAATATTATTGCGCGTTGACAACGTAATGCTAGGATTTAATTGAAACGCCACTAAAAGATTGCTAAA
>JACEII010000138.1:198593-212867 GCA_014332785.1 Antheraea mylitta
AAGTCTTAAGATGTTACTCGACACCCCTTACACCCCAATTTTTAGTGATGTTGTTTTGCCGAGTATAAGTGAAGAAAACGGTATGGTGGGTCTGCGTAGGAATGAATGCAATCGGATAACATTGTTTATGAAATAAATTTTGAAAGAGAAGTTTTTTTACATAAAATATATTGTTATAATAATGAACAACACGGACAAAGTTGCGTGTATCAGCTAGCTTTAAATAAAAATTATACCATATTTAATTTTTGTTAACCAAGTAAATTGTTACAATTAAAATACCCCCTTATGTTCGTTAAGTATCTACAAGCCTATTTTTTTCATTTGGTTTGTCTACTCTCAGAATATTCTAGAAAAAGGAAAATTATAAACAATGATTATAAATAAAAACTTTATTTTATGTTACTTGTCTTTTTCTTCTTATGTTTAGATTTAGATTTCTTATGCTTAGACTTATGCTTTTTGACTTTCTTCTTTTTCTTTCTCTTCTTCAACTCCTTCAAATCGACCCATGAGTCTGAACTCGATGATGACTCTATCTCTTGAACTTCGGTCTTAGAAAAATCAGAATGAGGCAAACTCTCCGCTTCTAATCTCTTCTTTAAATTATCCGGTATTTGTGGACCGTATAGAGCTGTTCCTTCTACCTTCTCCAGTTCTTTATGTTTGTTTTCACTCGTGTCTATCTTCTGTACCACTTTTGTTTCATTATTTTTCTCTTCTACGTTTCTTCTCCATGAATTCAGCTCATCGAAGTCTATATTGGCGAATATACCACGCGGTGGTGATGTGTTTCTCTGTACATTTTTTGGTTTTTCACTAAAATCTTCACTATTTCCTTCATTCGTTACATTCTGCGGTTGTTCATCTTCGCTGTCACTTAGGAAAATCGATTTATACAAATCCATTTTATCAAATTTATTTATTGTTTCTGTAACTTCTTTACCCTCGTTTTTACTTTTCTCCGATTCTTTCAAAAACAATTCCGCTACAGTCACCCGTTTATTAAACCCTGTGTTCGATTCAATTGTCTTATTTGATACTTTCTCCATTACATTTGCAGTGTCTTCAGTTTTTTCTGATGGTTTGGTTCCAGTTTTGCTTGAGGTTTGATCACTTCTACTGATAGTTTTATTGTTCATGGCCATCGGAACCCATTGCAATGATTTAGACCCACTGAACGTAGTTTGTTCTTTTGCAAAACTGTCCTTATCGTGTAACGATGATTCCATATAAGAGAAGACGGAATAGGAGATCTTTGGCTTATCTTCTTTCTTCTGTTCTTGTCTGTGAAAGAAGGGTTTCTGATTACTATACCAAGATTGAGATTCTTTTGCACCTGATTTACAAAAGGAGGACATCACGTCTGTTGTATTTTTTAAATATTTGTTATTTTAATACTTCTTCATTCATGTTTAAAGAAATCTGCTTTTATTGATATTCTCAAGGAGGTCCTATTTAATTTCATTAATATTGAACCTTTGATTTCCAAGTAACACAGGAAACAACTCAGAGTTGAATAAGAAATGTATAAATAATTGGAAATAGGTAGGTTTGAGACAATTCAACACTTGTTAGGTACCTAAATATAGTCAAAAATTTTCTGGTGCACTTTTTAGAGTAAAATCGAGGTTTTAATTTTGTATTAAAATATCTATATATTATTTTCTCCAGACTCAACAGTTCGAAACAAAACAGTGATTACTTTTTTTTCAATTATGTAGTACTGAGACTTTGCCCCAACCTTATAATAAAAAATCCTTGAGAAAAGTATATCTAAACCTTCCTTACAAATCACTTTATAAGCTGATGATAGAAATCTGTCTGTTCAATAATTTGTAGGAACTCTATTTGCATGTTTACGTGCTAGTAACCTTTTTACTGCGACTCTCTCACTTCGTATTATAAAATTTATATTACGAAATGTCAAATGGACGGTCTTCTGTTTTTGCATTGTCATGAGCTAGGAATCTGTCATTGCTAATATATTATTGTAAGTGTATAATTATTAAATGTTTTCCTAAAAATTTTTAAGTTGATTTACGAACTAACACACAGACAAACGTGGCAGAATACTTGGTTTATAATGCTTAATGATAATTTGACATTTGTGAGGTAGTTATTGATTAACCCATTAGAAACTGCTGGTACACCTTATGTACCAGTAAATGTTTTTCACCATGCTTTTAAACAGGTTTAATTTAGTCCAGATAGATACTACATAGTCCTATAGTGTCCTAGGAAAACCTAAAAAAAAGTTCTGCAAACTGAGCCAACTCCCAAGACGATACGGTTCAGTTAAATTTAAAACTAGCCAGGCCACATGGACATTATCTTGCCTCGATAATAAAAAAATCTAAAATTCAATCACAACGCCATCTACTCGGTCCAATTGTGAATCTAATGCTTTCACCTGAACACTCAGCGTAGTTTTAAACAAACTTGTCCAACCGTTTTGGAGGAGTCCAGTCACATACACACAAACAGAAGAATTAATAAAGAGATAAAAAATATACATAAATAATTAAAAAAATCGTTTTGATAGAGTTATAGGAGATTTTAATAAACTTACCTATCTCCTCCTGGATCAGGGACATTGAACCTCTTGCATACAAGAGATTCCGGTTTCCATTTAGTCTCCCTTCGAGTCATTATACCGTAAAGGGATCGACTCGCAGCATCCATTTGCTCGGGGGTGGCCAAACCATAGTTATTGCTACTTCTGGTGACAGCGCTCAGTGGATTGAGAGCATCATCAGGCTCAGAGGCGTGTGTGAATCTGTTATTAATATATATTCAAAAGTTAATCCACTTTAATATCACACTTTTTCTATTCTATATATCTCTATGAAGTATATGTTAATCTAACATATAAAAATAACGTGTCATGGTGTTCGAATTCAAACCCTCAGAAATGGCTCGATGTATATTTGGTACGTAGGAGAATAGTTCGTAAAGAATAATTTATACCTCTAGGTGATTAAGATGTCCCTGTCCACTATTTTTTCTAATTTTTAGAACATTTTTTTAAATTGTATTTTTTTATTTGCCATAAAAAAAATATATATCATAGGAGGCAAACGAACATGTGGGTCACCTTAAGCACACCACGGGAGTCACAGGAGTATTGCCAGCCAGTGATAGGGGAGGGGGAGGGGGAGGAACGGGAGAGGAGAGGGGAAGATGAGGGCAGGTGGGCCTCTGGCGCTCTCACTGACTAAACGAAACGCGACAATGCTACTTTAAACACAGTTACTTCACGTCGGTTTTCTGTGTGTCGGGTGGTACTACTTCGGACGAGCCGACACTTTGATGTTGATAATAGCTTGAACCAATAATAGCTTCAGTGTGGCTCTACCACCTACTAAAAGTATAACACCAAATTTTTAACCTCCTAACCCCATACTCTCATTTTTTATACACGATTTTACTGTTCTTATATGAAAAATATTCAAATGTTTCTACGGTCGCTCGTATTTCAAATAAATCGAAATTATTGATATTGCCTCATGACATATGGAGCTACCACGTCTAGTTCATAGAAAATTCTGCCACACGCGTAAGTCCCAGATTGAGTCCCTGAATTGTTAGTCTCTATAATAAGGTTCTATGTTTTTTTAAATAACATAGGAACTGGTAGTTAACCGACTTCACGCAGACGAAATTGTGCAGTTCATCTAGTACATACATAAATATCCAATGTCATACTGGTTTGTCCACAATGAACTTCCAAACTACTCAGGCAATTGCTATTTCGATTAATGGTCTCAATATTTTTTATTTACAAATGAAATGATTGTCAATGTTGATTATTGTAATTACTTGTAATTTTCATCAGTGTCGAATAGATGGCGCTTTTTTTTTAACTTTATTTTTGGCAATCAATCTTTCCGATTATTACTGCCATTCTCACGTAGTCAATAATATCAGAAACTTCGTGTGATCATTCCAATATTAAGCATAGTGTGACACCATATTCTAACAAGATGGTGGATCCCTTGCTAGAACCTTCCAGGGAGTTTTTGTGGCATCTCAGAATTTCATGCTCCGTGTTATTATTTTCCATTCACTTCACTTATGCATAATAAACTAACTATATTACGTAAAACACCACCAAATTTACACAATATATAGTCAAATAACACAAGATTATGAATAAAATATAAAATCCACTACATGACAGACTAAAATCCCGCCAAAAACTCCAGATGGCGCTTTAAATCGTTTGATTATAGAGAACTGTAGGACCGATTGTAATACATATCTCATAGATGGCGCTATGCAAGTACTCTATCATAATTTTAATTCAAAATGTAACAACTGAGCCACAGTAACACGTGGCCAGATAAGCAAGCAAATAAAGATAATGATGAGAAAATCACTGAATAATATACGACAAAGAAAGGGTAACTAAAAAAATTGCAAAATTGGAGGTATAGATAGATGGTGGCAATTTATATACATAGATAGGACAGATTGTAAAAAGTTAAGGAAGGACTCAAAAAATTAAATAAATGTATAAGTTGTTGTATAAGACAATAAAATCTATATAACAAAAAAAGAATTATACAATAAAATATGTCTATTTTATTATTGTAGAGTATTATAATCTTGTAGAAATAAAATAAACACGCAACAGAGATCTCGGATGTACGTCTGAGGAACGGGGGTTAATAATAATAATAAAAAAAAAAACAAAACTCAAGGTCTTTTGTCAAGCGCACATCACTCAAAAACTATTAGATAGATTTCAATTTCTTTTAGTTCTTGTCCTGATGATTACAGACATGACAAAAAAAAATCCAGGCAGTCTTAAGGAGTACAGACATCTTACTAAAGCTGCAAATATTTTAATATAACATCTTAATTTATGTCATGTCCATATGTGACTTTCGTTGACCGAATTAAAAACAAAAACAAATTACCTGTCACCCATGACTCCCGTTAAGGGTTTATACAACTTAGCAGCCTGCTCGAACTCCACGACCTCTCTCTCCCTCTCCCACTCGCTCAATCTGTCTATCTGTCCGTCCTGCTCCCATGCAGTACTCCTGTCCACGAGATACCGCTCATACCTCGCTTGTTTCTCAAGATCATTCGAGAAAGGTTTAAAAACTGGTACAAATTCCTTCCTCGTATCAGTTATCGGTATGAAATCTAACTCATTCGTTTCCTTCGTCGGTTCGTTTGATACAAAATTAACGTTCCGTCCCATAATTTTAGCTATGGCATCGTTTTCAGCAACATTTTCTACTGGTTCTAGTGATTTTGTGGATGTCTCCCGTGGTTTATCTCGAGTTTTCGGTATTGGAGTCTCCCCTAATAGTGCACCTCGGGCAGCTGCGGTTAATTCGTGTCGGCCTAATCCTGTAATAATTAGAGAAATAATATTGTTACAACCTGTATACAAACGTATTTTTACAAACAAATAACTCATCCTGTTTTAAATTTTGTCAAATCGTTCAAACAATGACATCAGCCCTCCAGAATTTTCCATCCTCCTTTATTAAAAGGTATATAATATAATGACAGCGACATTAGAGAGAATAAGAAGTGAAAAATTGAGCCGTCACGGGACACCTGGCAGATGTGAAACATCGAAATTGTTTTGTATAAGTTATATGCATAAAAGAACGACAGGAATCAGCTATGGCATAATGAAAAGATAAATCATTACGTCTTTATTCCATAAAATGACTGTTTATCTATTTTATTACATAAATATTCATTTTTATTAAATATCAAAATTCAAAAAGGTGCAGGCGCGGTGTTTTTGGCGGCATTTATCAAAGGATGCTAGATCGTCGTCACGTGCCGCGTGACACTAGTAGACCGAGTTACCGACGAAAAATTTGAATGTTATATTTATACACATAGGGTTGCAAATGTTTTTAAGTATTTCGTTAATAGTGCAATGTTCGCGTTTTGCGTCCCCACGCCAACAATCAGGTTTACCCTCCGCCTATAGATGTTTCACATCAAAAAAACAAAGCCAACTTAAAATTGGGATCTATTTTACCACTTTTAGTTTTATAGGAATTATATTCTTTTAAATTTCCAAAATTGGGGGTACCAGAATGACTTAATTTTATTAATTATGTGATTTCAATGCAGAAAAATTATAACATACAATAATTTCTTTAAATTCTGCAAACTACTTAAAGACCGACTTTTTTTCAACATACTTATAAAGTGTAATTCGCCAGATGAAAAGCAAAAATCTATTAAATTATCCAGATTATAAGAAGATAAAAACTCACCTTGGTCTCGTTGAGGCTGATCTGTGGGCTCAAACCTGGACCTCCTGGTACCAGCTGGCGCAGGAGTATAGTCTCGGGGTAACGCTGGTGCTGGATATACAGGCACAGGTGGTAAAGGTTTCGATGCCTTTACGAAACCTTCCAGAACCTGTAAATGGACATTCACCATTGACGGAGATAGAGAGTTTCTTTCCGACGGATCATAAGGTAGATTAGAATGATGGGAGCTAATCATTTTTTTTCTGTTATGACTTTGCTGTATGTGTAATGTAATGTAATGGTAATCTGTTCATATTACAATAAGCCATTCCAATGTGAAAGACAAGGTTGGACTTAAAATATTTCTGTGTTGTATAGATTCCAATTTTTTACTTACATTATTACCGGCTTCCTTTTTCACATTTTTCTTCTGCTTATCATCAGCACCGCCTATAATAAAGTCGTAGTGAGACATGTCCTCTGTGGAGTATATATCTTCATCGTCAGCCTCGAAAGCCCCAACACCGAATGCTTGCCCACGAATAGAGACCTGGAATAAATAGAAAGTACACATTAACAAAAATGTATTAGTGTCCAAAGAATGAAGACTCCATATACCAGGTGATAAGTTAAACACCCATAATATTCTAAGACATGACACTTTGTGGTTAAATTTAACATATACAGAAATAATATCATAACAAATACTAATAAACAACCAAGAAAGCCTAAATTAAAGTTTGTTTTGAGACTTTCAAAAGTCTAAACACAATCGTAATAAACCTGGGTGCAATGACCGGTACCGTATACTCAGAGTTAATAACTTTCGATAATAAAACGGCCAATATTTTTTTTAATGGAAACTATATGTTTGACATCAATTTTTTTATGCCTTATTCTCTGTATGCAAACATATATTTTGAGATAATAAGCGAGATAGACAAAGTCATGGCCAACAGCTATAGTCGATGCATTTTAAACTGAGTCGTCGGGCAATAACTGACAGTAGGAATGTGCACACAATGCAATCCGTTATTGATACTTAGTTAACCTGTGGCCACGAGGTTGATGCGTCATTGTGACCTTCATTAGCACTCTGACTGCTGACTGATCGTTACGAGTAAGGATTATTCTTTTTACAAGATTTCTTGTTATGGTACACTCATTACATTACTTACGCTTCGTTACGCAATATGCACATTGGAGAATTTATTTTCTAACGTTGTTGTTGGCACGCATTACGCTTATTAGGTTTCCAAACGCACAAGCATCCCTTCTGCCCAACTTCCTTTTCAATTGATTTACGCTTTCAACCTTACTGCGGACGCTACGAGATATGATACCTCGCATATTCAACTCAAAAATTGCTAGTCTCCAATTGTTTATATTGTAAAGTTTGGTGTTGATAGATTTTTAAAATAATCAAATTATTAAGTCATCAAGACCGGTAAGTCCACACTTTTTTCCTTATTTCCGTACCTCCCCCCCTTGCAAGGTCAATAGCGTAGTCAGTTCGAGAAAAAAAAAAGTTATATACATTTTTATAACCATACATTAAAGTACAAGCATGTATAATCAAATCATCACTATAATTCATATATTAACGACCATAACAATAATCCATCCACAATAATCTTATCAAACTTCATTAATGTCTTACATGAACATTAATAATTTTTAGATTATTTAAAAAAAAAGCAATAGAATACCTTTCTTCCCTTCTCCTTCATAACTAAATGGCTTCTGGAACTTCCAGCATCACTACCGTACTCTCCTACCAGATTCCCGAGGATAGAGTGCCGACTGAGACCAGAGTATCCAAGCCCGAAACGGTCATTCTTACGTTGTAATATATATGGTTCGTAATCGTCTGGTGCGAAGAGAGTATCATAGTCGACCTCTGAACTTGAACTGTCTTCGTCTTCTGATTGTGCGGTCTGAACGTATAGAAATAAATGATGTTTCACTCATACTGAATACCGAAAATAACTTAGTTTTTTATTCATTAAAATTGGTTCACTCTAAAAGTTATTGTAATTTTAATGACGACGCGGTTTAAGTAGAAAGAAAAGTAGATAAGTAAATGGACTTAATACAGTCAAATGACTTTATTAAACACAGTTTTTTGCATAAAGTTCCATGCGGACGAAGTCGCGGGCACAGCTAGTAAATAAATAAATACCTTAGCAGATATGGTCACTTAAATTAATAATATTCTCATGCAAGGGAATACAAATGATTCTGCTGTTGATTTGATTTGAGTAATACTACTTTTTTGTAATTGTAACTATAGGGTTTGTATGAAAGATTGGTGTCATTTTGTTTATATATCCATGCACAGCTGGTTTAGTAGGCCAGCTTAAGTTCAAATTCACCTGTTTCATCTCTGGAGGCATGTAACATCCATAAACCTTGTGCTGTTCATGAGCGTTACGTTTCTGATCTTTGGATAGTCTCTCTCCCGTACCTTGGCCTTGTTTCCATCCCATAGCACGAAGCATCCTCACAGCTGCCGTTTCATGTACAGCTCTCACAAATTGTTCTAGTACTGGTTCACCTGTAAAACAGTTGTCTATGGTTGCAGTATTCATATATCTTCTACATAATAAATAGGAAAAGTAGAGTTTCTGTGTTTTTTTTTGTGGTGAAATCCCTAACCGATATCCTACCCACTGGGCAGCTATAGATAAATACGTCAGATTGGCCGGAACTAAATCTCATAGTACCTTTTTACACCTTATGGGCAAGAGAGCAGAGATTGCATAAGCGGCATTACGTCTGCTCCTCTGACAGGTGTTGTGCCCTCCTAAGGTGCCCTGACTGTAGTCTGAGGGGTCGAAATGGTAGATGCCTCAAAGGGGAGTGGTTGTTAGACTCTCATCAGCCCAATGCGCATCAATCACATGAACCCTTGTGCAGTTTAACTGCCTGAGTGACGGACATGCCCGTGTCCATAACCTTACAGTTTTAGGCATAACATCAGAAATGTAAAGGATAAAATATGGAATTCTGAACCTGATTCCTGAATGAAGGAATAGAGAGAATATCTTTCAGTTAATACTTTTTTATACCTGTATGCCTATATAGGATAACTACTCTTATATGAATTTCACATTCTACAACATTTGAATCAGGATAGATTGTCCATACAGTAGAAGTTACAAAGTACAACAGTTATAATATTCAGGGAAGAAAAATTAGATAAATAATATGGCCAATCGGACTTTAATGTTTTTTCTAAATTACTTAACTTAATCTACTTGTAAAAGTACTATTTTGCATTCCTTCAATAATTAGAATGCATCCCCCAATTAAACCATCTGTTTGTGATCACAATGTTGAACTTGGAATTAACTAATATTTGCTGAATTCATGTACATTAATCATGTATATTATGTAAATTCAGTAATACTGGTTTGAAAAATTATTGAATGCATGAAAAGAGTTCTAAAATAGAGTACAATATGTAATATTCCCGCACTACAATATGGTAGCATTTTACTTATTGTACATGTCAATTTTAATATTGGGGCATTGCTCCGTAGTCATAATACTTCTTCATAATGCGTGTTATTACAAAAAAATTAAATGCGTATTGAATATTGAATTGCTTTAAAAAAAAACGTTGGGTACTGTAGTATTAAATGCCCCGCACTCACCGACTGGTTCACAGCGAGCTTGTGTTATACTTTTTCGCAAGTCTAATCTAACTTTTACAAAACAACAATAAAGAGCAAGATGATGAGCGTTCTGCATGCGCGGCGCATTTAATACTACAGTACCCAAACTTTTATTTAACTTTTTTGTAACAACACCCAATATGTTTAAGTGACTGTTGACATGGTTGATACTAATGTTATTATTACATAGTATAAAACAATGTCCCCTACCACATCTGTCTCTCTGTCTGTTCGCAATAAACTCAAAAACTCCTGAACACAGTTTCTTGCAGTTTTCACCAGTAGATAAAGTGGTTCATGAGGAAGAATTTGAATTTCTATATTGAATAATCCTAGTTTATGGATAGAATTGGTTGCGAAACTGATTTATAATAAAATTATACATACCAGGTATAGGTCCATCATGGAACTGCCTTTGTCTTGGTCTTTTCTGCCCAGAAAACTCATTATGTGTGTGTAAATGACGTGGAGCAATACCAAATTCACCACGGTCCTCTTCATCCATAAAATCTTCTGGTCGTTGTCTCTGAAGAAGCAATTTAATAGCCATCTATATATACTTATAAGACAACAGTAGGATTAGATAATAGAGCTAGATGTCAAACGTTTGGTGAGCATGGTGAATTTAATGTTAGTACCCAAATTTATTCACTCAAGTTATATGAATCTTATAAGTCATCTTGTGTAATAAAAGCAATTCGAATTATAATATCTATGTACTGTTCCATACTTTTATTTTCAATACATATGTTACTTGGATTACAATCACCATGTAAGACTGGCTAAAACGTGGACAAGGGCCACAGGCGCCAAATAAAAAAAAAAATGAACAACTACTAGTAAATCACATTTTTATATATTAGAAATACAACAATAAACAATTAAATGATTTTCATTTAATACTTACTGCTGATGCGGCTTTCTCTGAACGTGAGCTCTTAAAAGTTGCTGGCGTCCATCCTTCTGGTGTTCCCACCGAATTCCCGTATCCAGCTGAGAAGCCTCCGGTAAACGCCCCGTGAAACCGACGACGTCCATGGGCATCCAACGCGTATTGGTCGGGCTGTTGCTGATATTTTCTCTTCGTCGGCACTTCATCTTAATTTAAAAAATGTTACCTTTACTTTATACTGTAACCAAATCTATGAATAAACAAATGCGGTTATAACCTATTATTTATTTGATGAAAGAACAAACCTTCTTCGTAAGGGTCAAGTGGAGTTCCATACCGGACAGTATTTTCTTCATCTGAATCTGAATTATTCATGTTTTAATCATTTCTTTTCTAACACACCTACAAATGAAATCCATAGTTATTGTATTAGTCCTTTACGCACATACATATTGCAAAAATTGTATTATTATTTTATAATACTAATATGCACCTATACGAATTAGGAAGATAATCAGTTAGGATTCAGGATAATTAGATTCTTCTTCTTCTTTTTCTTGTTTTGGCTCCACAGAAGCATTTGCCAGTGTCAATAATCAGAATCTATTATCAGACTAATCAGTAATCAAACTGTTATCACGTATCACCAATGTTGCCGCTTAAGAAATAAAAAGTCTCCAGAACTCAATTAAAAAGTCGCTAGATTTTGAAAAACACATGATTAAAGAAACCGCCATAAGTCGCTAAATATTTCATGGTAAAAAATATGGTGAAATATTGATACAATATTGCGAATATTTCAATGTGATAAAACGAGCAAAAAGCTTTAGTTGGATCAGTTATAACTAGTTTTAGCTATATTACTTAACTCTTCATGATGTTTCCATTCTAGTTTATATTTTTTTTTTTTGAGCATAAGTCTTCTTTTAAAGGGATTTCCATTCCCACAAGTAGATTTTGTTATTAATAACTAAAATTTAATAAAGAAACTAAGAAAGACAGGATGTTTTGTGAAATTTAACATAGTAACTGACTTTATATTTCTTTTGGTAGTGGTAGTGAAATGAAAGTAAAAGAAAAACGATAATTGATGTGTCATTTAATAGAGTCAGGGGCACCCTATCGATTAAAACCCGATATCGAACGTCATTCTGGTAAGGGAATTCCAAAAAGAACAATAGCAATTCATGTTATTACCATTGATCACACTTAAACTAGTACCAAAATATTTATGTATTTTCAATATTCAGATAGTCGTTTGAATCCGCTATAAAATTTTAAGTCGCTAGATTGAAAAAAGTCGTTAAACATATACAAAATCCGCTAAATCTAGCGACAAAGTGGCTAAAACGGCAACTGTGCGTACCACAGATAATTTCATATACTTTTTATCATAGACTGTACGTAGTTACCATAGAACCACATTATCAAGTGAACATTCGAGCCGGGTTTTCGCAATAAAATTTGTTTTAAACTTCTACGAGTATAGTCCACTTAAAATAAGAGATGAAATGATTTGAAGATTGGTGGTACATTTGAGGTAACATATATGATTAGTGGAAGCTCTGTTTCTATTGCTCATAAATTATACTATGGTTTTGTTCAATGGGTACTATCTGACTAGCAGGTATATATGGTTATGGTATATACCATATATGGTGGCAGATAGATATGATTTGAATTTTTGACGAACACGAGTTTACCTCTTATGGGGTGTTCCGGTATATCTGTGTCTTTCTCCCCAATGCTTGGTCTATGATCGCATTAGATACACTTTACGTTTCTATATACGTATTATAATAACAAAGTAGTATTATTTAAGTTGTAGATATATATTATGTGAATTTATAATATTAGTATTATTTATCTCTACATATAATAAAAATGATGTGTCTGTATGTAATATCAAAATAACAAATTTTAATAATTGGGTATAAAAGTATACACGATACTGATTACAAAAATACAATCTTTAAAATTTTCGTTGATCTGTCTCTCTGTTTGTCCTGGTAATCTTCAAAACGGCTGGACAAATTTTTACGGGAATTTCACTGAGAGGCAAATAGACAGCGGGTTATTTAGGCTACTTTAATTTAGAATAGCTGTTAATCGCCGCTTCGCCTGCAATGTTATCTCCAAAACAGTTAGACCGATTTTCACTGGCGGATAACTGACGTTACTGGAAATAATGTAGGTTATTCTATTTTAGACTAGCTGTTACCCGCAAGCACGTCCGCACGAAATTTAGCAAAAAGATGTAATTCACTGTAAACATGTGCGTAAAACGTGCATTGTACTGAACTCTAAAAATAAATAAAATAAAAATTCATATATCTGGATCTATGTATGAATTTGAAGTATATTGTCTTTTAGGTCATTTTGTTTTATTTACCGTGCTTTCGTCTACATATACTCATCAAAAAAGTCTAAGCAACATGTACTAATTTAAATTTTAGGATGGTTCTTCACATTATAACGTATTTTATTTTCAAAATAATATCTTTAGAGTTCTATGATGTAAAAATAACAGCTGTTGTATTTATAAGTTATTTTAATAACAGAAATACACAATATTAGAATATACTATAGAAACTAAGAAACATAAGAAACTAAACTTTTTTTTACAGAATGAAATTTCTGAAATTTGTGAAAGAATAGAACAATTTAATACAAAGTATGGTCTCTTCTGCTATTCAGAACTTGTCGGCAACGATTATTCATTGAATTAATGAGACTGTTTATGTCATCTTGCGGTATTCGCTCCCAATCGAATTGTAGCAAATCCTTCAGCTGTTGGGTTGTTGTCGCTCCGTCCAAGTCCTTCAAAACACGTCTCTGGAGCATGTCCCATGCGAGCTCAATGGGTTTGATATCTGGCGATTGTACAGGCCAGGGCAATACCCGGATGTTCTCCGTTGCAAAGTATTCACTGGTTCGTCGAGCTGTATGTGAACGCGCATTGTCATGCATTAACCTAAAATCGGAGCCAAAGTTTTGTGTAAATGGGTAGACTATAGGTTATCCTCAATGTAATTTTCAGCATTCATGTTTTCATTTACAAAACGAGCTTAGTTCGCTTGTTTTTCATAATACCCGCCCATAACATAACTGTTGAGCCGCTGTATGGATGAACTTCCTGAACGCACCTGAGCCTTTCAGTATTTCCGGGGCGACGATACACTCGCACCCTTCTTGTATCAGGCTTAAACCCGAATCGCGACTCATCGGAAAACATAATTTTATCCCATTGTTCCTGGGTCCATGTTATGCGTTCTCTACACCATTCATATCGACGAGCGCGATTCCCGTGACGTATCGGTGGGCACCTGATTGGGCGTCGAGCTCGTAGGCCGTACTCATGCAGTCGATTTTGCACAGTTTGAGGACATACATCAACACCACTTGAAATTTGTAGCCTCAAACTTATCTCTCGAGCGGTTAACATCGGCTGGCGTCTTGCAGT
>JACEII010000138.1:212877-254318 GCA_014332785.1 Antheraea mylitta
TCGAGATACCTGAGATTGATTACTTCCCGCTTGCAACATCCCTACAGCTCTTTGCATTTCATCTGCCATCAAATGACGTCGCTTCATGACGTAAAGAATATCTAACAATTCAATTTTGTCGCTAACTTTATTTAAATGGTTGGTAAAATTATAAAATCAAGACTAAATGTAGCAATTAAAACGCACTTAAATTCAAACAAATTCGCAGTCATTTGAATTTTATGAAAAAACAAAACATAATCAATTTTTTTTTTTACAACCAGCCAGTATGTCATCAATAACAAATAAGTTTACTTACCTACCTACGCACTTTGTTTGAGTAAATACTTAGAAATTAATTAATATAAATGGTAAAATTTGTAATATCACACATGTTGCTTAGACTTTTTTGATGTGTGTAACTTAGTAACCATACTAATATATAACAATATTGTATCGAGTTCAATGAGCACTATTGTCAAATATTAAAAACTGCTTATAGAGATATAAAGTCTTATATCTTGATTTATATTTATGCAAGATTCCAAGACGTCAGCTAACTCGTTGTTTACAATTCCACATTATAATTATCAATTGTAATTTTGACGATAGAAAGAGTCTTTCTAATAAGATATTAGTACATAAGTGTATTACTTATTGACAATATGGGCGTATTATATCATTACCTATTTTTAACTAATTTTTTAGTTAGTTTCTTATGCAGTATAAGTAAGCACTAAGGTAGTCATATGGTGGGTTAAGGTTCCAAATGTCGCCGATGATAAACCTTATTGAATACAGTATTTATATGTATACGTTACATGTTACTGTAGTGGCGTCCGCGTTATATTATCAATTTTCTTACAATAGCATATCTATAGTTGTACATGGTCTCACAATTTTATATTTGTTAAATAGGATTTATTAAACCTTTTATATATATATATATATATACGTTATATAACTATTTCCGTGAAACTTTGTATGTAGGTAGTTTCGGGGATAGAAAACTTTTTAACTGAGTTTTCCGTGCAGTGAAAAAAATGTAGCTAGAATATAAAGGTAAATTTCGCTGCTGCTGTCAAAACAAAAATAGCTCATATGGAAATCGGTTGCTTCGAAAATCCGTGTAACCCTAGTTCGAATCCGAGTGACAGCAGAAGAGATATATTTTTCTAATATCTTCTTTTTGGAAAAAAAAGATGTTAATTTTATAAGACAAACCTAACAAATTTATTTTAATTTAAAAATGTTTTTTGAAAAACCGAGCTATGCTCAGTCGCCCAGGTACTATATACTAATTATATAGAATACCTAGATAAAGAATAATTTACACCGGTATTTTTGAAAACATTTGTAAGATCGCTCTTTCTTCATTACCTATGTATACAATCTATATATGTTCCGTATTCATAACTAGTTTTATAAGAGTTCACGGCGTGATTTTTTTTTTTCGAAGTGACTACCCTGTTAACCCAGCAAGGTCTTAACAGCTTCACCGGACTACTCACGGCGTGATTTATAACGAGCTGAACTTCCAGTAGTCCGCTGAAGCTGTTAAGACCTTGCTAGGTCAATAGCAAAAAAAAAAAACTAACTAACTAAATTTAGCTCTTTTACTCTCGCAATTGACAATTTACAACTCATAATTTTGCGTTATATGGTTCGCTTGGTGTACAAAAGTGTCAAAGGTATAAAAAACAGTTTCAGTGTCTTTCAATTTCAAAGATTTTAATACAATATAACAAAATCAAATTAAGTATAGTATATTTGTGTCTTGACTTATAATTTGTAAAAATGACACATCTACTATAATTAAAAACATTTATATATATTTTACAATGGGCGCGTTCCAGTAGAAGCTCACAACGCTGACAACACCCTTTTCGCCGTTCCACTAGACAACCGCGAGCGTTGCGGTCGTGGCGAAAACGTCATTGATGACGTCATAACATACGCTCACGACGCCCCATGTCTGGAGGTGGGTCGACGTGAGCGTTGACAAAATTGGCGGGATTCTCAATAAAGATGGCGACTGTGAAAATATCATTACTTGATACGGTATAGGATATTTATATTAAATAACATATTGTATTGAAATACGTAAATGAAATATGTTACTAAAGTTTTGATAATTTTACTTCTTTTGAAAAATGTTGTGAATTCTATTAATTCAATGTAGAAATTAATTTATAATCATTTCATGGTAATTTAATATTTTCCATTTAACCAATAAGGTCATTTTTATGATAATTAAAATTTAATTATACATTGTTTCTTTAATATACTTAAATGAATTTAATAATTATATGAATTTACAGTTAAGACTTACAAAGTGTAACTTAACCTCTCAAAGCTTTTGTTTTATTTTTTCTAGATCGCCATTTTTATTATTTATCTGAACGCTCAAAACGCCCACAAATGCGTTCCACTAGCTCTTACGATCGTAACGCTCGCGAGCTAGTGGAACGGGAAAACTTGCGGTCGTGAGCGTCGTGAGCTTCTACTGGAACGCAGTCAATATCATATCAAATATTATATTCATTTGTTAGGAAAAAAGAATGTTTTTTTTTTCGAAATGAAAAGGCTTTAGACCTGGAAACGTCTTTACAGGTACACCGAACTACTGAGGCGAGTACTGAAGGTACTCAGCCGGTTTGGGATGTTTGGGCGACTAACTCAAGGGTGCACGGCACACCTCGGCTTGGGCTGTCGCCTGATTTGTGCAAAAAATCGCGACCTATCTGAGCTAACCTTTTCTTTTTTTTAACGTGGAGAGAAAATCCTCATGGACTGGCAAGCTTCCGGGGGGGAGCTCGACTTGAGCCGCCCACCACCTACGTGCTAATCTTTTTTTTTCGTGGGGAAATCCCTTATGGATACCCACCCTCCCTGGGGAGAGGGTGGGTTATGTCCGACTCGCACGGACTAAAACCCCACGGTGTACGTCTTCCGCTGTTGTTGGGGCGGCACGATGAAGTCTATAGAGATCTCGTGCCGCCCCAACACGGCAACGGCAGAAGTGCCGCCGCCGGGCCTCGTCTTGTAAGGAGACAGCCGGGTACACACCGGCCGTCTCCTTCTCGTCTGCCGGACCTGTGCAATGGGAAGGTGGGGCCCCAGCCCCACCCGTCCCTAGGTCCGGCTACGGTATGTATGTACTCTACTGTGTACAGTTTAACTGGAGGGAAATGTATTAATAAACTAAATATAAAGTAAATTACAAATTACAATATTTCTACATATTTATCTTAAGCCTTTAAACTGGCTTTGACGGCTACCATATTGAAAGAGCAGGTGATTAAAAAAGAATATCAGGTATATGATCAAAATTTAACAGGTTATAGAATTAAGAGAATTGTAGAAACCAATAGTATTCTTATCATACTTTAACCTAATAGTACACAGAACATAAATAAACACAGAAGTGTATTACATTGATTGCGTTGTAAAAAAAACTTGCTTTAAAAAAGTTTGGGTACTCTTGTATTAAATGCACCGCGCTCGCTGACCACTGCCGCGTCTAGCTCGAGTGTCGTTGATTCGCAAGTCTAACCTAACCGAATCAAAACAGGAAAATTAAGGAAAATAAATCAGATTAGTTTACACTTATGATCACCGTAACAAGGGCCCCGTTGTAAAAAGGGCCAGCAGGCGATGGACGCGGGCACATCCGTCGCCCTGGCAGTTATTCTGCACAAGCTCGTGTGGTTAAGGCGCTTTGTGTTAATACGCCTCCCACGATCGTCGGGGAGAGCAACCCTCGCCCTCCCCTGAGGGGTCTACCATTCTGATCCCTCGACCGTGAAGAGGCGGTCCTATATGAGGGGCCATCACCTGCCGGGGAGTAGACGCATTGCCAGTCACATTCCTGCTCCCCGGCCTATAGGTGAATAAAGGCACCATGGGGTTTTAGTCCGTGCAAGTAAGACCCCACCCTCAGCTGCCTGGGTAGGGTGAGTATCCGTAGGGATTTCCCATGTTAAAAAAAAGGTTACACTTATGAAACAAAGACAGCATTTTGTATATTAGTATCTTGATGACTTTTAAGTTATAACAAAACAGTCTCGTCTCGGTTTGGTTAGGTTACATTTGGGAAAGCAGATAATGCGAGCCGGCCGCGGCTACACAAGTATCTAAGTAACATCCAACCAACAGATGGTTACTTAACCCGTGACTAAGGACTAATGTTCATTTTTTCTTAAAATATAAATTAAAAATAATGTAATATTTATCATCTTATCCTAATAGCCATTTCATCAAGGAGCATTTCATCAATAAGCTGTTGTAGTTTAGTCACATCTTGGAATCTATTATTACTATATAAACATGCATTGAGAAGTTTGTCAAAATGGGGTCTTCTTGCAGTTACTTCTTTAGGGATGGGATATAAGAATGCACTGTCTTCACCAGCCAATATATAGCATGCTGCCCATATATTGTGGTCACTGAGGTGATGTTTACATATATTTTCTATAGAGAATATGAAACCTGGCCCTAAATCTTCTCTTGTATAATCTTGGTACCAGTTCGGAAGATCATTTTTTGGAGATATATGTTTATCTATAATTACAATGTCTTCTAAATCTACAAATGTAATTTCATTATTTTCATTAGCCACTATGTTATCTAATGACCAATCCATGAGATAGAAACGAAATCTGAAATACGAATAAGAAATATGTAATTTAATAAGTATTTAGCTTTTATCCCTTATAGAACTATGTATTTATCAAAAGAGTGTCCATGCTATTACAAAAAAGTTATATACATATTGAATACTTGCTTTAAAAAGGTTACATTTGAAATACACCAGACTCTGAAAGTTCGCCATGTTGCTCTTTTGTATTGATTTGATTGGGTTAGACTTGCAAAAAAAAAGATAACACGAACTTGCCTTGGGTGAGCTTGGTTCATTTAATACGAGACCTTTTAAAGCAAGTATTCAATACGCATTTAACTTTTTCGTAATAACACTGTATATGTCTACACTTCGTTTTTGTGACATATGTATTTTATATCTAAGTTGTAAGGCATTCAGGAATATCAATATTACCTTACAATATTTTCTTCATATGAAATACTTAGTTAAGCACAGAAGTTATGTGAGATAATAAGGCTATAGTGAATCTATAGATAAATACAATCCATAATGATATATCTAACCATCAAATTGAATAAGGATACTAAATTTCAACAAACTGACCTGTCATGCTTAAATGTAAAGTCCATAGCTCCTTTGAGTATTTTCTTTGCATACAGAAGTTTCCTATACCATGCAATGTGTGTAAGTTTGGACAGTGGTTCACCTTCATAGCCCACCACCTCAAGCCGGCCGCAAACACCACCATATGCTGGTACTGGCCATCCTTTTGATTTTGGTAACACCTAAAAATGATGTTTAGTTTTAGAAAACTATTTAGAAGATAACTTTTTACATGGCATTTACATTAAAAAGGTTAACATATGTAGCGGCTTCCCAGGCGGACTATCTTAGTGCTTTTTATGTTATTGTCTTTCATAACAGAAAAGAAAAATGTGGCACCTTCAGGATGAATAATGTTTCTCAAGTATTTTTGCTTTTTTTTTAAAACTTAACACTATTACATTTATAGACCTTTACACCTTCACCAAATTAATGGCATGAGAGCTTATTGCAATCAGCTGTTTGATAACAAGCTCAAATGTGCCAAAGTGGTCAAACCTCGGCTTGGGATGTTGTTTTGAATGCAACAATGTGAATTTTACTTAGCTAATTATAGATATATTAATTAGTGAAGCATGCATATGTACCAGCATGTGCCTTGCAAACTCTAACATGTATTTTGTATTTAACGACTCATCTAAACTAATCTAACCAAGTTTGAACAAGTTTCTCTTTCCACTTAAGTAACTTTTTTTATTTATTAGCTACATTAGAAAAATATTGTTATGAATTTTATAGTTTTTATTTTCAATTGGGTGTTAACCTCAGGCAGTTGAGACCCTAGGCCAATGTTTCCCAGAGTAGGGCCCACGCCCAACAGTGGGGCAATTTAGAAATGGACTCAACATGACTTTAACCCTTTTGCTTTGGGTTATTTAAATGCAATGCTAGATATTGCTGACAAATTTAATAAAAAAGGCTAATTTTTTAAACAAATGCCATAAATTATTATTGGGTATAATTTCGTTAGACTTTACCAAAATATCAACTGAGTAATTAGAGTTGTCAAGTAAGTCAGTTTTTCATTATATGTTTTGAAATTTTACTTCCGATGTTTTGATAACAAGTTCATCGTGATTTCTTCATAAAACTTATCATTTATATTTCCTGACAGAACAAAACAATTTTAAAAGGTTTCAATAGGTTAAAAATTAGGGGGGGGGGGGGGGATTTCATACAAATTTTAGAAATGTGAAGGTGGGCATGGCCTAAAAAGGTTGGGAAACACCACCCTAGGCAAACTGCCTCAACTTTCTTCACTATTTAAATCACTGTATCTATAATGCTTTAGTACCATGATTCACCTGTTATATGATGCGGAAGATTTGCTTTATTAGTACTCTAGGGAGAAGGAATACAGTTACGAACATCTACAGCCTGTATCTTGATTATTTTTTGTTATATTTTCTATGTTTAGTATATTTAGTATAGTGTTATTTTTGACGTTCATAAGCGCCTTATTAGGGCCTAAACTGAATAAAGCATTTTTGAATTTTATTTTGTTAGTTTTTGTGTGTTTAATCTGAAAAGACTCAGAAAAAGTAATTTTTTTCTTTGCAATGAAATTTGAAAAATGAATAAAATTGTTGAAAATTCGACCACTAAATAACTACTCATAAAGATAAAAAGATGAATAAGGCAGTAAAACTGGTTTATTATTTACAATAAATCACCTGTAAAATAATAGGTTCTGGATTAATACTCAACATAGTCCATATGTTTATTACTTCTGCTTTATAATTACCATTTCCATTGTGCAAAACAGGTTGAATCAGGTCACTATAACTGTATGCATATGGACACATAACTAGCCCTTTTCTAGGTTCAACATCTGGCCAGGATAAATTAAATGTTACTGCTTCAATAATTTTCTCATTTACATTTGATAAATTCAGTAAATTTACAGGTTTGCAAGAGTGCTTTAAATTCCAAGTACTACATAATTTCGAATCGAAATTCTTTAGTTCCCAGTCGTGAGCTAACTTCTTTAGAAGAATTCTTCTGTGGAATCTTGTGTATCCATGGTAGATGTTTTTCGCATTAAAAAGGTTCGCCCACCGATGTGACTCTAGGATAATTTGGTTCGAATACAGTTCAGGACACACTGTTACACCGTAGCAGGCTGGGCAGCGGTCCAAATCGGTGAGGTTCATCACCCTAGGTGTTGTTAAGTCACCAAATAAAAGAAACGATATATAAAAAGACATGGCTAAAACAGAACACATTAGGATTACTCGTTTACAAAATCTGCGTCTTAGTATCATCTTTATGTATCTTGTGGTGTTCATTATTTCTCTTTTTATGTATAACATAATAATGCGTATTCGAGGAAAACTGATTAATGAGTATCAAACAGATCTTCTCTATAAATAAAAGTAAATAAATACATTTCTATATAAACTTTTGATCACAATAGACATAAATACGAAAAAAATTGTGTTTCCAGTCAATATTTACAAAACATGTATCCACAGATATTGCATGGTTATTTGCACACTGCACAGACTATTAAGCGGACTATGCGAAGATAGCACTAGAATACACAGAAAAAAATTAACAATAACGAAAACTAAACAGCTTTGTCCTGAAAGTACTTACATTAGCCGTAAGAGGAGGATGTCCTGTTGCTTTTGGAATTTTGAGTTATATTGCCAAGTGATGTCTTATAGCTCCTGCGGTTGTTTTTACTTTTACACTTTGATTTTGCATAATGTAGACCAAGCTTTAGAAACTTTTTTTTCTTTTTCCTCGATCTGACTACGCTATTGAACTAGCAAGGTCTTAACAGCTCCACAGGACTACTTACTTTACACCATTTGACGAGCAACGCATGGACACCTGTCTGCAGATTCAGCACTTACTTTTTTTATCAGTAGAAGAGATGCTTCTACAAAGAAGCGCACGATAGTAACATTCTGCTCTAACAACAATTAACCTCTGAGGTTTGTATAAAATGCCGATATCATTGGCCGGCGGGTTCTCAGTCCATAAAGAAGATCGTAGTCGTTAATCACACAATCTTTAATGTTGCGCTATAACACTAGCTGCAGTGTGTTAGGGTTTCACTAATATACCTTATATACCCATCTAGAAGTATCACTGTGCTAGAATACGTGACACGGTAGGTTGCACTTGCTCTGCCTCATTATCGACATTGGCAGCCCTTTTGGCTGTTCCGTCTATTATCTTTTTTCTACCTGGGAAAATCCTCATGGATACACCACCTGCCCGGGGGAAAAAGTGGATAGTGTGAGACTCGTACTTAATAAAATCTCACCAATCAATCGTTATAGCTGAACAACATGAAATATTTACCTGGAGAAGGCTATCCATATTTTGCTCTGCTGGTTAATTAAGGTCAGCTCCTACCATGTCTTCGACACGACCGCAATGAGATTTATACGGAAAGATCAAATTGCCCTGTTATCATAAGTGAGTTTACGAAAACTCTGTTGAGGAGTATAATAGGTTACTTATTACGGCTGATTATAAACTAACTGTATCATCTATGACCGAATAACCTCAAGATTTGTAGTTGAGGTTTTCGATAGGGAAGAGACCTAGTTTCTCTGGGCGAAATCTTGACTACATCTATGCAACGTAACTATAGTGGAAATCTGTAGTGGCAAAGATCTGTCCATATATGCCTAAAAGCCACTGTAGTTGCATAAATGCTACTGTGCTGGCGCGATTTTGGATTCCACGCTCATGCCTAATTTGTATTTTAACCTTTATGACTTCTAATCAGTGTTATAAGCCCTTTTTCTTTTTGAGGGTTATAGTATATATATATATATATATAATTCGATTTTTGTGTTAATGTTCAGATTGGCTAACGATCTTAAGACATATTTAACTTTTATATGTACTATCGCTGATTCAAAAAGGTGGGTAACCTATACGACAGGGCAATTTTTGTGGGGTCTCTGTACACCACTGAACTTCTAAAAAGAGAGGTAACTATCATTGTGTCTAGAACTAACTGTTGACTAACCATTGTTGACGTTGTCAAATGTCAAAGTCATATCTAGCTGATACAGTATTATAATCAATGAATTGTGATGATATTTGAAAAAAAAATACAAACAAAACCTCAAAGCAAGTATTATTTGCTAAAGGCAAAGCAATACTGTGTAAAAGTCAATACGATTTCACAATCATTATGTATGTTACATGTGAAAAACTGTAATCTGTGAACTAAACAGTGCTGTGTTTTTAAAACTTAATCTCTTACTTATTGTTTTTAAAAATGGGATTTGTATCTCACCTTATAGACAATTATACGATAAGTCTATATGATCTTATAGGTAAGTGATTAGATATGTAAAATTTAAACATTACACCTATTTTTTTCTAAGTTGTACGTAGAAAAATCGTAACCTAATTAGCATATTAAAAACTCCGAATCTATTTATTATCTAAATTTAAATATTCGTTATCTTTGTCAGCGTTTTTAATTATAAATTGGCTCAAAATCAGCATAATTTTACGCGTGTTACTTATAATAGGAATAGTTCAACAAGTAATAGGGCCATAGGGAAATGTATAAACATTGAAGTGTCGTCTTCTAAACCATAATATATCATTATTAATACTAGCTGTGCCCGCGACTCCGTCTGCGTGGAACTTAATGTAAAAAAAACAGCAACTTATAAAATAATTTTGAATGTATTAGTTCATTTACATATCTACTCTTCTCTCATACAAAAGTCGCGTCATCATTACAATTACAATAACTTTTGATAGAGTGAACCGATTTTAATAAAACCAAGATTAAATGTTACTTGAGGATATGCTTTATGATTTTCTTTTTTTAGGTTTTATTGTGAATGCAGTACTTTAGCAGTGATGTATGTTCAAACAGACAGATAAACAGACATTTATGAAAATGATTGGAATGTATTTTATTAAGCATTCCAAGATATTTATAACAATTTTTTCACAAAAATCTGAAATGTAACAAATAAAAGCTTTTGTATATATTTTATTAAGAAGGTACAAACTGTAGATAAAGTACTTGAGGTTTTTGTTTATTTATAAATGAATTATTTTAAGTTTTATTTTATCCATGTGTAGTTTTTGTTTTAATAATAAAAAGAAAGGTACAAATATATATATATATTGAAGATTAATAAGAATACTCATACATATGTACATCTATACTAATATTATAAAGAGGTAAAGTTTGTGACGTTGTAATGTCGTATGGGGTAATCTCAGGAACTACTGGTCCGATTTGAATAATTATTTCAGTGTTATATAGCTCATTCATCGAGAATTATAAGCTACATATCATCACGCTAAGACCAATAGGAGCAGAGCGCAGATGAAAAATGTTTCAAAAACGGGATATTTTTTCCTTTTGCGTGTTAGTGTACTCCACATTAGGGAAGTCGTGGGCAGAGGCTAGTGCATACATGAATAATCATTTTATTTTTACTGTTTTCATTATTGTAACATAGTAATAAGTCTAGTTATGTTTTTTAATAATGTGAACCTAGATAAGGTCTCTTTCTTTTGTTAGAGGATTTTCTTGTTTACCCAATAAAATATATATATTTTATTTACAAACATCTAAAATGTTAGATTTACATTCTTATTATATGTATAGACTAGCAATAGCCCGCGGCTTCGCACGCGTTTTTTTTAAATATATTAAAGAAATTTAAAATTGTGATTACACATCTAGTGTAAATTACAATAATACTCTTTCAAAAATATTTGTATCACACGCACATCATCTACTGTAACAGGTAACATGTACATTATATATGTGAATACGAATAGTGAATCGAATGGGATGGGATTTATCATCAGCCACATAACTGGAACTTTAAACTGCTATATATGACCCTCAGTGCTCACTTACACTATGTAAGAATGTAATGAAAATATTAAGCTAAACATTATCGAACAATATGTGTTAAATCTTTTATTATATAGATATAATATGTCAATAGTGTCGATATGGCATAAAAAAAATCTTGGAGTCCCGTACAGCGCACGGCACATGTGCATGTTTACATAGAACAACATATTTTTGATTAATTTCACACAGAAGAATGCACGGATAACAGTTTATCACTACATAGTGTAAAACAAAGTCCTGTTCCACGTCTGTCTATATGTCTGTTCGCGTTAAGATCAAAAACTACAGAACTCATCTTCATGTCGTTTTCACCGATATATACAATGATTATTGGGCAAGGTGTAGGTATAGTTTGTCTTATTATCAAGGCGGGCAACGCCTGCTGAACCCACTAGCTTAAAAGAAAACAGCTAGTTACTTATTTGCCCGTAAAATTCCTGTTGAAATATTATTTGTAGTCCGGTGAAGCTGTTAAGACCTTGCTAGATCAATAGCATAGTCATTTCTAAGAAAAAAAAACGTTCAAATAGGTCCAGCCGTTTCGGAGATTACCCTGAACAAATAAAAAAACACACATATTGTCAGAATAAAAAAAATGTTGATATTTGTATCATCACGGATATTTTTAATATAGAATACACTCACTTTACTTTTAATATACGTAATATATCATAAATCAAAAATTGGGAACAAAACTAACCTAGAATAAAGTTTTTCAGGAGTTTTTGGCGGGATTTTAGTCTGTCATGTAGTGGATTTTATATTTTATTTATAATCTTGTGTTATTTATCTCTATATTGTGTTAAATTGGTAGAGTTTTATGTAATATGGTTCGTTTATTGTGCATAAGTGAAATGAAAGAAAAATAATACCACGGAGCATGAATTCTGTGGTCTTGAAAATTAAGAAGATAAAAATTTACGAAATATTATATAGAGGATTTGGCGCCTATACCTTTACATTATCTTGGACTTAGAAGAAAACTACCTATATTGACAACTTCAGAATTGGCAGTATGGATTAATTTAAAATTGGACGAATATTATTACTACTAAACTTTTTGAATAGCAACACAAAATAAACTTTAGACATGTTTGCGATATAAACGTACCACGTGTAATTAAAAATTGGAAACAAAAGTAACGTAGAATAAACTTTTTGAATAGGAAGACAAAATAAACCATGAAAATGTTTGCGAGAGAATGTTATCGCGTTACCATGGCAACGCATATAGTAGACATTAACACGCAGCGGAAGCTTCCAAAATAGCCCGATTTTGAGACATTCTTCATTAGTACTCAGCTCCTATTGGTTTTGACGTTATGACATGTAGCCTATAGCCATCCTCGATAAATGAGCTATCTAATAATAAAAGAAACTTTCAAATCAGATCTGTAGTTCTTGAGATTATCGCGTTCAACCAAACAAACAAACAAAAAAACTCTTCAGCTTTATATATTAGTATAGATATAGATTGCTTACATATATTTCCGAGTTCAATTGTTAGTTGCCCTAAGTTAAAAAAAATATAGATGTAACCAGGGATACAGAAAAGGACAGGGTATCTTTCATTTAGAAGTTCTGTACCTGAGTGATAGGTCAAATTAACATTAACACAAGCTAAGCCGCTAGTAAATGCTAGTGTAATATAAAACACTTTCGCACACACATGCATATGAAGCTGAAGCTCATGTGGATGATTTTTACACAATCATTCAAAGAAAAGCAAACTCTTTGATGGATTAAATGTGTGGCAACTCAACTAATGTCCTGAAGATGTTATCAAGTAGAACGGATAGTTTGTTTGTTCACAAATGGACAAGGTTATTAAAAAGTCTGTGCACCTATATAAGTTGATAATTTTTGATTATGTGGGTGAAAACGTAATTTCTTATTGTACGAAAATATGCTGTATACCTCTTTTTTTCCGATCTGACTACGCTATTTACCTAGCAAGGTCTTAACAGCTTAACTGGATTACTAAGACGAGTGCTTTAGGCACTCAGCCGATTTTATTTGACAACTGGCGCAAGGGCACGGCACACCTCGGCTTGGGCTGTTGCCTAATACATGCAATTCGCGACCTATCTGAGCTAAAGTAAGCTAAGCTAACTATTCATACATATATGATTTGTTGAAACATATATGTGTACCAAGCATACATACCTCAAAAAAACTCTTATATATATTTCGTATCGGATAATTTTCTAAACTATTTCAGTGTGATAAGGGAAAGAAATAGATCTTTCCACTTTCATGTGTAAGCGTGTGTGGAGGTGATATGTGTTATGTTGTCGCAGTGATGTAAGATTTTGTGTCACTGTATCGCGCGAGCAGCGCACACAAGGGCTCCACGCCGAGGGAACGGACCTACGCTTGAGCCGCTGCTGAGCGGGGCCTAATCTGATTCATAGACTAAGTTTTACTAACAAAAATAGATTAAAGTAATATCTGAATCTTATATAATATTATTATTGTATGTTTAATCAAACTATTTTTGTCAGAAGCAGAGATAAACAATTGATACACGAATAAGTATACCTGACGTTCAATGAACTAATGTTCGTCTATAAATGGTACGTCATTTTACGTCACTAAATTGGATATATGCTTACATGACCAACGTCTAATCTAGAAACTTCGATACTTAACATGGCGTCTATATCGACTATTGTCACGCGTCTAATGGCTCTATTGTACGATGAGTAATGCAGAATTAGAGAGAACCTAAATCGTCTAAATCGTGGTTGTCGCGTGGCTTGACCGATGGAATATCAATTCTACATCCGCAGCTTTAAACCCTGCCTTTTGTAGGCGGTAGAGCCACGCTGAAGCTGTTATTGGTTTCGGCATTCATGGGTCGGTTCACCCAGGGTAATATCACCCGATCCACAGAAACACCGATGTGAAGTTACAGTGCTTGTGCATTGTTGCGTTTAGTTCGGTCAGTGAGAGCGCCAGAGGCCCATTTACGCTCTCCCCTCCATCTTTCCCCTAATTATATTATTTCCAAACACGGGCTGGCAATGCACTTGCGACTCCCCTGGTGTTGCTAGTGTCTATGGACGACGGTGATCACTAAACATCAGGTGACCCGTTTGTTCCTTTGCCTCCTTTCATATAAAAAAAGTACCAATTAATTTTTTGAAATTCGCGTACATTTACTTATTTCAATTAGTTACACTATCGGCTGACGCCATGACGCTAAGTAAATTGTAACCATCATGAGTAAACATGAACCTGAGAAATGTTCTTATGGTAGTAAACAAATATAACTACTAACTTCTGTTCGCGAGTTCGTCCTCGTGGAATATTTACTTTGGGTTAACGCTAAAAAAATCCCGATTTTGAAACATTCTTCATTGGTGCTCTACTCTTTTGGGCCTTAGCGTCATGATATCGACGGAAAAAAGCAGAAGAGCCAAAAAACTATTTGATTTTTTTATGCGTAGTACTAAAACTAGGCAGAAAAACCAAGGTCATATCGATGAAAAATTGAATCGTAGGAAAGCGAGATCCAGAATATTCGAAGCGATATTTTTTATACAAGAATTTGGTAAAAAATAGTATAGCTCAAAATGCAAGTTACGATATTTCCACTTTCTTACGTCGATATAACCTGTAGCCTCGATAAATTAGCTATTTAATACTGAAAGAATTTTTTTAATCGGACCAGTAGTTTCTGAGATTAACGCATTTAAACCAACAAACTCTTCAGCTTTATAAAATTAGTATAGACGTATATCTCGGAATTTAAAATGTAGTCCGGTGAAGCTGTAAACGCCCTGCAAGGCTAATATCATAGTTAGTTTGAAAAAAAAGGAGTTTGAAATCGCCAATACGTAGTTGGCTGGTGTGGTAATCATGTACATACCTGTCTTCGAAAAGAGGCTTATGATCCTGCGGTAAGACTCTTAAAGACTGATGTGATGAATAGCTCTCCAGAAACACACGAACACTTTTGAAATGAAGAATGTGAAATGAATAAAATCAATTAACTAATTTGTGAATAGCTCACACGTTTAAAACTCGGCGCACGCTTGCCTGGGAACTGAAATCGCGTGTTTACTCAGGGGATTCTACTAAATCAATATATGTATGTATCTCGGTACCTAATACGCTAAAAAAATGCTTTAAGAAATTAAGGAGATCGTAAAATTATTTCAATTTTTTTTAGGTTTTTAGCGTTTTCTATGAATCTCACCTGATATTTAGGAAACGTGGTATACCCATTGATATTTCTATATTTCAATGGCTATACTAGTATAAACACAATAAACCTCGAGGGAAGACCTGCTCTCAAGTCCAGATACCGAACTATACACCTGTATATGTTTGCCGATAGATCCAGCGATCCAACAGAAAATAATGTGCTATAGGTTTTAACGTTTCTCTCTCTCTTTCTCTCCCTCTTTCTATATATTTTGAATACATTAACAATATGTTATCTCATTCTTGCATAGTCTAAAACCTATACATATACATTCATAGCTATCTCTTTATTCTGGGGGTAAAGTTCGCTCTCGCACATCAGACTAGTCCCCCTCGGTAGCTGCTCAAGCTTAGGTTCGTTCCCTCAGCGTGCTTGCACGATACACTCACACAAAATCTTACAACAGCACGCACACATGCGTACACATGAAAGTGGAAGGGTTTTATTTTTTCGCTTATCCAACTGAAATAGTTTACAAAAATTATCCGACACAAAATACATATAAGAGTTGCCGAGGTATGTATGCTTGAAACACATATATGTTTCAATAACTCATATAAGTATGAACATGTAGTTTAGCTTAGGTTACTTCAGATAGGTTGCGAATTGCATGTATCAGGTAACAGCCCAAGCCGAGGTGTGACGTGCACCCTTGAGCTAGTTGCCCAAGTGAAATTCGCTCAGTGTCTTAAGTGTTCGCCTTAGTAGTCCGGTAAAGCTGTTAAGACCTCGCTAGGTCAATAGCATAGTCAGTTTGAAAAAAAAAATCTCTTTATTGTTACACATTTTCGTTGAAATAAAATTCAATTCACACCGTCCCAAAAGAATCTTCACTACAAAAAAATACTAACAATAAAATTTAATATACCCCTCTAATTAAATAACACATAAAGACTACTATAATAAGGTAAACTAAATAAGGCTGCATATAAAAATAATATAAAAGAGGTTTATACGAGGAGTTCACAATAGCTCGGTCAGTACAGGTTTCGTAACCACCTGTCGGTAAATATTTATCGTCGTCTATCCACCGAGGTGGATGTACTTTGAAGCCTAAAGGGTTGATGTACTAGAAATCTATATGCAGTGTCGGATTCATCGTTAAACAGTTTAAACAATCGCAGGGTCCGTATAACATAGAATATTTATAAAGGAAGAAATTATTGAAAAGAAGTCAGTGTTGCCAAGCTTACGTAGAATAATAATATTTTATTGTGAGTTGAGGACGAAACGAAGGTTTTTTGAAATTCACTTATTTAGGGTGTTGAAACATGAATGACAGTTGGTATAAGCTCGTAAAATTCTTGTGAAACACGATGTAGCCATTTTGGAAATTTGTTATGGAAAACAACATATATTTCCATTCTTTTTATTGTTTACTAGCTGTGCCCGCGACTCCGTCTGCGTGGAGCCTAATGTAAAATAAAAACAGTGATTAATAAAGTCATCGGAATGTATTAAGTCCATTTACTTATCTACTTTTCTCTCGTATTTAAGTCGCGTCGTCATTAAAATTACAATAACTTTTGATAGAGTGAACCGATTTTAATGAAATAAAGACTAAGTTACACTCGAAGATATGCTTTATGACTTTCTTGGTGTTATTGTTAACCTAGTACTTTAGCAGTGATGCGTGCTCATACATTTTTGTATGTCTTTTTTAGACTAGTCTTTTAACAGACAGATATTTCTTAAAATGATTGAAATGTATTTTATTACTTATCCTAGACACCTGTTACAATTTTATTCACGAATATTGAAAAAGTACAGGCACGTTAGATTTACATTCTTATTATATGTATGGATAAATGATACTGATAAATGAAAACTCTCTTTAAAGCTAGACAGATCTTCATTGAAGCTTATAGATACATATGAGCGAATTTTTTAGATTATAATATGAGTAATATGATAAATTTTGCATTTAAAACTTAACCTTTTTAAAGCAAGTATTCAATACGTATTTAATTTTTTTGTAATAACATTAGATTAGATTAGATTCTTACAAATTTGTTATCGTATTTTTCTTTGTCGTCCATTAAAATGCATCGCATGCAAATTTTGTGAGGTTTGCGTTTGTCCTTTGATACCCCTTGAATTTGATACTCAATGAAATTTTCAAGGAAGTCTGGTATTGTTAAACCCCGTTCAGACTGCCGCGAGCATATCATATCTAGTATACTATATGTATAAATAAAAGTACCCCAAGAACGGAGCCTAGCTCGGTTCTTTAAAAAAAAAAACTTTTAACTTTGCCTCACGAAATTAGATTTTTTTTTACCAAAAACAAAATATTAAAAAAAAAATACATCTCACACGGATTCGAACTGAGGTTAAACGGATTTTCGAAGCCGCCGATTCTATGAATGAAGTCTAGCTAGATCGATTCAACGTCCCCGAAACCACCTTCATACTAAGTTTCACGAAAATCGCTGAAACTGTTTCCGAAATCTGAATATATAACAATATAAAAATATACAAGTATTGCTCTTTTAAAGGTATTAGATGATAGAAGTCTGCTTTTGTACGCGCATCGCGCAAAAACTACTCGACAGATTTCCATCAATATTTTTTGATGTGAAACACATATAGGCGCGGGTAAATCGGATTGTTGGCGTGGCGACGACCCGACAATGGTATACGCAAGCTCGTATACCTATAATAGTGTAATTTGAGAATTTGGGATTCGTTTAATTCGAACAATTTTAATGTTTCACATTTGACAGGCGTCCCATGACGGCCCAATTTTTGTTTTACTTCTTTGACACTTGGCCCTTATCTAAGAAAAAATATCACCATAATTTCATTTAAGTAATATAAAAATTATTGAAGTGTTAAGAAATTACCGGTTTTATAAGCATAAACTTTTTCAACGGTCACTGTTTTCTTGTTGTGGAGAAGTGGTGCAAGCGGTATTGTACTTGTGTTTTTCCTCTATATGTAAAACTAGCCTTTGCCTGCGACTTCGCGTGAAATTGTTACTTTGGGCTAACGCTACCACACAGCGGAAACTCTTAAGAGAAAAAAACCCCGATTTTTGAACTTTCTTCATTGATGATCCGCTCCTATTACTCTTAGCGTGATGATATATAAACTATATCCATCCTCGATAAATGAGCTATATAAAATTGAAAGAATTATTCAAATCGGAGCAGTAATTGCCGAGATTACCCCCTACAACGTCACACACACAAACTTTACCTTTTTATAATATTAGTATAGATATATGTTGTTATGACAATATACGACACAGAGAACCTTACGGGCATCAGTGAGTTGTAAATAAAAAAGGCGAGGAATCAACATAAATTTCCTTTTATCTTCTAAAATTAACTCTTTTCTCTATTAAACACTGGACTGTCGAAAACCATAAGGATTTAAGATCCATTCAAAGGGATGTAGAGTGTAAACCTTATGCTACACTGGTCAAGAGATTGTTGGCAGCACAAGTTAAAAAAAAAACATATATATTACAAAATTTGAATTGAACGATAACAGATGATACAGTGTAAAATTATGATAAAAAAATGTCAGATATTAAAAAGCATCCGCCGTCAACTTATTAGTATACTTATTAGTATTACTTATTATCAACTTATTAGACCATGCCCCCCTTTTTTTTTAGTCAATGCCCCTAACCTAACCTTAACATTTCCATAATTTTTATGCCTCCGCCCCATACATAATTTTTAACCTTTTAAAAATTGATTTGTTCCTTTAGGAAATATAAATGGTAAGTTTTAGCAAGAAGTCACTGAAATTGTTATCAAAACAATGTAAGTAAAATTTCAAAACATAATGAAAATCTTATTTGACTTGGCGACGCTAATTACCCAGTTGATATTTTCGTAACGTCAAACGAAATTATACCTAATAATTATTTACAATTTTTTTTAAGAATTTACCTTTATCGTTAAATTTGTCACCGATATTTAGTATTACATTTAAATAACCCAAAGCGAAAGGGTTAAAGTCGAGTCGAGTACATTATTAAATTCCCTCTCTTAACTATCAAATTGCCCCCCTGTGGGGCGTGGGCCCCACGTTGGGAAACACTGGTCTAAATAAATCAGCCGAGGGGTTAATATGATGTTTCCTTTGTGTGCCCTTAATGTGACCTTTAATAGCGATAGCGGTTACTGTTACCTCTCCTTAATCCGGCACTGTGTTTAATAATGACAAAGAGTAACTAGGCAGGTGTATCGTAAACCTGTTTTTAATAACTCAAAAAGATGTGAATTCTGTTAACAAAGAATTATTAAATTATTCATCGGTTAAAAAAAATACCACGACTCTGAGAAGATTGTTGAAGGGTTATTGTCCTATTAATGGTTTGGCTAACTATGAACTATCAAGTAAGTAAAAAAAAAATCAGCCGTCACGGGACGCCTGGCAGATGTGAAACATCGAAATTGTTCAAATCGAACGAATTTCAAATTCTCAAGGGAGATCGCGTACAGTCTCTTGCGCATGACATCGCATCACCACTTCTCATTGTTGTTTTAGGTTTATTAAGATTTTTCGGGTTTAATTTCTTTTTGGAACTGACTACTCTATTGACCTAGCAAGGTCTTAACAGCTTCACCGGACCACTAAGGCGAGCGCGTAAGGCACTCGGCCGATTTTATTATACAACTAGCTCAAAGGTGCACGGCACACCTTGGCTTGGGCTGTTGCCTGATACATGGGATTCGCGACCTATCTGAGCTAAGCTAAGCTTAGCTAACTCATACATATATGAGTTGTTGGAACATATATGTGTACCAAGCATACATACCTCAACAATTTTTATATGTATTGCGTATCGGATAATTTTTTTAACTATTGTAGTTTGATAAGGGGAAAAAATAAAACCCTTCCACTTTCATGTGTAAGCGTGTATGCGTGCGTGTGTGTGGAGGTCATATGTGTAATGTTGTCGCAATGATGTAAGATTTTGCGTGAATGTATCGCGTTTACAAATAAAATTGAAAAAGGGTAATAACCGATTGGTTCAGACGCACCGGTCAGCTAGTAACTAATATTAAAGAAATGTCGCTCAATAAAAATATGAAGTAGTATTTACTAGTAAGTACTAGTAAGTATCTAGAGAATAGAGAAATTTAGGTATTATAAGTTGAAAATTATGTTAAAATACCTATTCTACCATCATACGGTGTGTCTCGTACTAAGTTATATTTGTTGGCTAAGCAATTTCGTTGTCCTCAATCAGTAAGTAATATTTACTATATACGTATATTACCTACATATGGATGTTGGTATGTAAATTCAAATACAACGTTCGGTCGTTTCTCGTGAACATTGCCACATTTTTGAGGTTTCATACTAACCATTTTGACATCATTTGCCAATAGATGACGCAACAACTTTTATACTGTCCAAACAGAACAGAAAACCGACGTGAAGTAATAGTGCTTGCATTTTCGCGTTTCGTTTGGTCAGTGGGAGCGCCGAAGGCCTATCTCCCCTCCCACACTTCTACCTCCCCAACGTTCCAAACACAGGCTGGCAACGCACTAGCAACTACCCTGGTATTGTTAGTGTCTATGGACGGCGATGATCACCTACCAAGCAGGTGACCAACCTGTTCGTTTGCTACTTATAATACAAAGAAACAGGACTTTTGTAGGGGCGCGTAGTGTCATTAAAGGAAAATTTGAGAATACTGTAAACTTTTCATAAGTTGGTTTTTCAGAACAGTATATTTCTATTATTTGCCATAAGAATCCAAAATAACAAGGTTGTACACCTTTTTGTACTTTTTGAGATAGGAAAAATTATGGACTTACAAGTTTACAAGTTTTATAGGTGGTAGAGCCAAGGCTAAGTTACTACTGGTTTCAGCATCGCCCGAGGTAATACCACTCTCATAGAAAACTGACGTGAAGTAACAGTGCTGATATTGATGCATTTCGTTCGGTTAGTGAGAGGCCCACCTCCCCTCCCTCCTTACCTCCACCTCTCCCTCCTTCCGTCCCCCCTCGCCCCTTCCCCCAAACTCAGGCTAGCAACGCCTTTACGACTCTCCTCGTGTTGCCAGTGTCTATGGACGATGGTGATCACTTAACATCAGGTGACCCGTCTGTTCGTTTGCCTTCTATAATATAAAAAAAAAAAATCGAAAATTAGCGTCCCCCCAAAAAGAAAGTGACAAAAATAAGCCTGGTCCAAACTATCATCATGAAAATTAGAATGTACTAGCTAGCCTGGCCACGCGTTGCTGTGGCTCAGTTATTACACGTTGAAGTCAATGTACGATAAAGTATAAAGAAATTCTAAATTCAATCGTGGCGCCATCTATGAGATGTTTATAACAGTCGCCTCTACAGTTTACTGTCAACAAACTAATTTAAAGCGCCATCTGTTCGAGATAGATGAAACTTACAATTAGAACCAATAATCATCATCGGCAATCATTTAATTTGTAATTTGGGGGTGTAAGGGGTGTCGAATAACATCATAAGACTTGAGACACCCAAGCCAACCTCACCTGCACGTGGTGCACCCTGCTGATCAACGAACGAGGCAATGGCGCAAGCGGGGTGGTAGGGTTTTACAGCCCGACTGGGTCGCAACCACCAAGTATATGGCGAAAAAGCCCGTAATAGTGATTCGCTTCTACGGGTCGCGTTTCGGGATCAGCCTGTGCATATCCAGCTTTTTATAGGCCGGCATGATAGTGGCGACCGGCGATGGACAGTATGTCAATCGGTGGTCGCTATTATTTTTGGATTGTATTATGCTTACCATCAGGCATAGTGCAGTCACTTTGCCGTGCTACAATAAAAAAAAAAAAAGTTAAAAAATATTGCGGTCATTAATCGAAATATCTCTTAAATTGGAAAAAATATGAATCATATCTTTGTTTTAATTGAATTGCTAATTATTAATTTTCATATGTCCTAGTTAAAAAATGACGGTTATTCATACAAAACTTCACCCCCTTTTTCATGATCTTAGGGGTTGAATTTCCGAAAATTCTTGGTGCTCACCTATAGTACAAAATATATCATCGCAAAACTTTTGACGGTACTAGCTCCGGTAGTTTTAACTGTACGTTGTAAGTCTTCAGTCAGTCAGAAAGTCATCCTTGTGTATATAATATATATGTATATATATATACATACCTAGTACATAAATAGTAAAAAACTTTGATAAAAATCAGTGCAGAGATAGGCTAAATATAGGAGAAAAAGGCTAATTAAATTGTTAGTATAATTCATCTTAAAATACTCGTATAACACGATTTGACAAACTTTGCTTATTCGACCCTCCGTTATGTAATATTGGAGCTATTTTGCGTAATAGGGTGCGGTTATTGTGCAAGTGATATAAAAAAGACTAAAGATGTGGTTCAATTTCCGGGTACCTTTACTAAAGAGGGCGGATTACCAAAGTAAAAAAGAACAGCTTTTTTCCAGTGTGTAGTGTGTAATATTTTTAATTATAAATAAATAAATAGTAATACTGCATTTTTTTTCTTGAAATTATTTCACTTACATAAGCGTAACAAGATAATACTCGATCATATCCGCCTGCGTTAAAAACATTAGATAAATAATTATGTTAGGGTCAGCTAGCGATGTCGCTTTCTTATTAAAACGGTCATTCATGTATGCGACATCGCGACAACCATACGTTTTGAATTATATATTTTTTTTAATGTCGTTCTAGAAACATGCATCGTGCGAATGCAAATTGTTAGTACATATCTCTCGGTCGTTAGGGTTATCGGTGCATTCGGCTAGGTTTTTTTTTTTCAATAATACAAGATAATTTCGTGAACGATGGTAAAGACAGAGTGCAGCGTGCGGCCGGTAAAAGCCTACATAATGAGTGATCTCTTGAAAAAGTTTAATTACGAGACGACGAACGATTTTGTGCAAATAGCGATATCTATCGCCGGTTTCTACGTTGGACTTTTTTACTGTATGTATATTTTTTTTTAATACTTAATATTAAAATGTTTATTCGAATTTAATTTCCATGTGAAGCGTTATAGATAAGATTACCATATGTTTTTTAAAATTAAAAAAATCATAATATTGAAATAGATGTGTGTTTATAACAAGTTTTTCTATTAGCTAGAGTTCCTTCAGTAATTTTCAATATTAACGAAAAAAATGAACATTATTTATTGTTGAAAAAAAAATCTGTCGAGAATCAGCAGAAGAAAATGTATGTAATTTTTTCCTTCTATTTATACATTCGTGGAGATATATATAGAGTGGTAAAAAAAACGTTACAACAACAGAAAATATTTCTTTATTATAATATTACATATATATAATATTACATTTACTGTTGCATTATGCCGTGGTCATCTCTAAATATGACTACATTTATAATGTATCACAATTGTCCTACTTTTTACATATTTACTAGTGTATTGTCATGTTGATGACCCTAAAATAAATAAATAAATATTTCGTACTGGCGGTATATACCAGCATCATATAATTTGAAAAAAAAAATACATTGTGAATGTAATTTGATTTACGACTTTCATTTGGGAGTTTTTAGCGGGATCTTGGAATGCCATGTAGTGGATTTTATATTTTATTCATAATCTTGTGTTATTTGACTCTATATTTTGTACAATTGGTGGAGTCTTACGTAATATAGTAAGTTTATTGTGCATTAGTGAAGTGAACGGTGATTAGTACCACGGAGCATGAAATTCTGAGATGCAACTCCCTGGATGGTTCTAACAAGGAAGTCACCATCTTGTTAGAATATTGAAATATTCACACAACGCTTGTAATATTATTAACTACACGACAATGGCAGTAATAATCTGAAAATTTTGTTGCCAAAAAAAATGGTGGTGCTGCTTTGTGTTTGATTTGGTTTGGCTATTGTGCACAAGTGAAGTGGATCGGAAATAATACCACGGAACATGGATTATGAATTGCCACAAAAACTCCCAGGAAAGTTCTAACACGACTGCCACCATCTTGTTAGTTCATTGTAATTATATCAAGAAACTTGTAATATCGTTATTCACTTGACAATGGCAGTAATAGTCTAATAGAAGACTAGTTGCTAAAGATTGTAATGACGACACGGCATAAGTACGAGAGAAAAGTAGATAAGTAAATGGACTTAATACATTCAGATTACTTTATTAATCACTGTTTTTACATAAGATTCCACGCGGATTATGTCGCGGGAACAGCCATAAAATAATATGCGAATTGATTGGTGGTGTTAACTATCCAAACCATGAGTGTGAGGCTCGCAGTTATACCGCAGTATAAATATAAGAGACAGTATGGAAACTACCTATAAACGCTCGTACCGGCACAGTCATTCGCGGTTTCGCGGTCACGGTTTTCGCGGTGCTATCCATAGAGAACCTTTTAAAATGGAGTTTTTGACGGGATTTTAGTCTGTCATGTAGTGGATTATATATTTTATTCATAATCTTTGACTCTATATTTTGTTAATTTCGTGGTGTTTTACGTAATAGTAATAGAAAAAATAAGTTTATTGTGCATAAGTGAAGTGAATGGAAAATAATGCCACGGAGTATGAAATTCTGAGATTCCACAAAAACTCCCTGGAAGGTTCTAACAACGGATCCACCATCTTATTAGAGTATTGATTCACACGACGCTTAATATTGAAATGATCGTACGACGCTTGTAATAATATTATTGACTACGTGACAATGGCAGTAATAATCTGAAAGATTGATTGCCAAAAATAAAGTAAAAAAAAACATTTTAATATCTCTCGTCGATGCGCATGTTTGTGTGAGAGTGCCGTTTTCGAGCGTTTGTAGGTAGTTTCCGTACTGTCTTTCATATTTATACTGTGGTTATTCCTCACATGGTTAAACTGAAACTAAAGTAACATATACCTTTTATTAGATAAATATGACGATCAATGAACTAAATTATAATATTTTTATTTATACAAATAGCATTTCAATAAGGCACTTATTCAGTTAAGTACCGGCAATAATAATGAATAATGTTCTTTTTATCTTTTGTTCATTTTCTTTTATTAATATTTTACTATTATAAAGAAATAATCGATGCTAATGAGGCCAACACCAGCCATTAATGCCAACTTTATCCTTAGTTTATTTATTTACCGCATAATATATTTACTTGTAACTTTAAGTCGATACATATAATAAGAATGTAAATCTAACGTCTAACGTCGAACGCGCATCACCGCTAAAGTACTGAGTTCACAATAAAACCTCATGAAGAAAATCATAAAGCATATCTTCGAGAGTAAATTAGTCTTTGTTTCATTAAAATCGATCCACTCTATCAAAAGTTATTGTAATTTGAATGATGGCTCGAGTTAAGTACGAGAGAAGAGTAGTAATCTATACTAATATATTAAAGCTGGAGGTTTTGTTTGTTTCTTTGGTTTAACGCGTTTAATCTCGGGAACTACTGGTCCAAATCGAAAAATTCTTTCAGTGTTAGATAGCTGATCTATTGAGACATTATGCTATATATCATTACGCTAAAACCAACAGGAGCGGAGCACCAATAAAAAATGTTTCAAAATCGGGTCTTTTTTGCTTTTGAGAGCTTCCGCTACGTATTAGTTAGTGTTAGCACAAAAAGTACTATTCCACGCAGACGAAGTTACGGGCAGAAGATAATATCGAATAAAATAATCATCACGTCAGTCTATATGAGAACCACAGCACGACGTATTGGCGATTTCAAATTGCAAGAAATCCACAGTTCTATATTTCCCACATAAATGATGGTACTGCAACAACATTGTTCAGATTAAGGTTTCCCCGGGATGTTCTTGTACATCGTTAGCCGACAGTGTTGCCAAATTTAAATTAGCAAATGTACTCAACTTCGAAAAAATTCTTCAATTTTACGGTTCGAATCTGCTGACATAGGTATGACACACCATCCGTCGATGTGATTGTGATAGATCGTCAAAAGACATAGTATCCGAACTAAGACTACAATTGAACCGCCATTGTTTCAATATATTTTTTTTATATCGTAGGAGGCAAACGAATAGGTGGGTCACCTGATGTTATAAGATAACCACCGTCTATAGACACTTGTAATAAGAGGGGAGTCGCAAGTGCGTTGCCAGCCTGTGTTGAGAGAGGGAGGGGGCGGGGAGAAAGGGAAGAGGAGAATAGGAAGGTGAGAAGAGGTGGGCCTCCGGTGCTCTTACTGACCGAACGAAACGCAACATTACATCACATTCCATCGAAATTTCCAGATTTATATGCGTGCACGTCTATGCTTAAAAAATATAAGCATACAATTATATTATGCTAACTTAAATATTATGGTATTAGACAGAAAATCTGTGTTTGAGGGTTATGCGTCGAAATTGACTCAGAATAAGATGAAATATGTCTTTGTCAGTATCGTCATAGGAGTTGATAAAATTATAAGAGCGACACCTGTTTTTTTGTATATATCAAAAGAGGCAAACGAACTAGTGTGTCACGTGATGTTAAGTGATCTCCACCGTCCATAGACACATCAGGGAAGTCGCAAGTGCGTTGCTAGTCTGTATATAGGAGAGGGGAGAGGGGAAGGAAAGGGAAAGGAGGAAAGAGGAAGAGAGGTGGCCCTCCAGCGCTTACACTGACCAAACGAAATACAACAATGCAAGTACTATTACTTCACGTCAGTTTTCTGTGGGTCGAGTGGTAGTACCTCGGACGAGCCGACCCATTCATGCTGAAACCAGTAGTAGCTCATAATATTCCTTATACACACTTTTATATAGTATGTTTTCCGGATACAACGTCGTAGACCTATATGTTGATATATGAATATTGTAACGCCACGTTGTCTTAGATAAAATGTGGAAGGAAGATGGCATATTCTCAACATCCGTGGTGAAAAAGAAACAGTTATATGTTACTTAGATACAGGCGGATTGACGGGGTAGCCAGCTTTTTAGTTATAGTATCATTGGTTGGCGCAGTGTTGGGCGAACTGCGATCAGATTATGATTACATTTGTAATCTTCAATTATGATTGCAGATTAATTTAAGTTATCACATAGAAAATAAAGCTTTGATTTCAGTTGTTACTTACTTATATTGAAACCAGATGGCAGCACGGTCGCGCGCCCATATATACATGTATTTAAATTAAGACTTGAGAATTATCTCTAAGCATGGTTTGTTGAAATTAGTTATGTTTACTTTTGACTTCTAAGCTGTGTTAACTTTTTAAGACTCACACCCAGATTTATATTTAACTAGCGACGCACCCGGCTTCGCACGGGTGCAATGTTGATACTAATATAGGGCAAAGATTATTTATATTATTTAAGATATACAATTCCGTAAGTATATTAATTTGATCTATCTCGTAAGGTTTAGCCAGCGTTTGCGATTTAAGCTTTGATTTGTTACATCACATCTTTGATTTTTTTAGTTTTTCTGTACTATAATATTATGTATTATACATATAAACCTTCCTCTTGAATCACTCTTTCTATTGCTAAAACTGTATTAAAATCCGTTGAATAGTTTTAAAGATCTAAGTGAGCAGACAGCGAAAACGACTTCAATTTATACTATGGAATGATTTATGTTCGCTAATGTATTAAACATTGTTGTCTGTTTAACGTCTAGTTTGTGAACCAAATAAAAAATAGTAACTAACCAAAAAACTTCAATAAACATCATAGTTCTAGTCCGGTGAACCTGTTAAGACCTTACTAGGTCAATAGCGTAGTCAGTTCAAGAAAAAAAATCATAGTTCTAGAATTAATAAGGTAAGATCAAAGTGCGTATAACACAAACCACAAAATCCGATACCGCTTTCCTTATAGAAGCAACGTTATGAAATTGTTATAGTATTTAGAATGACCACAATGACTCATGTTGATATATTGTTATTTCATCATCCGCGAACGGACTTTAGATCTTGGTTTTTAATAATGAATTATCTGATGAGTATACTTAGTAAAACCCGGACTTAGCTATATTTTCCGGTAGATACACTTTGAGAACTTACGACAGAGTCTTCCTGTGTTATTACAAAAAAGTTAAATACGTATTGAATACTTGCTTTAAAAATAAAAATAATTTGAATCTTATGTTTATACAAATAGGGTTGCAAATGTTTTTGAGTATGTCCTGAATAGTGCAAAATTTGTGTTTTGTGTCGTCACACGTGTCTCTAAGCGAAAATTAGGTTTAGGATGCGCCTATAGATGTCTTACATCAAAGAGTTTGGGCACTTTCGTATTAAAGGCGCCGCGACAGCCCGAGGTAAATTCGCGTTATCCTTTTTTGCAAGTCTAACCTAACCAAACCAAAGCGAGATAAAACAGTAAGATATCTAACGTTCGGCGACTGCGGTGCATTTAATACGAAAGTACCCAAACCTTTCTGATGTGAAACATCTATAGGCGAAGGGTAAACCTGATTGTTGGCGTGGCGACGCAAAACACGAACATTGCACCATTAAAGAAATACTCAAAAACATTTGTAACCCTATCTTGTAGGCCACTTGTTCCAATAGTGTTACGTGGCACGCGCCGACGACCTAGTGCCCTTTGATAAATGTCGCCAAATACCGCGGAAGCTCCTAGTTGAATTTTTGTATTTAACAAAAATGAATATTTGTATAATAAAATAAATAAACAGTCATTTTTTATGGCACTAATTTGTATTTTTTTAGCTTTATCTTTTTATTATGCCATAACTGATTCTTGTCGTAATCTGTTCTTTTGTGCATATAACTTAAACAAAACAATTTTGATGTTTCACATCTGCCAGGCGTCCCGTGATGGCTCAATTTTTTTTAAACCAAGGATTTAATAAGTAATTAACTTTTTCGTAATAACACCGTTAAGTTTAACGTGTGAGTTTTTGTTCATACTTTGATACATCTGAAGTTAAACTAGATGATCTAGTCTAACTAGATAGACTATGTAATCTAAGTTGGTAAACACGCTTAAAGGCGGGCTGGCTATTAAGTGCATGCCAAAGCAAACCAACAGGTGCTTGGCATAGGATTTACATCGTGAGGGTGGTAGCTAGTCAATCGAACTTGGCAAAAATCCTACTACCATGCTATGGTTTCACGACAACGTATTCTTTCACCGAAAGCTCCGATTCAGTTGCCAGGAATCAACGCTACATCCATCGAGGCGGTGTCCGAACACGCTGTCAACTAAGCCATTATCGCTTTAAACTCATTATCTCATACTTGTTTAAACCAGCTATTCCTGACATTTTTAATATTGTTACCTCTATGACCTGATAGAGATATTCTTTTTTTTTATAAAAAATATAAAAGATATCACGGGAAAAGCTTTCATAAGTATAATATATGTTCATATAATTTAAATGCATCATATATCTATATATAGAATATGTTGTAGGTGGTAGAGCCCCGCTGAAGTTATTTTTGGTTTCAGCATGAATTGGTCGGCTCCTCCGGGGTAGTACCACCCCTCTCACAGATAACCGACGTGAAATAACAGTGCTTGCATTTTTTTGTTTCTTTCGGTCAGTGAGAGAGCCGGAGGCCCACGTCCCTTCCTCTTTCCTGCTTTCCCTTTCCTTCCCCTCCCTCTTCTCCCATATACAGGCTGGCAACGCATTTGGGACGTCCCTGATGTCGCTAGTGTCTATGAACGGTGGTGATCACTTAACATCACGTGACCCACCAGTTCGTTTGCCTCCTTTAATATAAAAAAATAATATAAAAAAATAAGTGACTGAATGATTAATATATAAACTCACAACTCAAAATACTTGAAAATAATGAGTACGTGTAATCGTCACACGCAATTGAAGTAAAACTTGTTATTTAAGTCCCGAATTAGCTGATGGCACTACAGAAAATAGAGTTTTGAATTTATGACTTACATTGAAACCAAATGGCAGTACGGTCGCGCGCTCATATATACGTAATTAATTGTATTCTATGATTTTTTTATTATATTATTTTATAATTTTTTCAAAAACCGGATAGTACAGAAACGTGACGCTATAATGCCGTAACGAACTTCCGTTTCATTGTCATCCAGTTGCCTTCTATTCGTACCTAATGAAGTTTTACTTCAAAAAATTCAATGATACAATTATTACATAAACTAAATCATCAATGTAGGAGTTTTTGGAGGGATCTTAGACTGTCATATAATGAATTTTATATTTTACTCATAATCTTGTGTTATTTGACTATATATTTTGTAAATTTCGGGGTGTTTTACGTAATATACTTAGTTTACTGTGCATAAGTGAAATGAATGGAAAATAATACCACGGACCATGAAATTCTGAGATGCTACAAAAACTCCCTGGAAGGTTCTAAAAAGGGATCCACCATCTTGTTAGAATATTGAAATAATCACACGACGCTTGTAATATTATTGTACTGTAACGTCCATTGAAATAAAACATTGACACTGGCAAGTGCTTCTGCGGAGCCAAAACAAGAAAAAGAAAGCATCAGTGTAGTATGAAAAACTGTTTTATGAGAAAAAAGATAAGGAAAACATATTCCTATAAAGTTTGTTCTCTATGGTATTTTTCTAAATTCAATTATCTTGTAATCCTCGTGAATATATTTGGCTGTTGTGAATGTATCCGTGAGTAAAGGTTTGCACATAACACATCAAGAGCTTAATACAAACCAAAGTTACGATATTATTTTAGAAAGCTAAAACTGGTGTTTATTTAACATATTATAATAATAAACTATGCCATGCGGACGTTGTCCCGCCCTAACAGTAAAAAACCTTGACAAATTATATACCTAAACCTTTCTCATGGATCACTGTATCTATTGGTGAAAATCGCACGAGAATCCGTTGAGTAGTTTTTGAGTTTATCGCGATCATACAGACAAACAGACGTGGCAGAAGTCTATATTTTATAATATGTAGCGATTATATTACATACAATTAAATACGTACTTATGTTTAAATTTGTTTTCTGCGCATCTATACCTATATTCAAAGCGGTTAAAAAGTTTGGCGACGACTGTACTTATTCAACGTCGCTGTACTTATACATGAAATTAATCTGCTTATTATGATTTCAAGAACAGAAACAAAGAACCAAAGTTAACTATAACAATAATTATGAATGCAATTTGTAGCAATTCGAGACGCTAAACACATCGATTCACAGTATATTTTACAAAATCAAAAATACAAGTTATTCAGTGTTCTCGGTATGTAGAACTCGTTTCATCTCTAGTATCGTTTGTGAATGAAATTCGTTTTTTTTCTGCAGTTACATATTCAAAATCTAAAGTACAAGCAACGGAGACATCCTACTAATGGAAATAATAAAATAAAAAGTTGTGCCGTCACGGGACGCCTGGCAGATGTGAAACATGGAAATTGTTTGAATGAAATGAATCTCAAATTCTCAAATCACACTATAGGCATGCGAGCTCAGTGCGGTAAGAGAGATTGCACACAGTTGCTTGCGTATGCCATTGTTGCGTCGTCGCCACGCTAACAATCAGGTTTACCCGTGCCTATAGACCTTTCACATCGAAAAAGTCAAGGCAGTCGTTAGGACTACTGACAACCGAAAACTGAAAACAATGGAATTTAAACGTGTTCTCTTTTGAAATGTGAAATTAATTATAGTTTGATTTATTTAAATTTCATAATTAGTAGAAAAAAATTATCATCATTAGTCTCTCAGTCATGGATGCATTGTGACGCCGTATAATAAACATAAACTTTTTTTTTTAATTTATCAAAAGTATGATTGGTTGCACAATCTCAGAACAAAATATAAATATTACATGTTTAGGCTATAATGGTCAAGCGAAATGCAATGCACAACGGTATTATCCGTCCTTCTTTAAATCCGTTAAGTGCCATATATCCTCCCTCCAACCCCCTCGCCGGTGCTTAAGTCAGGCCGAAATCATAAAGACTACGACCACTCACATCTCCTGTGATTTAATATTCATAATTAATTGCATTACAAACTTCAATTTTTTTTCTCCGACACTAAATATATATGGGAGTTGTTGGGGTATGTATGCTTGGTACACATATGTGCTCCAACAACTCATATATGTATGAATAGTTAGCTTAGGTCATCTCAGACAGGTCGCGAATTGCATGTATCAGGCGGTAGCCCAGGCCGAGGTGTGCCGTGCACCCTTGAGCCAGTTGCTCAAATAATATCGGCTGAGTGCCGCAAGTGCTCGCCTTAAAAGTCCGGTGAAGCTGTTAAGACCTTGCTGGGCCAATAGCGTAGTCATTTCGAAAAAAAAAAAAATTACTAAACAATAAACGTTACAAATATTCACCACGTTTCATACACAAACAAAATATAAGTACATTACATAATGTATGCATTTAAATGTGTCAACGGTTCGCACTGTCAGCGTATTCGTGCTTTTTCTCCGAACTGTGCATATATTTATACTAAATAAATGACATATGAATAATATTTAAGCGTCCATTGCTTGTTCGAGCGATTCACCTTAATGGCTGAATTAAGTTTGACTAAACTCTATCTTTGATAAGGATCCTTCTTAAAATATGTCGCGAAAAACCTTACCTTTGTAGATCCCTCTTTCGTCACGCCGCGCCGTACCGCGCTATCACATTTTCTGCCTCTTTTATTATTGCTTATTCTCGTTTTCCATATACGAAACGAAGTTTATCGTAGAAAAAAATAAATTTTGAATACATATATTGGTATAAAACTTTGCAAAGATGTTTGAAGAGCTACGAACGTCATTTTTCCGTAGACCTCTCAACCCTTTCTCATATCTTGTCACAGTAATCTACACCCACTTCGTCCATAAATATGAACGTATTTTATGTACGGTCACTTGTTATGGATAACCACTTAGAAGGGTCACTCACCACGAGTTCAAGAAAATTTTTTTTTCTTAAGTTGCTCTCTTGTAGAATGCTTGTCGAAATTGATTAAAACTAACAAAATCGTCAAAAACTCTCAATTTTAGTGTCATTCGCCTATATATGTTTGTGATTTGTATATTGTGTAGCTTAACAAAAAAAAATGATGTGTAGTCTATATATGTTGTGTTTGTGTTGTCTGTTTATAGTTCACTCTGGATACAATTTACATGACAAAGAAATATTGAAATTTTTTACATCGTTTATTTTTCTATTCACGTGACATTGGTGAAAATGTGTCCGCACATATGTTCTCATAAAAAAAAGAAAACGAACCTTTTGACATTTTATAAACATAAATTCAAATATAATCTGTACCGTTGAACTGATTACGAATAAGTATTTATAAAAAACAATCTCTTTTACATTCATTGTCCGATAACAGTCGAGTTTGATAATGATTTTATAATTATTATATTTAAAATAACAATAAACGAGTGTTATCTCCTTTTATGTAGATGAACTTGCTTTAATAAAAACATAGTGGTCATTCCCAATGTCACGTATTGTATATACATAATATGTAAATAGATTTGGATGTCGGTATATATATTGTCTTTGAGATGTATAAACTTCAAAACCATTTGACTAATCGCTATGAATACTATTTACATTTTTAACTAGTGGTCCATGCGGACGTTGTCCTGCTTTGATAATTAAAAAAAATCCTAAAAGCCAACCGCTGCGCCATCTACGGGGTCGAATTTTGAATCTAAACCATTATCGGATCCACTGGGACTCGTACACAAAATTTCAGTAAATCGGTCCAGCCGTTTGGGAGGAGTTTCAGTGACATACACACGTACAGAAGAAATGTATATATAAATTTATAATAGGTGTGCTCGCGTCTTTGTCCGCGTGGAACCTAATGTAAAAAACAGCATTTGAATATATGAAGGAACAGTGCTAGCATTGTTGCGTTTCGTTTGGTCAGTGAGAGCGCCGGAGGCTCACCACCCCCTTCTCCATTCCCTCCATCCCCTTTCCCACCCCTCACCCCTTCCCCATCAACCCAGGCTGGCAGCGAACTTGCGACTCCTCTGGTGTTGCTGGTTCTATGGACGGTGATCACTTAACATCAGGTGACCTACCGGTTCGCTTGCCTCCTATGACATAAAGAAAAAAAACTATGTAACATATTTCATAGGGTTTTCATTGTCGTTTAGAGAATTCTCTCTGAAAAGTTTATATTAGAGTTGTGCGAATATTCGAATTGACGAATTATATCGATAGCGATTTGAAACAGAGAAATTCGATTCGATATATTTAGTTAGTCATGGATTAAGTCGATCGAGTCGTGGTGGCTTAGTCGTTTATGTGCGATGTCCACAAGTTCGAACCCCGCCATGAATTCTCATACATTAATCAATTTAAATTGGTAATATCACTTATTGAAGGCGAAGGAAGAAATCTCGAGGATAAATGTGAACTCAGAAATATTACCATCGTACTTGAGTAAAACTTAGAACTGTATTTCTCGAAGTTGGAAATTACCTATGTTCCTTTATTGAAAAAGTAGCTTCTGCCCGCGACTTTGTCCGCGTGGAACAGTTACTTCTGGCAGACGCTAACAAGCAGCGGAAGCTCTCAAAAGGAAAAAAATATACCACGTTTTTTAAACATTCTTCATTGGTGCTCCCCTCATAGGGGTCTCAGCGTGATGATATATGCTTCCTCGATAAGTGACTTATCTAACTCTGAAGGAATTTTTCAAATCGGACTAGTAATATCTGAGATTATATCAACCAAACAAACAAACCCCGGGAGGGTTTTACAATAAAATGAGTTTCTTACAACCTGATAATGATATAAATAAATACACCTATAATTATTCTATTTAATCTTGACCTTCCGTCTTTTCCTTTTATGCAAATTAACTCTTTAATTTAAATAATCCAGTAAATACCGGACGAAGTCTGGCACTGAAGATAGTATTTAGTTAATTACGATTTCATAACAAGAGGAGATTTTACTTATTTAAAAACATAACATTTGTCGACATTTAAGTGTTTGTAATCTTATCTTAAATGATACAGGCTGTTTCGGAATTAATTTATTTTTAAATTCTAGGTTTTAATCATATTAATTGTAAGTGATAAATGAACGATGTCTGCTCTAATGTTGCTATATACACGCCACAGTAACGCTCCAACGTGTTTATAAAACTTCAAATGTATGTTATGAAACTGAAGTCGTTATTAACGATACATGTATATTAAACTGGCATACGGCCCACATAAGAAAACTAGCTGCAGCCCGCGACTTCGTTCGCGTGGAGTAGTTGCTTTGGGCTAACTAACATTTCGCGGAAGCTCTCAAAAGGAAAAAAATACAACTTATTTTGAAACATTCTTCATTGGTGCTCCGTTCTTATTGGTCTTAGCGTGATGTATGATGATGTATAGCCTATAGCCTTCCTCGATAAATAAACCATCTAACACTGAAAGAATTCTTAAAATCGGTTTAGTAGATCCAGATATTACCTCCTACAAACTCACAAACTTTACCACTTTATAATATTAGTATAGATAACTTCAAACGGCCATCTTGTTTCGCGTTTCACAAACAACTACAGTAAAAAATGTACTACCCGAAAAACAAAAATATGTACAAATTATGCTGTATATCACGTAACGGGCCATAAATTTATAAAATGCAAGGTTTATATTATTAAAAATAATGTATTGTTATTGGAAAACGTAACTAATGACACCGTATCATATAATGGACTCAATATAGCTACCGCTTGTAATACATTCGTGAAGTCTTCACATTTTATACAGTTTATCAATTAATCAAACATGTTCAACACTATCTCAATATGAAATATAAATATTACATATATACACGCCGCTTTATTACACGTCGCTAGTCTGGTGCAGTTTTTTTTGTCTAAATTTCTCCCCTACAAAATATATTTTGCACGAGAATCCACACATATGAAAAGTAATATTGTAACTAGGGATGAGCGATCAATATTATCGATGTACGATGAACATCGATAGCAAAACATCGATGTTTTTTGCCTGAAATTAAAATTGACTGTAAAAACAGGTCAGCGAAAAAAAAAGGTCATCCAAAGAAAAAAACTATTCGTACAGCTTACAAATTTGATAATTTTCTAGTCTCTAGCTAGTACATGTAACGTTCTCATAACGTCGATGTTATCGACATCAAAACATCGATATGTCGATATAATCGACATCAAAACATCTATGTTTTCAGCTAAACATCGATGTTTCTTCAACATCCATGAATATCGATCATCCATAATTGTAACGCCACACTGTCTTAGATAAAATGCGGAAGTAAGATGGCATATTTTCAATATCGGTGGTGAAAAAGAAATAGTTATATGTTGCTTAGATACGGGCGGATTGACGGACAGCCGTCAAAAATAAGCTAGTTGCCTAAGTTTTAACAATGCGTTGTCGAAGCGCTTATGACGTATATACAGCTTTTTAGCTATCTTAGCATTGAAAATAACACAATTCCTTAATCCGTTTTCATTTTAGTAACATCATGTATATAATTTCGTGTTATCAGTTGATATACGGAGAGACGGGTTGAAGGCCGTACTCTTGTTTTTACCAATCCCAATTGAAAGTCGAGAAGTAGGTTTTTGCGTTATATAATGTATACTAAATCTGGCCGCAGCTTGAAACTCGTTCAAGAGAATCACAAATAACGTGGCTTTCTATTGGTAAAAGAATATGAAAATTGGTTTAGTAGATTCAGATATTACCCCCTACAACCTTACACACTCACATACTACTTCTTTATAATAGTATTATTATTATTAATATTAAGTGTAGGATTGATGTTGTGTGAATATTCTGGGTTCAGTTTGTTTTTGCGTAAATCACTTGATGTTGAGTGTATATCAGTTTTGTTTTTCTCTAGATTATTAGGTGAAATATGAAGCACCAATTTTTTTTATTGAGATAGGACGAGAATCGACTAACGATTATCCTGTAAAAATATTGCTGGTGATTAACCAGTCGCGCTGTATATGAAACCTTAAGTTTTGAGTAGTGTTTCATGTACTTAGAACACTTGAGCACTCACAGAGTTTGAGTCTAGTGCCAATGCTTAGAGACCAGATGAGAATAGTGAATAGAAATAAGAGCTACTTTATTTAAATTTAAATGTTTGATTTTTATATATGTTTTGTATAATATCATTCTACAGTGGGATCCAGTATCACCAGACAGTTTTCGAGCGCCACAACTTCTGCCAGACGTTCTAAAGCAGTTAAAAAAGTTAATGATATATACTTATTTATAAATGCTTGATTTTTTTATATGTTATATCAGATAACTATTACAAAATTATATTTCAACCGCCAGATAAATTATAAGGGCGAAACATCTCGCTAGACGTGAAAATAATCAGCTGATAGTATGAATCGAAGGGCTTTATGTTAAGTTACCAGACTAGGACCCCGTCGGCAGAGGCTCAAGCCTAGGTCCGTTCCCTCGGCATGGAGCCCTTGAGTACGCTGCTCGCGCGATACACTCACAGGAAATCTTACAGCACTACACACGTACATACATACATACATACACATACATACACATACATACATATACGTACATACGTACACACTTACATTACACGGGATTTTAGTGTCTCATGTAGTAGATTTTATATTTTAGTCATAATCTTGTGTTATTTGACTCTATGTTTTGTAAATTTGATGGTGTTTTACGTAATATAGTTAGTTCATTGTGCATAAGTGAAGTGAATGAAAAATAATACCACGGAGCATGAAATTCTGAGATGCCACAAAAACTCCCTGGAAGGTTCTAACAAGGGATCCACCATCTTGATAGAATGTTAAAATGGTTACACGACGCTTAATACTGAAATAATCACACGACGCTTGTAATAATATTAACTACACGACGATGGCAGTAATAAACTGAAATATTGTTTGCTAAAAATAAAGTAAAAAAAACAACATTACACATATTACCGACCCACACGTGCACGCACACATGCTTACTCATGAAAGTGGAAGGGTTTTATTTTTTTCCCTTATCAAGCTGAAATACTTAGTTTAGAAAAATTATCCGACACAAAATACATATAGGAGTTTCTGAGAATATAGACTTGGCACACATATATGTTTCAATAACTCATATAAGTATGAACATGCAGCTTAGCTTACATTAGCTCAGTCATCTACGTGCCGTGCATCCTTGAGCTAGATGCCCAAATAAAAAGCAAATAATAAGCGCTCGCTTTAGTGGTCCGGTGAAGCTGTTAAGATCTTGCTAGGTCAATATCTTAATCATTTTGAAAAAAAAGAAGCTTTATGTACACACTTTTGATAGTAAACTTTCTGGGAATGATAATTCCGACTGATAAAGATGAAATAAAACGCATAATGGACGTGATCCACTATTACATTATGTCTAGACGGATCATTAGACGTTTTAGGTCACTTGCGACATTAATAATTATAACATCTAACCTCAGAACCGTAAAGACGTGATACAGAACAGTGCAGTTGTGACTTACGCATTTATGATTTGGATACATTTGATATCAAAGTTCACGCGTAATTATTGGTAAACGTTACTTCGACGCATCGTTATTGCTCGTACCGTATCTGAAGATAATGCTGATGGAAATATAATTGTTTGTTATGAGAATAAAAAAAAAGAGCCGAGGCAGTTACAAAAAAATGAAAAATTTACAATAAAGGAATAACCGTATTATTTAAATTTCATAATTTGAATACATATTGAAATTATTAAAATTCTGGTGGTTACATATATCGGCTCTCGGAGCAATTATATATATCTTATTGAATAATAAAACACATGCGGTGTTATTACAAAAAAAAAAGTTAATACGTATTAAATACTACCTTTAAAAAGGTTTCGTACAAAATGCACCGCGCGCGCCCGATGCAATTTCGCGTTATCCTTTTTTCGCAAGTTTAACCAAACCTAACTAAAGCGAGACAAAAAAGCAAGATAACGAACGCGGTGCATTTAAAACGTAACCATTTTAAAGCAAGTATTTAATACGTATTTTTTTTATAATAACACCAATGGTGTCCTCTACAATCTCAATATAAAATAGAAATATTAGATGTGCACGGGCTGCTACTACTACGCGTCGCTAATCTGACGCAGGCTGCACATGCGTAATATGTTGGTCACGCTTACTAGCATGTCGTGAAGCGAAATCATAAGTTTATCTCTTGCCAAAAAAACACCGCTGAACGCTCTTATAGAAAGAAAGAAAATATATCTAAGAAGGTTTTCACTTCAAAAAAATATTACAAGCTTTAAAACCAATAATACTTCATAAGGCGGTAATCATTTACAAAAAAAAAAACTTTTTGTGACTTAAATACAAAAGTTAGATATATGCTGTCTTTAGTTATTATCAAGCTCTAAAATTTTGCTCTAGAATTCAGTCATATATCTCTCATCGTTAAGGCAGCGTTCGTTAGAAACGTTGCCGTTCGACTGTTTTTTCTCCGACTTACTTTGCAAATCCGACTACCTCAAAAAATCTCTTCGATTTTCCAAGTCTATCGATATGGATATGGTCTATGAGACTCATAAATAATGTGGATTTCTATTGGTAAAAGAATTTACCCCCTAGAACCTCACAAACTTTACCTTTTTATAATATTAGTATATATATATATCTATCAGGCCCGACATCACACGGGTGTATCTACTAACTTAGAAAATAAGACCAAGCGTTCCCTTTTAGTATTAAAATGACTAACCCAAATATAAGCTAACCTAATTAGGATGACGAAACATTTCTACATACAATCGATGCATGAATCAAACGGCGAACTAGTGAGTGATCGATGTCATAGGCTATCTATCAACGTTCGTGTTAAACTAATAACACGCATAAATTTCATAATATTATTTTATCTTAATGGCTATATTATCTAGTGATTTTGTTATCGAGAACGCTCTGTGGTTTAGATCGTAATGGAAATCCCCAATTCGTTTGTTTGTCATTTCCGCGCTCGTACTCTAATGGTCACGGTGTTTCATGTAAATCAAGGAGTTTGATTTCTGTTACATCTCTTCTAGGATGAGAGCTATTGTAAATGAAAAATGACTACGTTTCGTCGTGTTATTTATTTTTGTCTCCCTTACTCTAATCATAATAATACTTAGAGTATCTTTTTCACGCTCTTTCGTTTCTTATCTATTTACTTTTTCACTCTCATTGTGCTATTATATTGTCTTCCTATTCAGTCTTATGTCCCAATTACCTTTTTTCATCCTACATTCAATATTTTTAACATGCCTTACGTTCCATACCTTACACTATAATTGGTCTTTCTTAGGTACTTAGAAAATACCATAGCAAGTAGAATATTAACCAGTAATTATATTTTAATTTAGATTAAGCCCTTAAAACTAATTGTAGGTAACCCTTAAATAGGTGAAGCTATTATTGCTTTCAGCATGAATGGGTTGGCTCGCCCGGGGTTATACCACTCTCACAGAAAACCGACGATAAGTAAAACTGCTTAAATTGTTGCATTTCGTTAAGTCAGTATGACCACCGGAGACCCACCTTCCCTCCCCTCCCTTCCCTTCCCCTCCTCCTTACCCCATCCCCCCCAAACACGGTATGGCCATGCATTTAATACTCCCCTGATGTTGCTAGTGTCTATGGATGGCGGTGATATAATGCAACCACTGTTACTTGACGTCGGTTTTCTGTGAGAGGGTGGTATTACCCCGGACGAGCCGACCCATTCATGCTGAAACCATTATAGCTTCATGGTGGCTCTGCGACCTACTAGATTCCAGAATTACTATTAGAAAGCTTACGGTAGAAATGAGGTATAGATAGATTCGAATCTTTGCAAATGAATCGGAGCTTTCGATGAAGGGAAACATTATAATGAAACCATAGCATGGTGGTAGGGTTCCTTATCCTCATTGCACACATCCTGCTGATGAGGGGAGGTAGCTGGAGTGTACTCAGTCTGTCTCCCTATTAGGTGTTATGTTGGGGCGACTATCCAAGGTTAAGGGTGAGGGTGTAGTTAAACAGCATTAACTATGAAGCCAAAAAAAACCGTCAAGACGTCCTATCAGACGTGACATGATTATATGCAGTGCCACTAGGGAAAAAATTGGTTGTCTGTAAAGTCGGTTCACGGATGATAATTTCATAAAAAAACAATTTTGTTAAATTGCATACTTTTATGGATTGAATTGATTTATTACATGTGTAAATATATGCCTTACAAGGCGAACGCTTATGCCGACCGTTCCCTTCTA
>JACEII010000138.1:268394-290241 GCA_014332785.1 Antheraea mylitta
CAAAAATAGCTCAGATGGAAATCGGTTGCTTCGAAAATCTGTGTAACACTAGTTCTAAACCCGAGTGACAGCAGAAGAGATATATTTTTTTCATTTTTTTTTTTTTTGTCAAAAAAATGATAATTTTATGAGGCAAACATAACAGTTTATTTTTATTTACAAATGTTTTTTAGAGAAGTACTGTAGTGGTAGAGCCAAGCTGAAGCTATTATTTTCAGCACTAATGGGTCGGCTCGTCCGGGGAAGCACCACCCTCTCACAGAAAACCGACGTGAAGTAACAGTGCTTGCATTGTTGCGTTGCGTTCGGTCAGTGAGGGAGCCGGAGACCCACCTACCTTCCCCTTCCTCCTTCCCTTCTTGCCCCCCCCCCACCCTCCTCCCAAACACAGGCTGGCAGCGCACTTGCAACTCCCCTGGTGTTGCAAGTGGCTATGGACGGTGGTGATCACTTAACATCAGATGACCCATCTGTTCGTTTGCCTCCTATGAGAGAACCGAGCTAGGCTCGATCGCCCAGGTACTAGTATACATTAAAGTCCCTTTCAAGTTGTATGTCTGTTCGTGATAAACTCAAAAAGGACTAAACGTATTTTCGTGTGTTTTTCACCAGTAGATAAAATGATTCATGAGAAAGGTTTTGGCATATATATCAAGGATTTTTTATAATCATTTTACTATGCTAAAGATATTAAATTAAAATGTTCGATATGAATGCTCACTTTATGATATTTACATTGAAACAGTGATAGAAAATAATTACATACATATATATTACTAGCGGGTCCGGCGAACGTATTTATGCCCCTATAATTTTTTTTTTTAATTATATACCTAATCCTTCCTCAGGAATCTTATCTTTATCTACAGTATGTGAACGATAGTGATATCTGGAATTGACTCATCTCTGTGCATCCATTAAAAACGTTCCTGACATGTATGTAATATATACTGAATCTATACTAATATATAAAGCTGAAGAGTTTGTTTGTTTGTTTGTTTGTTTGTTTGTTTGTTTGTTTGTTTGTTTGTTTGTTTGGTTGAACGCTATGATCTCAAGAACTACAGATCCAATTTAAAAGTTTCTTTTAGTGTTAGATAGCTCATTTATCGAGGATGGCTATTGGCTACATATCATCACGTTAAAACCAACAGGAGTTGAGCACTAATTAAGAATGTCAAAAAAACGGGCTATTTTTTAAGCTTCCGCTGCGTGTTAATGTCAGTATTATATGCGTTGCCATGGTAACGCGATAACATTCTATCGGAAATATTTTCATGGTTTATTTTGTGTTCCTACTCAAAAGGTTTGTTCTACGTTAGTTTTGTTTTCAATTTTTAATTATACGTGGTACGTTTGTGTCGGAAACATTTGTAAATTTTATTTTGTGCTGATATTCTAAAAGGTTAGTAGTAATAATATTCGTCCATCACAATACAGGCGAAGGAATTAATCCATACTGCCAATTCTGAAATTGTCAGTATAGGTAGTTCTTATGTATTCTCTATACATAAGCGCCAAATCTTCTATATAATATTTCGTAAATTTTTATCTTCTTAATTTCAAGCTTACAGAATACATGCTCCATGGCATTATTTTTCATTTATTTCAGTCATGCATAATAAACAAACCATATTACATAAAACGCCGCCAATTTAACACAACATAGAGTAAAATAATACAAAATTATGAATAAAATATAAAATCCCTACATAACACTGACTGAAATCCTGTCAAAAACTCCTCAAAAAGTTTATTCTACGTTAGTTTTGTTTCCAATTTTTGGTTTGTGATATATTGCGTATTACGTATTATAAGAATAAAGCGTGTGTATATAATATTCAAATAAATACTTTTTGATGAATACATATATCTGCGGTGCTACAAATATCAACATTTTTTTTTGATTCTGTCGATATATCTGTTTGTTTATTTGTTCCGGGTAATCTCCGAAACAGCTGGACCTATATGAACGGTTTTGTTTTCTTAGAAATGATTACGCTATTGACCTAGCAAGGTCTTAACAGCTTCAACGGACTACAAGTAATATTTTAACAGAAATTTTACGGGCAAATAACCAACTAATTAGCTGTTTTAGCGAGCGAAGCTAGCGAGTTCAGCAGACGATACCCGATATTATATCTATACAATAAAAGATTGAACACATATTGTTCGATAATGTATAGCTTAATATTTTCATTACTTTCTTATATAGTGTAAGTGAGCAATGAGGCTGATACATAGATAGTAGTTTAAAGTTCCAACTATGTGGCTTATGATAAATTCCATCCCATTTACCTACTACTGTAGATGATGTGCGTGTCATACTTACAAATATTTTTGAAAGAGTATTATTGTTATTTACACATCTAATAAAAATTTTTCATTTATTTAATACATTCAAAAAACGCGTGCGGAGCCGCGGGTAACAGCTAGTATTATATATATTTGTTGAAAAGATAAACCAGATCGAGTTTCTTGCCGGTTCTTCTCGATGAATGGGTTGTTTTCCCGAACCTGTGGCCTAAATTGAATAGAGTGATTTTGTTTTTGAATAGGGCAATAAAGTATTGATTAATTAATTGCATTCAACAACCGCTTTTTTTTTAATAAAGATGTTTTGTTTCGACAGCCAATAGTACCGATGTTCACGCAGAACGTGCGTGAGGCGTTCAGAACGGTCGGGTGGTTGCGTGGCGTTTGGCTCAGGATATATGCCGCGACGAGGATTCCCCTCGCGCCGGTCTACGGGGGCTTTCCCGTGAAGCTGATCACTCACCTGGGACCCCCCGTGCCCTACGACCCCACGCTCACTCCCGACCAGCTACAGCGGAAGGTCAGAATTATTCACCAACTTTCATGACTTATGCTTCAGATATGATCCAACTTAAGTCAGAACTTGTTCTAACTTAACACCGTTATGTGAAAACTAGCCTCTGCCCGCGACTTCGTTCGCATGGAATAGTTACGTTGGGCTAACGCTAACACGCAGCGGAAACTCTCAAGAGGAAAAAAAACCCGATTTTTAAACATTATTCATTGGTGCTCCACTTCTGTTGGTCTAAGCGTGATGATAACCTATAACCGTCCTCGATAAATGAGCTATATAACATTGAAAGAATTTTTCAAATCGGACCAGTAGTTCCTGAAATTACTCCCTACAACGTTACAAACTCTACCTCTTTATAATATTAGTATAGATAATTTGACAAATAGAAAGGTTTTGATAAGATTAACAATTTAAAAAATTGAGTCGTGACGGGACGCTGGCAGATGTAAAATATTGAATTTGTTTTGTATAAGCTATATGCCTAAAAGAACAGATTACGACAGGAATCAGCTATTTGTTTCATAAAGTAATGTCTGTTTCTTTATTTAATACAAAATACATATTACTCAACTAAGCGCAGGCGCGGTATGTCTGGCGGCATGTATCAAAGAACGCTAGGTCGTGGGCGCGTGCCTCGTAACACTAGTATAACGAGTGACCGATAAAATAATTTGAATCTTATGTTTATATACATAGGGTTGCAAATGTTTTGTATGTATTTTATTAATAGTGCAATGTTCGTGTTTTGCGTCGCCACGCCAACAATCAGATTTACCCTCCGCCTATAGGTGTTTCACATCAAAAAGCTTGTTGAGGCATTTTGGTACCCGTTTGATATAATACTAACTACATCGGTCGCGCGTTGCTGTGACTCGGTTATTACAGCTTGAATTAAAATTATGACAAACTATTCTCAAAATTAAAACGTGCCGCCATCTATGGGGTATCTGTGACAGTCGGTCCTACAGTTTTCTGTCAATAAACTAATTTAAAGCGCCATCTATTCTAGACTAATGAAATCTTACATTTAATAATCAACATTGACAATTATTTCATTTGTAATTTAAAAATATTTAGGCCATTTATCGAAATATGAATCATCCTATCTCTCGAGTTGGACCAAATTATACATAAATGCTATCATGTCATGAATATTGATTGGGTTATTTCGGAGTTCATCGTGGACAAAAATCATGACATTGAATTTCTATATATTAAGATGTTTCTTTGTTATAGGTGGCAAAAGCAATAGAGGATTTAATCGAAGAACACCAAAGGATACCTGGAACTATACTCCTGGCACTCGCCGAACGGTTATACGAGATGCCTAAGAATAAGAAATCAAAGAATCCCCAACTGAAGATGTTAAAGGCCAAATTACAAAACGGAGGCGTTAAAGAAAACGGTGTAAGCGACAGACGTCAGAATGACAACAGGTGTGAGAGTGACACTGAAAGACGTCAAAATGATAGCGACATATGTCAAAATGACAGTGACAGATGTCAGAATGTGAGTGATAGATGTCAAAATGATGGTCTCAAAATGTCATAATCGGCCTAATTTGGCCTAAGGAACGTTATTTGAACAGCCTGTCGAGACGATAAGGTTTATCTTACAAGCATTTAAAAGAGTATAGATAGATGTGTAATGTTAGAAAAAAAAACTTAAGCAGAAACTTCCAGAAGTTTCAACAGCATTTTGTTTGTGTTGGTGTTTTTTTTTTTATTAAAAATAATGTTATAAGATTAATATGACTATGACGGTATCTAAAACACTTATTTACTTATTGATGACTTTAATTATAAGGGACTACTATAAGGTTTTTTCTTAATTAAATATTGGTGAGTTATTCTACATTGCTTTTTATGAGATGTAATTATAAGATTACGGACCCGAACAATTTTTTTTATAGATTGAGTTAGATTTAAGAGTTCTGAGGCTCTGAGAGCAATGAACAGATGAAAGCATGGAATCATTTGAAAAAAAAAAAAATGACTGCGTGTACCCGTCATACGCGATTGACATAAAACTTTTTTAATATTTTTGATTTTGTCGATAAATAGTTTATAAACAAATCAATCAAACATTTTTGAAAAAAATTAATAAATTGAATAATAATAAAAAACATACAATACAATTAATTATATATATGGGCGCGCGACCGTGCTGTCATCTGCTTTCAATGTAAGTACATATTAAATCAAAGCTTCATTATTTGTAGTGCCATCTATCAGCTAATTCGGAACTTAAATAACACAGGAAATATTATTAGCAACTCTTTATAAAGTAAATAAATATATATAGAAAAGTACTAACAGATTACTCTGATAAGTAACGGATTAAATTAAATTAAAATTAATAGAATTTTATGTTTAAAGGTTATATTTAATTATTATCTAACCGGATGGTACAGAAACATGGTGACGCCATATTGCTGTAACGGACTTCCGTTGCATTATCGTCCTCCTAGACGCACTTATAAAAGCTTTACTTCAATATGAATTTGTTTTGTTTTTTATTTTTTATTGTCTGAACATGTTTTATATAGTCAAAGATAAAATCAAAAACATTTTCCAGGGGTCAAAGATTGAATCTCCTCGTGCCGTAAATCCGGCCCTGATTTTTTGAACGCTATATGGCCCAACAGGGAAATAAAGTATCTAGAACTTATATATTTAAAACAATAAAAACAATCCCTGCTTTACGAAAAATATTTTATACTCATTTATTAGGAATATTAGCTAATAATGGACAATTTTATAGTAAGTCATTTTTAATATTTTTATAGACTGATAGACACCCATTTGAATATTTTGTATATATTTATGTATCTTATGTTAATTAATGAACGTAAATTTTGAGAAAAATTATACCATATAAATATATTCTTATGGATAATAGAAGTTAAAATTTTAAGCTAATGATAACTTAAATGCGATTGCTTAGACTTAAATTATGATATAATAAAAAATACTTAAGTTTCTCCACATCCAAGTGGTTTAACATAAATGAAATGAAATTTGCGGTCACAAATGATTAAGTACAGAAATAGTTAATTAATTAACATAATAAGGCTTGATAAGTTTTTTTTTTCAGGGTATATTTATTGTACATTTATGATAAAATTTATTTTTAATTAGGCGATTTTAAGAGACGAATCAAATTCGCGATTATTAACGAATTGAAATTTAATGAAACTGCGTTAAATTTGACTTGATTGGTTTTAAAAATCATGTACATTACATATAAAAAATTGTGTGTGTGTGTGTGTGTGTGTGTACTTAAGTACACGCGTTAGAAGTTATACTTCTTTGGCGTAACAAAGTAAAAATTTCTTCAAAAATTTTATCTTTCACCTTGTTCTACTTTTGTAAAAAAAACAACACTAACAGTAGAAAAAAGGTATTTAATACATTAAAAATTTTAATACAAAGATATACTAACAACAAATACAAAGAAATAAAATGTTGACTATATATAATGTATTTCAGGGTGTCGGTTATTCGTGTCGGTGTGCGCACGCATCGTAAAAATTTACTCTCAACATTTTTCCCTAACGTGCCAAAATAAGTATAACTTCAAAAATAACTTTAACAATTACACAAATAATTTAAAACGACTGAAAAAATATAATGATGTAATTTAGATTATATGTCATTGTTTCTATATTTTTTTCGAATTATTATATATTTAATTATCTTAAAATTAATATATTGATACAAATAAAACATTGTTTCTTTCTACTTAATAATGTTATAAGTAATGTAAGCGTAATTTTATTCAATATTAGATATAAACATGGATGTATTTGATTATAAATCTATCTTAGAAATATTATATGAACAAATTATGAGAGTTCCAAAAGTAAGCATTTTTAGTATGTATTATATTATTTATAATAAACATAATAACATTATGTTTAATAAATGAGAGTTTTTTTATTTCTACCCTATTTGAAATCTACATTTTTAATCAAGTTTGAAACATAAATTCAGTACTAACGAATCTATATCATTAGATAGTATAAAACAAAGTCTTCTGTCATGTCTGTGTGTTCGAGATATAAGCAGTTGGAGTTTCATGAGATTTACTGGTATAAAGCTAAACTTAAACGGTGTTGTTACAAAAAAGTTAAACATGTATTAAATACTTTAAAGAGGTTTCTTACTAAATGTACCGCGCTTGCCCGAGGCAAGTTCGCGTTAACCTCTTTTTGCAAGTCTAACCTAACCAAAGCGAGACAAAAGAGCAAGATGGTGAACATTCAGCGAGCGCGTTGCATTTAAAACGTAACCTTTTTCTCCTACCTATGTCACTTTTTTGTAATAATTTACAGCAACATGAGCTATCTTGTCTTCATCCACGTGGAATATCGAAAGGATTGGCCCAATTTTCACACGACCAAAGGCTACAGTCAAGACTAACAGATAACTGAGGTTATATAAAGACCAACTAATAGATAATGTTTACTTTAAACTTGCGGACCCGGCAGACGTTGTCCCACCCTGATTATAAAAAAATCCTTGACAAAGTTTATATACTAAAACGTTCCTCACGAATAACTTTTTTTTTCGTAATGAAAACGCTGTTGACCTGGAATTGTTTTCACAGCTTCACCGAACTATTGAGGCGAGCGCTAAAGGCGCTCAGCCGATTTGTCTATCCAATGTTTAATGCCGCATGAAAATCCGTTCAGTAGTTTTTGAGTTTATTCCGAACAGACAGACGCGATAGGGGATTTTGTTTTATACTATGTAATGATTAACTTGTTACTCGCGACATTGCTCCCGTGAAAATTGGCAAAAATAGGTTATTTACTCTAAACAGGTGCGTAAGGTGTGCGATGTACTGGACTTCGAAAATAAATATACCTGAAATTCATATATTTGTATATATGTATGTAATTTGAATGATATTGTCTTTTAGTCAGTTTTACGGCCATTTTGTTTTATCGACCACAGCATCTACATAACTCAGTAACCTATAAGAATAGTGCATCGAATTCAATAAGCACTAATTGATGAAATATTAAAAATTGCTTACAGATAAATCTACTGTTTTATGTTTTGATATAAACTGGTCCGGTGAAGCTGTTAAGACCTTGCTGGGTCAACAGCGTAGTCATTACGAAAAAAAAAAGTTTTGATATAATATTAATGCCAAATTTCAAGACTTCAGCTCATTCTGTATTTTAAATGATATTTTTATTAGTTTATATTTTAATAATAAACGAGATCTTTTTAATAAGATATTATTAGTTCATAAACATAAGTAACATAAGAGTTCCATAGTCAAATTTCTTTCAGACAAGCGATTACCTTTGTATGGTCGCAAAAACTTAATTATATAGACAATATGATCATTTTACACCTATAATAATAAGATTTTTAATCTACATTATTATATAATATATCGCTAAAAAAATTACCACTTATATAGCGTAAGTGATCATTGAAAGGGTTATATAATGGGTTAAAGTTCCAAATATAATACGTTACTGATAATAAATCCCAATTATATATTTATAGTACATATTACAGTATGCGGTAGGCTTATTGTTGCGAACAGCTAACGTAAGATATTCAATAGTGATTGATAGTTATAGGAAGTGTCAGAGACGTGAAATTTATTACAGTTTTGTTTTCTGTGCCATTGCTCTAGTACATAGAAATTTGCAGTGTGTTAGCGAAGGTTTTAATTAAACATTTGAACTGACGATTTATTAGGTACTTGCCTCTGCCCGCGACTTTGTCCACGTGGAATAGTTACTTTGGGCTAACGCTAACAGGCAGCGGATGTTCTCAAGACGAAAAAACCCTGATTCTGAAATATGCTTCAATGGTGCTCTGCTCCTATTGGTCTTAGCGTGATTATATATAACTTATAAGCTTCCTCGATAAATGCGTTATATAACACTGAAAGAATTTTCAAATCGGACCAGTAGTTTCTGAGATTACCCCCTACAACTTCACAAACTTTACCTCTTTATATTATTAGTATAGATAAGTGTTGCTGTATGTAACTAGTAAATAATGTAATAAATGCAAGTGAATGCCATAGTGAATAGGAATACGTACTCGCTAACAAACAATAACTTCATAGAATTTGATGGATAGAGTCTAATCGGAATAGTGACACGATAAAGTCTTATAAGAACGGATATAGACAGACATATAGTTAGTGAAGACGGTTCAAGATAGGAGATATGCGGCGATAATTATACAAGCCATAAACAACGACTCTACGAGCGACGAATCAACGACCACTACTATACAACTTGTATTGCACAATTAGCGAATATTTTAAAGCACTGATAGCTCCGCTTAAACAAGTAGAAATAACTTATATAAATGCAACACATTACACAAATATTGCAGGTAAAGGTGATTTAGGACCACCTCATATATATTTACAATAGGTATCTATCGGGGGAGCCACTATTGATGTGTAATACCGCGCTATTGACTATATCGAGGGAGTGTTACTAATGACTTCAAACGCTCTTGGTTGAAGTTATTGGCTGTTCATTATTTACACCGATGTGAGGCGTCATTGGTTGTAGGTATCGGCTGTTTATATATCTTGATTCCTTAAAAGGCGACCGGTGACTAGATGCTAGTCATACTCGCTCAGACAGTTGGGCTAGTAACACTTACGGATAATTCGTCGCAACTATAATCAGGGTTGTTTCTGTATTGATTTACGTCTTATTCAACTTTTCATGGTGGACTGATCGATTAAATTATAACAACGACGTCATTATGGATGAGTTCATACTTTTACATGGACGCCTTTTAACATTTTTGTAACTGTACATTCCACAATTTTATATTTGCAAATTTAATAATAACCAATAAATTCAATTTAAATAAAAAGCGTGCGGAGCAACGGGTGAAAGCTAGTATTATTAGTAGTATCTAGTAGTAGTAGTATACGAATGTGTCTTTGTTCCGTTTTCACAACGAAAATTTAACAAAACATAGCCACGAATATTAGTAATTATATTTTTTAGCGATTGAGGTTTGTCAATGAAACGCAAAATTGAATTTTTAGAATTATTTATTTCATCAATATTAATATAAATTCATACTATCATAATATTATACACGTGTTAAAAAGGATAGGTACGTAATTACCAAAACTTGACCATTTGCACTCGAGGACTCCGGAGCGGAGTCATTTAAAATGTTGGTGACAAATTTGGGTCGAGGCTCACGGATTGTTATGCTTTTGGGAACAGCGAATAATCGCGATTTCGAGTTGCTGGTAATACGAATGAAAAATACATGGAGTGCAAAGGGGTAATTAATAATTAAACTTAATCACAATCAAGTCGTGAACGGATACGTAACGGGTCAATAAATATTACAATATGTGAACAATATAAACGGTCATTGTATTTGATAACTATTAAATACTATAGTAAAGGCGACTCCATTTGTTAGTCCGAACAATATTCGTCTAATATTTGGAACGACAAAATAATGTTAGACCCAATATTGCGCCAATATTGGTAGTTGGCTGACACGTGTCAGTTGTACCAACCGAACGATGTATTCACTTTTTTCTGTCGCAATGTGTATGTACCTACCTGGCTGTGTTCCCTCGTTGTCACCTGAACGTGACGTGTATCAGTTGTACCAATCAAACGATTTCTTTACTTGTTTAAATGACATTCGATTTTAAACAAAAACTATTTTTTGACAAAAATATTTAACATTCATTACAGACGACTCATTTCAAATAATTCATAAAAATAAGATAATTTTTTTTCTTTATAAAAAATACGCGCGCTTATGTGAAACCATAAAGTTATACGCAAGATGTGCGCGCTGATAAAAGATAAGATAGAAGATAAAATCCATACTAACAGCCGACTATTTTTCATGTCTGGCGGTATGTTTGACCTTTACAATCTATCTGGCTAATGAAATATAATTTTGTAATAGTTATCTGAATAACATATTTAAAAGTTAAACATTTAAAAATAAGTAATTTTCATTCATTTCTTTGTCTGCTTTAAAGGGTCTAGCAGATATTGTGGCCCTCTGAAAGTGTCTGGCAATACTGGTGACTACTTTAGACAACACATTTATAAAAATCAGCCATTTCAATTTAAGTAACTCTTATTTCTAATCATATTTATCTCCTGATATCTATACATCGCCCACAGAACTCGAACTCCGTGAATGCACAAGCGTTCTCAGTACATGAAAGACTACTCAACACATAGGGTTTCATATATTTAAATAAGTTGTGTCTGACAACTCCGGGATCTTTAACTATAACACAATACATTTAAAACATAATATGAATAATGTCAATCTATTCTAGATAGAGACAACAAAATAGCATCACACATTATAAAATATGGTATAAATAAACATTGAAGTAAAATAATTATATTAATAATTTCTTAAATCATTACAATAAGATTAAAATATTCAAATTTTCTATGACACATGTCAACATTTTTGATATAACTGTTACGTCAAAAGACAGTTGTCAAAACCATATAATATTATTATAGTGTTGGCAGCGCTGGCTGATGGTAAAATTTGAGTTTTTTTTTTTACTTTATTTTTGACAACCAACCAGATTATTCCTGACTAATGTAGTTAATAATATTACAAGCGTCGTATGATTATTTCAATGTTCCGACAAGATGGTGGCTCCCTTGTTAGAACCATCCTGAGAGTTTTTGTGGCATTTCAGACTTTCATGCTCCGTGGTATTATTTTCCATTCAGTTCACTTATGCACAATAAATTAACTATATTACGTAAAACACCGCCAAATTTACAAAATATATAGTCAAATAACACAAGATTATACACCATATTGAAATAATATTATAAACTACACGACAATGGCAGTAATCATTTGAAAGATTGGTTGACAAAAAAAAGATAACAAAAAAATCACTTTTAAAATGTCTTCTGATACAAGATTAACAGAATATAAATTATCTCTGTAATGATATTATTATATTACTATTATTACATTATCAATAAAATATAAATCCACTACATGACAGATTTAAATCCCGCCAAAAACTCAACATTTGAGTTATCTACATGAAATCATTGTAACCGTTGACGTCATCGAACTGCTGTGGCTGAGTTGCCGGCGTTGGCCTCGCTCCTGTACCCCCCGGCCTGTACTGTGGCTGCTAGACATATGTATATATAAATATCTTGAGTATACACGTCTGTTTATATATACACATGTACAAAATGTCATATTAACTAGAGATGGGTCGGCTGGTCCTGAGTAGCAACACCCTTTCACAGAAAACCGACGTCAAGTAACAGTGCTTGCATGGTTGCGTTTCGTTCGGTCAGTGAGAGCTCCGGAGGCCCACCTCGCCATTCCCATCCCTTCTCCTCTCCCTTCCCCTCATTCCCCCATCCCTCTAAACACAGGCTGGCAAAACACTTGCAACTCCCCTGGTGTTGCTGGTGTCTATAGACGGCGGTGATCACTTAACATCAGGTGACCCGCCTGTCCGTTTGCCTCCTATATGATATAAAAAAAGCAATTTTCCAGTAAGTAGCCAAATATTAGTAATTTAGATATTTGTTATGCACTAAACTAATCTTAGTATGAATACTAGGCTGTAATAATAAATTGGTAGGAATTTATAAAAACAAATGCAAGGCAGATTTTTTTAAAGTCTAATATCTAGCTTTCTCAAATCACTGGAAAAAATGACAGTCAAACTGTCAAGTTTATTGGTGGTAGAACCACGTTGAAGCTATTACTGGTTTCAGCATGAAAGGATCGGCTCACCCGGGGTACAACCACCCGATCCACAGAAACACCGACGTCAAGTAACAGTGCTTGCATTGTTGCGTTTCGTTCCGTCAGCGAGAGCGCCGGAAGACCACCTTCCTTCGTCCTCCTCCCTTACTCCACCTTCCCTGTTCCTATCCCCCCTCCTCCAAACATAGGCTGGTAACGGACTTGCGACTCTCCTGGTGTTGCTAGTGTCTATGAAGTGGTGATCACTTAACATCAGGTGACCCACTTGTTAATTTGTCTACTTTGATATAAAAAAAAATCTTGTGTCTATATTTATGATGTAGTTTGGTATTTATTCAAATTTAAATAAAATGACCTTAGAAAAGTATATTAAAATGTAATCATAATTTGATAGCAATTCATATATGTATATTAAAAAAAAAAAACATTTTTACCTCTCAGGTCTTAAGGGGAATCGAACCCGCAACATTTAACTTAAGTTTGTAACTTCAATAAAAATAATCTATCACTTGGAAGAGGTATACGAACGTATTATTATGGGGCATTTTACTTTAGACCTTATTCTAAGTTCTCTTAAGTTGAATTAAAGAAAAAATATAATAAATACAAACATATTTACAAGTTCTATTTGAATGGAGAAAGCGAAAGTTTTCGATCACATGCATTCTATTGTGAAATGGTCTAAACGTACTCACGTAATGTAGAATTCAAAAAGTCTCAATGAAAACAAGAGCCATATAAATAAATCAATTTTAAAAAACAAATATCAAAGTGAAAGTGAATTAGTGTATGGCAAAAAACTTGTTTTTTTTCTTTAATAGACGTACTGGTATAACATGGAGGAAAAAAACTAGAAAGCAGTAAATGATGACATTATTAGACAGATTAAACAATTATAGAATGTATATGTATCAGCTATATGGCACATTAAATTATTCTGACGACATTTTTAAGATATCCTGTAAATAGTTGGTAGCCAATAGTAATTAAGTATTTTTAGGATTGGTTATCCACTACCAGTCAATAGTACTTTAATATCAGTCAGTAGTATAGCTAGTCAACCGAACTAGGTCAATAGTAAGCTCCACTATATCAATATATGATTTTTTGAGTAATATGTTGTAGACAACTCATGGTAAATGCAAAAAAATTGTATCACAGTGGTTAGACAGGATTTTGTTTCAAAAGGGCGATTATATTTTTCTTTACGAACAGGGTTTTTTTTTGCTTCTGCCTATGTAGGCAATTTCGGCAGTATCAAGTGTGACAAATACACGTTTTAAACTTAATGCCAAGTATTTAGTGCAACGTGGATTAATCTAAAATAGCAACATATCAACATAGATAAAGTAGATAGGTACTGTGTATACATAAATGTATTGGAAATATACATAGATATACATAACATAATTATATATAGCTTAGAAAATGTATAGAATGCGATTAACAAAATATACGAACGCGATATATTAAAACATTTGACTACGTGAATACATTTAGTGAATTAGTTCGAAAGGTGTGGTATAAGCATTACTTGTGCGTGCTAGGAGGGAGTGTGAACGACGTTAAGCGACGCGCGCGCGTTCACATGTGCGGACGTCCGCCTCGCGGCGTCTGCTGTTGCTAGAAACATTGCAAGCTAGTTGTACCACTCGGCTTCGGTGATGTTAACATATCTACATTACTATAACACACTTCTTCAATATCGTATCACAATATATCACGAAATCTATTCAAGCAAATAAGGTGTTTGCTGTTAGTTGAACAAGTAGGAGCCAATTATGTACGGTTGTGAAAAATATTAGAAGAAGGGAATTTAAAGCTAGATTCTAGTAGCAGAACACGTAATTGCTACCGAGGGTACAAAGTGTTTGTTAAACGAACTATTTGACATTACTTTAAACAGTTGAGTACATTTATCAATAATTAAGCTCCTGCCAATTACAGTCAGTCATTTTGTAAATTATTAAAATTAAAAAATTGGAGAATTATACGTGATTAAAAATGTGTACTAAATAATCTCAAATCAATTCGTTTAATAAACATTAAGCTGGCGAAAAATAACCAAAAATAATTAAATGTAACCAAAATATATTAAAAAATTATTAGTTTTAAAAATCTTAATAATGCCAATGGGTAACTTAAAAGAAAATATAGATGAGCTTGTTGATTGAAGGTTAAACTAGCAATAGGAAAATGATTTAAAAATTATTAAGTTTAATGATAAACAGTCAAATCGAATAATAACAATTATTTTTTTAAACAATTCAAGAAGTGAATAAATACTCTTCGACATTTGCGAAATATATAACCCTAGATTCTGCGCTCGACTTCGTCTACGTCGAATAGTTACTTTGGGTTAACGCATACACGCAGCGGAAGCTGTCAAAAGGAAAAAACACCCCGATTTTGAGACATTCTTCATTGGTGCTCCGCTCCTATACGTTTTAGCGTGATGATATATAATCTTCCTCGATAAATGACTTTTATAACACTGAAAGAATTTTTCAAATGGGCCCAGTAGTTCCTGAGATTAGCGCGTTCAACCTACCAAACAAACAAACCCTCCAGCTTTATAACATTAGTATACATTACTACTCTTCTCTAGTACTTAACTCCAGTCGTCATTCAAATTACAATAACTTCTCATAGAGTGGAACGATTTTAATAAAACAAAGATTAAGGTATTTTCGAAGATATGCTTTATAATGCTGAGGTTTTATTGTGATCTCTGTACTTTAGAACAGACAGATAGGCATTTCTAAAAATGACTGAAATGTATTCCAAGAAACCTGAAACAATTTTTCTCACGAAAGCCGAATAACTACAGACACGTTAGTTTTAGATTCTTGTTATATGTATATATGGACCGTTTATTTTGAAAGTGGTGTGAGTCCATTTTGTTTTGGTTCGAGAAAATTAAAGGTTACTATATTTGTTGATTTAAAAATACAGGCAAATCATATGAGGTCTGGCATTGTTTTATCAACATTTAATTTGTTTTTGGTTAATTAGACTACGATAACACATATATAAGTGCTGTAAATGGAATTACACCACTTTCAAAATTAGACAAATGTAAAAATCGTATAATTTCAATTTTGAAAAATCAAATATCGCTTAAAATATACTTCATTTTAATATAATTTTGTTCACAAATACGCATAACAACACATAAAATTTTATTTTAGACGGCAATTACATTGTCATTACAAGATACTGATTACAAGAATTTACTTATTCTCTGCATGTGGTAGTGTTTCAAAATATACATGATGCACCGGAGGTATATAGGGTAGTAGCTGCTTCATGTCTTTACATTTTTCGTACGTAATAGGTCTGACGTTTTGGTACAAAGACTCCAGGGCGATTTTTTCAAATTTTAACGGTCTTCCAGAACGTAGAGGTAATAAATTGATAATTTTAAATTCTGCGTCCGTCATCGTTGTTTTATAAAAAATGGTATATGGTGCAATTTTGAGGAACCTCAACCACAGCATATTTGCAACCAATTGAACTGTTCCACATTAGTATTTTTATTATCTGTTTTTTAATTGCATTTTGGAGAATTTTTGTTGAAATGAAATTCTCCAGTTTCATTTCATATAAAATGAATTTATCCTGTTTTTTACATTGCGCAATTACATTATAGTAATCTTGTGGTGTGTACACAAAATTCATTTTTCTCAATGCCATTTCTATGATGCCAAAATCTGCATCGTTCGGAAGGTATGAATGCCCCGAGAGTAAAATTTTGTGGTCAATTATCTCAATGCTGTTTTCCGACTGGACAACCTTCAACCACATCAATGCCATTTGTAAATTTCGATTTTGCTCAGTACACATGTCACTGTAGGCAATAACATGGCTTTGGGTCGTTACATTTTCTAAGTGCTTCAAGCAGCATGAACCCACCTCTTGCTATCCCCTAGAAGCAATGGTTTCGTCCCACACGTACATATTAACTTTATTATTATGTAAATTGTGAAAACCCTCGTCTAAGACGTACATATTTCGTTTGTAATAGGCGATTGAGACAGACAATTTCGGGTATGGTAAGGCTTTTTGTAAATCAAAAGTGAAAGCAAAGTATTTATCTGGATTTTCGGATGCTAGAATTTTATCCTCTTGTAATGCTTTTCTTGATAATTCAGCATTTTGCAAGTGAACTTCGTGTCTTTCTACAAGAATCATTTTTTCGTCGTCAGCAGTTGTAGTCTTAATTTTCATGTTTAGGATATCGCATTTCGCACAGGTATCTTTACGTGGCAAATGGAAGTGTAACTTAAAATCTCGTTTAAAGATTTTCCTGTATGTCCATTCATTAACTGAGCTCAAGTTGTTTGCCTTGCATTTTTCCAAATATAAACTATACATTTTTCTTATATTTAATTCCGGATTTAAAAACATTCGTTCTGGATTTTGCGATCGTGTGTAATGACTTTCAAATGGCGGAAAGCTTTTTATGTGGTCTATCACTGTATTCGTCAGTAGCTCACTAGTTCTTCTGCAAGAGCTATTCATTTTTCCACGCATGTCATTCGGAATGTTCTCATGCGATTTTAGAATACGATCAATTCGTCCAGTAAATATTTGTAAAGTATTAATAAAAAACTTCTTACATACTAAAATGTATCCACCAGAAGTGACTAGGTAAAATTTATAAGCATATACTCTTTTAGTGCCCAAATTATTTCTAGGCCGTCTTCTATTGACAGATTTTCGTTGAACACTACCATATCAAAATACATTTTGCTTATTAAAATCACCTATATTCCAGAACTTATCAAAAATTTCCATACGTTGTGCTTCATTAATACGTTCTATACATTTCTTCGAACAATTAAAATTTTTGGATTCAAATTGTTTTGCAGGAATGAATTTTCCTCTTTTTGTATAGTACTTTTGTCCATTATTTCGCTTAATTTTGTTTATTTGTTGCAAATATTTTTCTTTATTTTGTTCTGCAGAATCCGTGTTCTCAATAACAGTATCTTCATCTGATGAAGATTCTACCTCTATAATTCTTCTTCTCTTTCTTCTTCGATTCGTTAATTTGTTGTTCCTAGCGGAATTATTTTCATCCTCTGAATCTAAGATTATTCTTCTGTTTATATTCATGGGATTTATGTCTGTGTGAATTTATTTATGCTTAAATAAAACAAATACTTGCAGTTGTTTTAAGATAAAAGTGGTTTACTATGTGTTCTTACCTATACCACTATCTGATGTTAATATGAAGTTAGCCATTTTAACAAAAGAAATAGAATAACTAACCTAAATTGTGCTTTTGACACGTAATATCACACGTAATCCTATAAATATTATAAGTTTGTAAGTTTTTTTTTTTGGGTAAAGGTATCGCCAAAAGTACTTAATAGACTGGTTTCAAATTTAATACACAGCTAGAGTATGAATTGGAATAATACATAGGCTACATTTTATTTAAAAATTCAACTCCTAAATAATATTAAATTAGAAAAATCGTAATAAGATTGCGGATTTTTCTGCAAAAAGATGGCGCTACTGTTGTTTTTGTTCATTTCTCTAATTTTTTAATATCTATCTTTTAACTTACGAGTAGTGGAAACACGGAGGGGAAACAATGCAAATCGTCCGCGGGTGAAACCGCGGGACACAGCTAGTATAATATAAATGAAAAATAACAAAACACTGCTCGGCATCCAGCTGCTATGCCACCTACCTCTGTCAGTTGGACTTACACCACTTTCATAATCGATGATTATGCAATTTCATTTACCGATCGATTTTAAGTTGTACAAAAAATGGGATTTTATTGAGAAATTAAACACGGACTAGTTATATATAAAAAAATTACATTAAATTAAGCATGAATTACGTGATAGCTCATTTTTCTCAAAAATGGACTTACACCACTTTCAAAATAAACGGTCCATATATGAAATTTAAAGAAAACAATAGTTATTTTTCGATTCAACACGATTAAGAGAGATATAATATAAATGATCGGTTAGAATTATTAACAAAATAAGCATTAGAAGAAGTAAAAAGACAGTGTAATTTATAATGGCATGTGATAAAAGCTCGCTATATGAAAAATGGCTACTGAAAAATGACGCCGTGAAAAAATACGCGTGCAACTCAGTACACGTGACTTAAGTGATTTTTTTTTTGGTAAAGTGAAATAACAGATACGTAAGTAATTATTATCAATCAGTAACACATTTTATATTCTTTTTATAAAAAATATATGTATAAAATGTGTGTGTAATTTATAGTGGCTGCTGAGAAATGACGCCGTGAAAAAAGACGCGTGCAACTCACAATACGTGACTTAAGTGAATTTTTTTTTTGGTAATACTGATACGTAAGTAATAATTATCAATCAGTAACACATTTTATATTCTCATTATTTAAAAAAATATATATAAAATGTGTGTGTAATTTATAGTGGCATATCGAAAAGTGGCTGCTGCGAAATAACGCCGTGAAAAAAGTCGCGTGCAACTCACTATACGCGACTTAAGTGAATTTTTTTTGGCAAACTTTTTCGGTAAAGTAGGTAAAATAACTGATACGTAAGTAATTATTGTCAATCAGTAACAAATGTTATATTTTTATAATTAAAATATACATACATGCAAGGAAACTATAATATTTAAATATAGTATTTGTTTAATTTGTACGTGTATTTTATTAGATGGCACTGTAACATAATAATAGCTCCGTGGGAAATGTAGTCATGTTGAAATTGAGTCGTTTATAACCATAGGCGGCTATCTAAATTTTTTGGGAAAAATAAGTTTTTATGTAGCGAGACATCAAATTTTGAATAAGAAATCTATCTGTAGAATCTTTTATGTATTTTGATCTATAGATTTTAATATAGTTTTTTTCCACTTTGCCAAAAACGAGTTGAAGTGTAGCCACTTTTGATTGCATTTTAAAATGCGACTTTGATACTTCTCTCTTATACTTTGACAGCCATAATGATTTAAATCTACATGTTTTGTGACGTCACAAAACTCATATCAAACTTCTTACACACACAAACATACTTTAGTTTTTGGTTTAATTAAACTATAAATTATAGTAATGTATAGTGAAAAGGTGAGATAATTCTAGTGTTTTGATTGAATGTCATACCTGTTGTAGCAGATGCCTTAGGCCAGGATTAGAGGGTAGTAGAGGACGCATATGCCTTCCTGTGTGTGCGGCCGCACCTCTTAACTGTTGCTGTAGTTGTTGTTGTAAAAGTTGTTGTTTACGCTGTTGCTCCTGTAAATTAATTTCACACAGAACACTACAGTAGGGCCTCGAAATTCCGAAAGCCTCTTTGACCGCTCGGCTGATTTTCCAAGGCCCCGATCACAAAATGGCGGATAGAGTTTTTAATTTTAACGACATCGTAGAATTCGTGGTTTAGTAAAGAAAAAAGGTTGTACAACTGAAAAGAATAATTGATAATATAGTAAATATAATGAAGTAGTACAAGTGATATAAATTAGTACAAGTGGTATAAATTAGTATGACTGGTATAAAGTAGTACTACTGGTAAAAAGGAGTACATGTGGTATAAAGTAGTACAAGTGGTATAAAGTAGTACAAGTGATATAAAGTAGTACAAGTGGTATAAATAAGTTTGAACTCACTTCCAGCTGTTTGTAATGCTGTTCCTGCTGCTGGGCGGCGTGCAGATGCGACATTATATCCATCTGGGACTTGAACTGCGCCTCCTGCTGGTGCGCCGCGTGCAGCGTCTCCTGCAGCTGCTGGATCTTCTCCAGGTTCTGCTGGCGAGCCGCCTCGAGCCCGTCCAGCTGGGTCACAGGACGAGGGCCCTTGCCTCCCACTTGGGGGACCTGACCCCCCATCGCTCCGCCTATCATCATTCCCTGTACCATTCAAATTTGTTCCCATCAAGGAGTTTTTGGAGGGATCTTGGAAAGTCATGTTGTGGATTTTATATTTTATTCATAATATTGCATTATTAAACTTTATATTTTCTAATATTATGTGGTGTTCTATGTTATATAGTTCGGTTATTGTGAACAAGTAAAGTGAACAGAAAACAATACCAGAGAGGATGAATTATGACACGTCACAAAAACTTATTTAAACTTTATAGTTATAGTATATATAGTAATAGTAGATATAATTATAGTAGATATACTTATAATATGCATGTGCTATACCTGCGGATGTTGTTGCATCTGCGTCTGTACCATGGACTGTCCGGCGCCCGGTCCTTGCATCTGTCCAACCTGTCCGACCGGGCCGACCTGACCGACAGGACCGACTTGTCCGACGGGACCGACCTGTCCGACAGGACCGACCTGCCCGACAGGCTGCATGCCGGTGCCTAGTCCTGCCCCTCCGCCCATACCGCCCGACGGCATTCCAGCTGTCTGCATTCCGCTCGAACCTGCATACCGTACTTTGATGACGTGTTTGTATTTATAATTACACTTTTTAAGGTGATTAGTCTGCTTTTTTTATTTTATACGAATAGGTTTTAACCTTTGACTACAATAGATTTTGATGTTAAATTATAGTATGGACTTGTTGGCGGGATCTCAATTTGTCATGTAGTGGCTTTTGTATTTTCAAAATTTCCCGGAGAACTTTTCAAGTAATCTCTTAATCTCTCTCTCTGAAGTCAAGTAATCGATCTTAGAAAATTGACTTAAAATGCTTTTTTGTAAATAAATAAATGTCCCACAGATGTCTCATTAACAATTTTCCTGTAACTTAGTTCATTAATAAAATAACAACATAAAAAAAAGAAATATCTACAAATTTTGGTTTCAGCTACCTATTGACCTATAATCGCTATTGTAAAGCACTCAATTCCGAATAATTCCTGAGTTTGAACGATAAGATAGCATAAAATTCCGCTTAGTCATTAAAAATGAATGAGTGTGTGTAATCGTCACACACGATTGCAGTAAAACTTCTTAAACGTTATAAGAGATGGTTGCAGTAAAACTTCTTAGACGTTATAAAAGATGGTTACAGTAAAACTTCTTAGAAGTTATAAAAGATGGTTACAGTAAAACTTCTTAGAAGTTATAAAAGATGGTTGCAGTAAAACTTCTTAGAAGTTATAAAAGATGGTTACAGTAAAACTTCTTAGACGTTATAATAAGAGATGGTTGCAGTAAAACTTCTTGGGCGTTATAAGAGATGGTTACAGTAAAACTCCTTAGACGTTATAAGAGATCGTTGCAGTAAAACTTCTTAGACGTTATAAGAGATGGTTGCAGTAAAA
>JACEII010000138.1:290251-378726 GCA_014332785.1 Antheraea mylitta
TATAAGAGATGGTTGCAGTAAAACTTCTTAGACGTTATAAGAGATGGGTGCAGTAAAATTTCTTAGACGTTATAAGAAATGGCGACCAAGTTAAAAATAAATACATCATATGAGAATTTCAAAAGGTATTTCTTGATGATGTAACACTAGTAATATTATTATTCAATCTAATATTTTTTTCCGGAAGCCGGATGGTGACACGTACAAAAACGTGACACCATATTGCGATAACGGACTTCCGTTGCATTGTCGTCCAGTTATCTCCTAGTCGCACCTAAAGAAGTTTTACTTCAATAAAAAATCATATATCAAAGTGTGTATTTTATATGAGAAATTTTCTTACGCTATGGTCAAATTTTAGAGATTTTTTTACACATTTCCAACATTAATTTTCTTCGAGATCTAAAAGAAAAATTGGGCTCTCTAGTATGTATTTAAAACATGTTCACCTGCCATAGTTGCGGTGGGCATGTTGCCTCCCATACCGCCGGCCGCACTCACAGTTGGCGGAAGCTGCTTGTTTATAATTTGAGTTATCTTCTGCTGCTGTATGACCTGTTCATCACAAACAGAGATACGATAGGTATCTCTACCCGACTAGGTCGTGACCATCGTACACATGACTGTATAAGTCCATCATACTAACTGCGGTTTATTTTTTCGAACTGAAATGTACTGAGTGTCCAACTCACAAATTTCATCAAAATCTGTCCAGCCGTTTAGGAGGAGTTCAATCAAATACACACAGATAGAATAGTTATATTATAAAAAATGTTTAGCCGATGTTACGCCTTAACGCAACAAATAAACAGGGCCAATCAATTCCAGACGGAAGTGCAACGTAATTCTAGCTGTTTTTTTTCGAACTGACTAGGCTATTGACCTAGCAAGGTCTTAACAACTTCACTGGACTACAGGCTAACTGCTAAGGGGTTGTGAATATCTTCATTGTAACCTTTTTTTTGCATCGTTCTGCTTATCATCAGGTACAGTGTCGACACTTTGTCGGATAAAAAACTAACCCGGAGGTAAAATCGCATTAAGAGTGGTCACACTCCCGTCTCATTTTTATAAGCGCTACAGCGCTGTGTTTTCTTGCCGTGAAAATCAAAATCAAAATGAAAATCGAAATCAAATATACTTTTTTTTACTTGATTTTTGGCAATCAATCTTTCAGATTATTACTGCCACTATCAAGTAGTCAATAATATTACAAGCATCGTACGATCATTTCAATACCAAGCGTCGTGTGAATCAATATTCTAACAAGATGGTGGAACCCTTCTTAGAACCTTCCAGGGAGTTTTTGTGGCATCTCAGAATTTCATGCTCCGTGGTATTATTTTCCATTCAGTTCACTTATGCACAATAAACTAACTATATTACGTAAAACACCACCAAATTTACAAAATATAGAGTCAAATAACACAAGATTATGAATAAAATATAAAATCCACTACATGACAGACTAAAATCCCGCCAAAAACTCCAAATATACTTTATTCAGTTTAGGCCCTAATAAGGCACTTCTGAATGTCAAAAACTACCGCCGGTTCGGAAAACAACTCAGTCATAGAGATGAACTGGCAAGAAACTCGATCTTGTACATTTTTTTAAAATATATTTTCAATACATCATACAATAGCCTTTAGCGGATGCACAGAGAGGAGTCAATTTGAGACGTCACTATCGTTCATATACTGATCCGCTCTATAATATCCTTTTGACACTAAAACCCGTTCGACGTGGGGGTCAAATTTACAATCCAGCAAATCGGTAACATACTTAAAAAGCGGGGCAAGTGGTGTGGTGCTAATGCAACCAACAAAAGATAATTTCTTGAAGTGTGAATAAAAAAGCTACTATCGTCCGTAATATTATCGAAGGTTATTAACTTCGAGTCACCCCTCGCAGGTTTTGTTATACCGTTCATTGAACCTAGGTTTACCAGGTTAATTATTTATTTATTCTTATTTATTAGGTATTTCGGAAAATCTTAGAACAAACTGTAACTAAGATTCTCTTTGTTGTTTATTAGTACTTGTTTTGATATTATTATTTTATATGTTAAATGTCACTATGAAGTATCCTTGAATATTCTGATTGGTCAAACTTTCGCCCGTACAATATAACATGTTATTCTACATAAATTAATCAAAAGCATAGTATAATATGTAGTACGTTTTTAGTATTTATACATTTCAGCGATTATTCCATTTACTTTTAAGAAATCAACTAAACTCCTATTGACTTGATCAGCAAGAGTATCACCCATATTTGGGTGATGTGGTGACGAAAATTTATATAATGAAGACTGGTTGATTTAAAAAAAACGTGTGACGGGTGTAGACGGGTGGGAAAGTTAGTTTTTATAATTACCTTCCTGAGCCTGTCGACGAACGCGACCTGGTTGTTGGGTATGAATCCGAGGTACGCCTTTTTGTCGGGGGTGTACAGTAAGATTAAAACTTTGATATCGCACTGCGGTGGCGACGGCATCGGTTGGAAATGGACGCAGCCCGCCTGGAATTATAATATTAATGATGTGATACATCTATGGGCGCGGGTAAAACTGATGTTTGATGTGGCGAGACGTGGCGACGCAAAACACGAACTTTCCACAATTAAATAAATACTCAAAACTAGTTGCGAACCTATCTGTATAAACATAAGATTTAAATTATTTGGCGGCTAGTCGTTCTACTTGCCGACCTAACGCCTTTTGATAAATGCCGCCAAATACACCACGCCTACGCTTCGTTGAATTTTTATATTTTATAAAATTGAATATTTATGTAATAAAATAAATAAACATTCATTCCTAATGCGTTATCTTTTCATCATGCCATAGCTTATTCCAATCGTAATCTGTTCTTTTATGCATATAACTTATAGACAACCAATTTCAGTGTTTCACATCTGCCAAGCGTCCCGTGACGGCTCTTTTTTTTCGTAATATTGACATAAACATATTTATGGAACGGAATCCCTCACGCGGCTCGTGGTACAAGTGAACTGGTGGAAATCGTCACATAAGGTCTGTCTCTTTCTATTGTATACACGTGCGTGTGTGCGAATATCTTAATCTAAATTCAATAACTTCAATACTAAACGTGTGGAAATGTCATTAACAGATTTTTTTATGTAACAAGTTTATTTATTTCATAATTCATTATTATATAATCTCAGTAACTACTGGTCCGATTTGAAAAAATCTTTCAGTGTTATATAGCTCACATATTAAGGAAGGCTATAGGTTATATATCATCACGCTAAGACCAATAGGAGCGGAGCACTAATGAGGAATCTTTCAAAATCGTTGTTATTCTTTCTGCTGAGAGCATTCGCTGAGTGTCCGTGTTAGCTAAAAATAACTATTCCATGTGAAATCGCGGGCAGAAGCTAGTATGTGTTATTTTTGGTATCTGTAATAAATCCTTTAGTATATAGCTGACTAGCCTCTGCCCGCGACGTCGTTCGACGCGGAATAGTTACTTTGGGCTAACACTAACACGCAGCGGAAGCTCTCGAGAGGAAAACAAATCCCGATTTTTAAACATTCTTCATTGGTGCTCCGCTCCTATTGGTCTCAACGTGATGATATATAGCCTATAACCATCCTCGATAAATGAGCTATATAACACTGAAAGAATTCAGATCGAAACAAATCGGTCCAGTAGTTCCTGAGATTACCACCCCCTACAATGTCACAAACTCACAACGTCACTAACTCACAACGTCACAAACTCACAACGTCACTAACTCACAACGTGACAAACTTTACTTCTTTATAATATTAGTATAGAAGTATAGATTACGCTTTTTATTAAAAACTATGCACTATTTGTATTAAAATTTATATAATAACATAGTATATTTATAATTCAATTTATATAATAAATTTATGTTTATATATTTATAATATAGTATATATACATATTTATATAATAAATGGAATTTATATAATAACATAATTTCGGTACTCACAAATCCGTTGACCATAACCTTGGTGAGCTGTTCCAGGGCCTCGCTGGCCTGCAGGTGGAACAGCACCGACTTGCTGTCCTTCAGGTACTGGCCTCCGATGTTGCTGATCAGCTGCTTCGGCATCAGCTGCATCAGCAGCTTGTTCGGCCACGTGTCCACCTTCAGCTCCGGCTCTATGTCCTTCGTGCTTGCTGACACCTGGAATATATCTAATACCTTTAAACGAGCAATTCCCGTATATTTTTATATATTCAAGATCTCGGAAACGGCGTCAGCGATTTCCGTTTTTTTTTCGAAATGACTACGTTATTGACCCAGCAAGGTCTTAACAGCTTCACCGAACAACTAAGGCGAGCGCTTAAGGCACTCAGTCGATTCCATTTTGGCAACCATCTCAAGGGTGCACCCCACACCTCGGCTTGGCTGTTGCCTGTTGCATGCAAAATCGCGATCTATCTTAGCTAACCTAGCTAACTATGAGTTGATGAAACGTATATGTATCAAGCATACACGCCTCAACAACTCCCCCATATATTTATCGTCGGAAAATTGAGAGTTTTTCAGTTCGATAAGGGAAAAAAGTAAACCCTTCCACTTTCATGTGTAACGTGTGTGGGGGTAATCTTGTAGTGTTGTAGCGGTGATGTATATTTGTATGTCACCGTATCGCGCAAGCAACGCACTCAAGGGCTCCCTACCAAGGGATCGAACCTAGGCTTGAGCTGTTGCCGTGGGAGGTCTAATCGGGTGTGATTTCCGTGAAACTTAGTGTGTAGGTGATTTCGGGGACGATAAATCGATTTCATTCATAGAAAACTTTTTTTATCAGAGTTTTCAGGCAATGAAAAAATACAGCTAGAATATAAAGGTAAATTTCGTAGCCGCTGGTAAAACAGAAATAGCTCCGATGGAAATTGGCCGCTTCGAAAGTCAATGTAAACCCAGATTCGTATGACAGCAAAAGAGATGTCATTTTTTGATTTTTCTTTTTTGGTAAAAAGATGCTAATTTTGTGAGGCAAACCTAATAGTTTATTTTTATTGTCAGAGCTAGACAACGTCTGCCGGGCCCGCTCAGTAGTGTTATAAATTTATCATATCACCAGTTAAAGGTAAGATTATTTTTATTATAAGCAACAGATCCTGTAAATCATCGACTTATGTACGAACAGCATTACTGGAAGAGGACATACTTTGGAAAGTTATCCAATATTTGTTCTCCAACGAGGCAAGTAAAATGTACTGACTTGACATTGCAGATGTTTGGTGGTTTTCTGCTGGTCTCCAGGTGATTTCCCCTTCTCCATCCACTCGATGATGCCACTCCAGATGTAGCTCCGCTGGCAGGCGGGCGCTGCACCGGCGCCGCTGCTGGAGGGGCCCGGGCTGAGCATGCTCGGCATACGCGGGTGAGTTGACTGTAATTTATACAACAACCGTTTAACTTGTAACTACTCCTCATCAGAATGTTATGAAATGGTACCTGGATTGGGCATTAAGGAGTTAAACAATTGAGCATAAATTCGATGTTTCTGTCTATTACGTATACGTATATTTAGGTATAGCTACACTGTGATGTTGACATAGTATGGACCTTGAGAGACGATAATTTATTTTGGTACTATAGGACAGAATCAGATATGGCATAATGAAAAGATAAAGCTAAAAAAAAATACTAATTACTTCCATAAAATAATGCCTGTTTATTTATTTTTTTACATAAGTATTCATTTTATTAAATACAATAATTCAACTAGGGGCGACATCTATTAAAGGGCGCTAAGTCGTCGGCGCGTGCAACATAACACTTTCTTTTTTTTTCTCTCGAACTTACTACGCTATTGGCCTTATTTAGGGCCTTCACAGCTTCACCGGACTACTAAGGCGAGCGCTTAAGGCACTCAGGTGATTTTATTTTTGGTAACTAGCTCAAGGGTGCTCGGCACACCTCGGCTTGGTTGTTACCTAGAAATACCCGATCTGACTTAGCTAAACTATGCTCAGCTATACATGTATCCATTTTTGGATCATACAATTAAAAAGTGCATGATACAAAAACACAACATGTAATTCGGAAAGAGACCACATAACACTAGTATAGGTGGTGGTGTTTCACATCAAAAGTAGATCAATAATAAGAATATATTGTAATATTTTCTTATAAAAGTATCAAAGTCGTTTCACGCGAGCTACCATTGCCCTGATTATCAGTTGTCGTGTCTGTGTGCGTGAGCTGTGCACGTCTAGTAGCATGGAGTCGATGCTAAAATTGAACCGCGAAAGAATGAGAGTGCGTCCTTAACGCATGACGTAATTTATGCATGATTCTATACGGGATCAAACTTAACTGAGTATTATACCTCACAATGTAAGTTAAACAAAGATTAGTATGTAAGCTAAAATAAGTTCAGTCCATAAGCTTGCCTTTCTGAACATAGTATTAACTGCGAATAATTATATGTAAGAGCGTTGAATTAAGATAGTATTCACTTTTTTTATATCATAGGGGGCAAACGATCAAGCGCGACACCTGAGGTTAGGTGATCACCACCGTCCATAGACATAAGCAACACCAGGAGAGTCGCAAGTGCTCTGTCGGTCTTTTAAAGGAGGTAGTCCTCCGTCGCTCTCACTGACCGAACGAATCGCAACAATGCAAGTACTGTTACTCGACGTCGGTGTTTCTGTGGGTGGGGGTAGTTCCTATTCCGGGTGAACCGACCCATTCATACTAAAACCAATAATAGCTTCAGCGTGACTACCACCTACAAGAAGAAATAAAGACGAAAGAAAACAAAAGAAAGAAAAGAAGGCACCTAAAGAAGTCTTAAATCTAAAAAAATGATCCATCACGGGACGCCTGGAAGATGTGAAACTTCGAAATTTTTCTGTATAAGTTATATGCATAAAAGAACAGATTACTACAAGGATCAGTTATGGCATAATGAAAAGATAAACCTAAAAAAATCACGAATTAGTTCCATAAAATAATGACTGCTTATTTATTTTATTACATAAATACCAATTTATATTAAATACGAAAATTCAACTAGGCGTCGCGCTGGGCGGTGTGTTTGGCGACATTTATTAAAGGGCGCTATGTCACAGGAACAAGTGGCCTACAAGACAGGGTTGCAAATTTTTTTGTGTATTTCGTTAATGCAATGTTCGTGTTTTGCGTCGCCACGTCTCGTCACGCCAACAATCAGAAAAAGTCAATAATACCTGCGAGGCATGAGGCGGCGGCGGCGGTGGATAGGAGGGCTGTGCTAGTTGCGTGAGTAGGGCGGAGTTGTTCGCGTAGAGTGCAGGCTGGGACTGGGGCTGGGGGCCGCGCGGGGGGGCCAACCACCCGGCGCCAGCGACCCCCCGCCCGCACGCGCCCGGACGCGGGAACGCGGTCGCGGGCATACGTGGCGCCGCGGCCGTACCACGACCTTGGCTGTTAAGCCGTACATTTTATAATTAGGGGTGTGTGAATAATTCGAAACTCGAATCGATTAATTTAAAAATTTTCGAATAATTAAAAAAAATCGAATTATTCGAAAATTCTAATTATTCGATTCGAATAAATTGATAGCGTCATTGTAGTATCAATACTTAACCAATTTCTTTTATATCTATAAAAAGTAAACGTATCGATTAATTATCAATTTGCGTGTAAAATCGATAATATTTGATGTTTTAAATACATCATGTTCAGGAAATCTTTATTATTTGATTTTGTCTTTTTTTTTTAAATAATGCTATAGAAGACATACCCATAGACATCGGCCTGTATATCGGGTACGGGCGGCGGTGCTGGACTCGGTGGTCGTTCCTTCAAACTGTAACCTCTGAGTAGTACCAGATGACGGGGATCCTGGACATCAAAATCATAAATACTTTATTCAATTTAGGCCCCAATAAGGCGTTTATGAACGTCAAACCTACTATCGGTACGGAAAACAACCCAGTGCAACAAGAAAAATCAGTACCAAACGGTTGAGTTTTATCTTTTTAACATGTACCAGGTGAAAGGTTAGACAGTCGCAATATTCTAAAACATAACACGTCATGATCACATTTAACATATAAAATAATATAAACCCATTTATTTTGTTCCTGACGTTCCCACGTTCCCTTTTAGATGAAAATGAAATCTCCCGACGCCCATTGAAACTATCTTTCAACAAAAAAATAATAAAAATTGATTGTAAATAATTTAAAAACAAACCTTTGCGAAGTTCCGCTGCTGGGCCTGATGCAGTTCTCCACCGGCGTGCTCATAGAGCGCATGTAGGGCGGGAACACGCCTCGCACTCGCAACTGATACATGGACACCCCGTTCCCCTAGAACTCGGGCCGCTTGTTCTACAGTACCAGGACAACCTGCCAAGTGCCCAATATACATATTCTACACAAACTTTTAGTTATGGCTTCGCTCGCATTAATGTAGATTTTTTTAACTCAGCAGAAAAACGAACAGCTTGGTCACCTGATGTTACGTGATCACCACCATCCATAGACACTTGCAACACCAGGGGAGTCACAAGTGCGTTGACAACTTGTGTTTGGGGGAGGGGGGAGAGGAGTAGGTAGGTGGTCCTCCGGCACTGTCAGTAACCGAACGAAACGCAACAATGTAAGCACTGTTACTTCACGTCGGTGTTTCTGTGAGCGGTTGGTACTACCCCGGACGAGCCGACCCATTCATGCTGAAACCAGTAATAGCTTCAGCGTATCTCTACCACCTATAAATTTGACATATCTCACGGGAACAATCTTTACCAAAGTGACCAATGTCCTTTCCTGTATCTCTGATAACGTCAATGCAAAATTTCATAATGATTGTTTGCGTAGTTACGGTGTGAAAGTCTAAGAAACAAATAAACAAACCCACTTTCGCAATTTATACTATCAATAATAATTAGGACAATAATTTTAAGTACATGGTGGAAATGAAAGAATTAATGGAAATTATTGCTAATGTGAAACAAAATATTCATACATGCTTTATGACTTAAATTTCTAAGCTTCTAAATTTCATTACGCGTAACATTTGAAGAAGTATTAATGGAATTGCTGTATAAAAAGATAACTTACCAGGTGGAACAAGGCCCCCTGCATACGCTGAATATGGCGGTGAGCAGCATAACAATATGACATGCATCGGCACATCTGTACGTCCCAGTTCATCAAAACAGGCAAGTGCTGTTGTTAAAGCCTCTGTTACACAAGCCCTGCTCTCCGCATGACCACCTATGTACCTATATAAAGTAAATAAATGTAGCAAATAAAATAAAAAATACTTTATTCAATTCAGTCTCTTATGAACTCACTTATGCACTTATGCACTTATTCAGCACTTATGAACATCAAAACTATATTCGCGTATTTAAAGAAGAGAATAAGCGACATATCTTAATTTATTTAGTCTGGGCCAGTTAGTGACCAATACACTGAATCAAATCAATGAACACTATGTATAAACAATCTATAAGTATATTGGCCTACAAAACCTGCCACATCATGCCCTTTATGATAGAAGAACTCAATCGAAACACTACAAAGAATGATATAATATCAACTAATATTTTGCGTGATACAGTGACACAAAATCTTACAACACTGCACCAACATTATATATATATATCACCTCCACACACGTGCATGCACACATTCCTACACATGAAAGTGGAAGGTTTTGTTTTTTCCCTTATCGAACTGAATCGTTTAGCAAAATTAAAGGGTCAGAATACATATAAAAGTTATTCAAAATCAGAAATACTTTATTCAGTTTAGGCCCTAATAAGGCACTTATGAACGTCAAAAACTACCATCGGTTCGGAAAGAACCCAGTCATCGAGAAGAACCGGCAAGAAACGCGATCTGGTTTACCTTTTTAATATATATAATATTTAGACTATATTACAGACATGACAGAAATGTTTTTAATGGATGCACAGAGATGAGTCAATTCCAGACATCACAATCGTTCACTTTATTGGGGTGTGAGGGGTGTCGAATAACATCATAAAACTTGAGACACTCGGTGGTCGCTATTGTTTTTAGATTGTACTGTGCTTACCATCAGGCATGGTGCAGTCATTTTGCCGGGCTACGATAAAAAAAACATACTGATTCACTCTATAATAGCATTTTGAGACCAAAACCCGCTTGACATGGCGCTTAAATTCACAATCCGGCAAATCGGTAATATCCTTTGGAACTTTGTTATAGAACCGTACACTATTTTCCAAAAAACTATTACTCGTTTTACTAAGTCTAAAACATGGGATAATCAGTTTGTCACGGTTCTTAGTATTTAGACTATGTCGGCCTTTTACGAAATCCAGTTTATCAAGGTTCTTTCGGACATACATTAAATTATCAAGGCAGAATTAAGATACCGAATTCCTTAAACGTAGTCTTTAAGGATTCACGAGGTCCCATATTGTAAATTGCTCTAACTGCCCGCTTTTGTAATAAAAATATGGTGTCTATCTCAGCTGCTGTCCCCTACAACAAAATGCCATAAGACATTAAGCTATGGAAGTAGGCAAAGTAGACTAACCTAGCAGTGGCAATATCAGTTAGCTGGCGAATTTTATGTACTGCAAATGCAGCAGAACTTAATTTGCTTGCTAATTGTTTAATTTGAGGACCCCATTGTAATTTTAAATCTAGTGTGATACCTCAAGAATACAGTATTATCAACTGACTCTACAAAATTCCCTTCAATCCTGATGCTGCTATCAACTCGTGGAACATTAGGCTAAACAAATCTTATACATTTTGTTTTGCCTGTATTTAGTACTAAGTTATTTAATGCAAACCAATGAGAAATTTCATTTAGAGTATTATTTACATGGCTAACCTCTGAATCTGTCCTTTTCACTTTCAATATAATTGAAGTATTGTCTGCAAAAAGTACCATGTCAGCACAGTTATTGATCATTAGCGGCAGATCATTTATGTAAATTAAGAACAAGAACGGTCTTAGTATAGAAAAAAGAAATGAACTAATATACATATAAACCTATATATTTTAATTATTTTATTTATTTCGTTAATGAAGTCTCAAGGATTTTCCGATGAATATATGGGTAACACTGATACTGCAAATATAAAAAATGCCTACAAGAATGTTGTGATGGTATATAAATAACTATGTTCTTATGAAAGCTAACATTAATAATTTTTTAATTGTGCATGTTAAGCTTTTAGGAACCTTCCTTTATCATTTTAATTAATATCTTAGAAGATGTCACTGATTTAAGATTACCTTTAGAAGAATTTTTTCTATGTGTTTCTTATGAGACTCCTAAAATTTTTATAAAGCGCCAGTGGTAAAAATGGATCTAAATCATTTAGAAACTTATAATGCAATATTAGTATATTGCAGACAGAGTCACTAGTTTAAAATAAAATGATGGTGAAAATTTTGTACCCCAGTACCCTGTAGCTGTGTGGCAACAGTTACATGATACAACCAGAACTACTTTTTCGATTTTCCAGAAAAAAATTGTTGCAGGTGTCTGTCAAATAAGTAATACAATACATTTCAATCATTTTCAGAAATGTCTATCTGTCAGTTTATTTGAATACGCATCACTGCCAAAGTACTGTGTTTAGAATAGACCAAATCAAGGAAATCATAAAGCATATCTTTGAAAATAACTTAGTTTTTTGTTCATTAGAATCGGTTCATTCTATCAAAAGTAATTGTAATTTTAATGATGACGCTGCGTAAGTATGAGAGAAAAGTAGATAAGTAAATGGACTTAATACAGTCAGATTACTTTATTAATCATTGTTTTTTATACAAGGTTCCATGCAGACGAAGTCGCCGGCCCAACTAGTTTTTTAATAGCTGAGCTTGTGACCAAATGCTAACACCTATAGAGTATAAAAAAGTATTTTTGAATTTTATGCTTTACTAACTGTAATTTGTCCACAGTTTCAACAACATTCTGTGGGTTTGTAAATGGTCCATATGTAGAAACTGGTAGTCCGGGGTGACAATCAGCAGATTTATATGCAACTATGCTATATACAGAACCACTGCCGCCACTTTCTTCCAAGGCTCCACCATGAAAATACCTGAAAATAATATTTTGTTATTTATCTACATGAAAAAGTACTTACTGCAGTAAGCTCTATACTAGAACGAGCCTCTAAAGCTGCACTAGCAGGTTCATAGCAGAGTTGGATAGGCAGGGAGAGAAGCACGAGTGGTTGAGTGTTAATGTACATTTGAAAGGGGCCCCTTACACCTACACCTGTGTCACAAGTCTCGGTAACTACTCGGAGCTTCTCTCCTTGCCACCCGATGGACCCGACACCCACATGGTGAAATCGTGGTATGCTAAGTAGAACATCTCATAACTTGTTATGACAAGATCCAGACGAATAAAAGGTGAAGTGACATATATTTAAGAACAAATCAGACAGATATTTAAGAACAAATCATTGTTTAGCAAACAACACCTATAAATAAAAAATTAACATTTAAAATTTCATTGGATAAATATTCTCATGAAGCATTAAAATTTACATTCTGAACTTTTCAACCAATCAGAGACCAGTATTCTAATCACTTATAACTGCATGAATGGTTATGATCAATTTTTTTTTTTATTTTACTTCATAGACACTTGATCCTTATACAAAAACGAACTGCCATAATAGTAAACTACCATTTTTATAAGGAGTATGTATTCAGCGACGAGTGTTACTTCAACATTGAAAAGTGGGGCAAACAGTATGGCACCTATGTTTTTCCTCTGTAACAATGAAGATATGAGTTATAGGTGGTATCAGTTTGATGGAAATATAGAAGACGACTGTATCTTATATATTGTTCAGATCTATTAATTAACTATTTATTCAATACATTTTATATCTATTTTTTTCTCATTAAATTAAAGAGATTAATATAGATAAAGAAAATACACCATATTTTGGCATTCATCATTTTATTGCTCCAGAGATGGAGAACGGTGTTTTTGATATTGATACAACCTCCATATAAAAGGATTTTGTATCCAATTAGATAGACAGTTACTGATGTTGACTGTCAGTTTGAATTTACAAGATATTGGAATTCTTTTTGTAATTTTGTAGGTGGCAGAGCCACGCCGAAGCTATAACTGATTTCAGCATGAATGGGTCTGCTCGCCAGGAGTAGTACCACCTTCTCACAGAAAACTGACATGAAGTAACAGTGCTAGCATTGTTGCATTTCGTTCGGTCAGTGAGAGCACCAGAGGCCCATCTCCCTTTCCCCCTCCTCGCTTCTCCACAAACACAGGCTGGTAACACACTTGCAACTCCTCTGATGTTGCTGGTGTCTATGAACAGTGGTGATCACTTAACATCAGTTGACCCACCTGTTCGTTTGCTTCCAATGATATAAAAAAACCCTTTGTAGGTTATGATCTAAGCCTAATAGTGTTAAAGCACTAAGTCTATTGGTCTTATTTTCATCATTTATTTACTATTCAACTTGTAAACTAAGTCATGGTTACTATCAGGCTAATATTGTCATAAAAGCCCCTATATAAATGATAAAAATAATGTTAATATGTATCTCAGATTGATTAAAACATTTATGCAAATGACTTGAAAGTTCCTACATATTTATATTAATAGTGGTTTTAACAATACTCTTTGCACTCTAACTCTCCTATAGCATGTCAATTTATATGTCAATGAACCCATTGCCATGAAACTGAATATGCACAGATATTTCATAAACACTGACAGAGTATTTTGAAATTATTAATTTACCATAATTCATCATTAATTCAGCTGCATCGACTTATATATTGTTCAACAGATTGCGAAAAAATTGGTATTATTAAATATATCAATATTTATTAAATGTTGGTATTGCGTATGTAAAGTATGTATACAGTTCCATTTTACTATAATTTATCTATTTATAACACTAGAGTATTAATACAACAAATAATGATAACTGTGTTTAGCACAGCTATTAAATCTATAATTACTATATAAGGAGGTAATTATCGTGAGTTTAAATGTAGAAGGTTACCGTTTGAAATTCATTTTCAATTCTAAAAATTCGTTCACTAACGTTCGGCTATACTTAATTGCGGTTATATTATACTATATTTATAAAACTGAAATGCAGTTGGTTTTTATTTAAAATATATAAAATCTCGCAACAGAGTTCATTGAACATTGTAAAAGAAAAAAAAAGCTTTATTTTAATTCAATACTGACTCTAGTGTAGGTACAATATAATTAGTCTTTAGTTCGCCGATAAATGCTCCATTTGTTGATGTTGTTTCGACGACAAATATAACTTCTGCTTGAATAGGGGAATCAGGAGCGTTAACAACCATTTTTCTTTACTTTGTAATTAATAAACATTAAAAACAGTCATATGTTTATTTTTCCACTAATTTGGCATTTTCAAGGACATGTTTGATTTGACAGTTTTAGCCTTGCCAGCACGGAAATAGTGAAACGTACCTAATAAAAATTACAGCTAATAAGTATCGGATTTTATTCGTTGCTTAGCTTGCTTTGCTTAGCTTAGCTCACACTCATTGATTAATCCTTATTTTTCAATAAAGTATATAATTGTTTACGTTTTCCCATATGTGTAATATTTTAGTGGTACCTCTGGGTGTCATAACATGAAATTCAAGGTTTAGCTAAGCTAAACCTATTCTAGTAATTAAAGCGACCAATTCGTTGTATAATTTATATGCCCTAAAGAGGCTTAATGAATCGTTAAAGTTATTCTGATCAATATTGTTTTAAATGTCCGTGTTGTTCTAACAGTTATAAAAATAGAACGGGAGTAATTTTTTATAACAATTACCATTTATATATGACACGAAATTAAATACAATTAAGTAGTTATAAAATATTATACCTTCAAAAAAAGTCAAGACAAAAAACTGCTGACAGAAGTGAAAACTGAAAACAATGGAATTTAAACTATGTTCTCTTTTGAATTTTTAAATTAACTATAGTGTGGATTATTTAATTTTCATAATTTGTCAATTAAAATTACTATCATCAATTACTGATGATGTTACAGTTCTCTTTCATATCTTTTGGCACTCCAAATAATAATTATATACTTTTTACGAAGTTTATTAATTTCTCAAACGCATGACAGGTGGCACAATCTCCACGGAGTAATGAATAGACTATCCTCTTTCTACTATGCATAATCTCAATACAAAATATCAACATTAGATGTACACAGGCTCTTATATTTACAAGTCGCGTCGCTAGTTTAACGCAAGCCACGCAAGCGCAATATTGGTCATGCCTGCTAAGGTGTCATGATGCGAAGTTATAAATTTATCTCCTGCGTACTAATAAACGCCTATAGAAGTTTTAACTTCAAGATATTCTAAATTATCGAATAAAAATATAATATATTTGGGAACATCATATTTTAAGTACTTATCTCAGATCTTTGCTGGAAGACTATGTCGTACACAACGCAGTCTCCTGAATAATGTCTTGTTTTTTTTTTAAAAAAAAGATCATAACCTCTATGTGGCCAATAATCTAAGAAAAATCTTAAATTATACAAAATGTTATTTACTAGTATCACTAACTTATCTAAGAAAATTACATCTGTATCAATAAGTCCCTAGTTCTGTCTGTAACATTATTTTCTCAAATTTTGTGAGTGATAATTATTATAAAGGCTACTATGACACTAATAAATATTTATAGTTTATGTACAGCTGGTTCTAATCCGTAAAAGGGGTTAACGGTTTTTATGACATGTTGCACACGGAAAGCTTTTGTCATTCCTCAATTGACAGAGTATTGTCAAGGACGCTTGATAGAAATAGAAAGTTATTTATTTTTATTTTCAACGGATCATCAACAAACTTATCAAACGATTTTAAAGTGATATTGTACACGGGAATTAAGTAGTAAATGGATAAGCTATAAAAACTTATATCAATTTTTTTTTATTTATCATAGGTTGCAAACGAACAGGTTGGTCACCTGATGTTAAGTGATCACCACCGTCCATAGACACCAGCAACACCGGAGGAGTCACAAGTGCGTAGCCAGCCTGTGTTGGTGGGGAAGGGGGAGGAGGAAGGGGAAAAGATGGAAGAGAGAGGGAGAGAGGTGGGCCTCCGATGCTCTGACTGATCGAACGAAACACAACAATGCAAGCACTGTTACTTGACATCGGTTTTCTGTGAGAGGGTGATACTACCCCGGACGAACCGATCCATTCATGCTGAAAACAGTTATAGCATCAGCGTGGCTCTACCAGAAACAAAAAAACCTTGTTTGTGATATTATCACTATAACATTTAGAAATAGAAAAAAAGCACCCGATTTCTATCATACACAGAAAATACCTTATTCCAAAATTGATAGCCTACAAAAAAAAGATAAATGGTTTTAGAATTCATAAAATATGCTCAAATTTTTTAATATCATGACGTAAAACACCAGCCTAAATTAATTCCTGATTAAAAATGCATGCGAAATCAAGGCCAGATATTAGTCTACTGTAAAAAAAAAGGTATAAATTGTCTTTACTCACCAAAGACTAACGAGTATTTTTCGATTTTGTTTTTTTATATTGTCAGCTGACTGTCAGTTATATGAAATAGGAAAGTTCTAACGTATAACCAACAAATTCTTATCTTTTGTGTGAGTGACTAATATCTTTTAAATACCAACTTTTGTATACACAACGATATCGTTTTAATTTGTTTTACTACTTAATATATTTCCATAATATGGCAGTAAGTTACCGGTCTATACATATATTTAGCCGGCTTCTAAGAAAACCCTATGGGATTGCAACATATAAAAATCAAGCAAGTACTGCAGCTAAGGAAGAAGCTAATACAGAACTGCTGACTTCATTTAATAAAGAAATTAGAGATGGTAAGTTAATCTTTAGGAAAACATTTAATAATTATACACTTACAATAATATATTAGCAATGACAGATTCCTAGCTCATGACAATGCAAAAACAAGACCGTCCATTTGACATTTCGTAATATAAATTTTATAACACGAAGTGAGAGAGTCGCAGTAAAAAGGTTACTAGCATGTAAACATGCAAATAGAGTTCCTACATCACTCCCCCCCAAGTGCAGGACAAAGATGGTGTGAATCTGCGAATCGAACACGTTTATTACACCGTGTCCGATTTTGAGTTTGATTTTTGTCACCCTGCACTGATGATGTTTTAGTTAATGATGGTGTATAGTTATCTAACTCTGTTTCTTGTGTCAGTATGTAAGCCGGCTTTAACCTGTCAATAGATACTGATACCATTTTATTTTTGATATTAATTTTGTATACCTTCGGTCCTCTCTCTAGCACCCTGTAAGGGCCTGTGTAAGCTGGCTGAAGGGAGCCACGTACTGTATCATCCCGGATAAAAACGTGGTCGCATGTTTTTAAATCTTTGAATATAAATACTTTTTCTTTACTATGACGTGACGCAGGAATGGGTCTCAAATTTTTTGCAAAATGACGCATACGGGCGGAAAAGTCAGCCATATCAGTAGTTCCGCTTGACGAACGTTCAAAAAATTCTCCAGGTAGTCTTAGAGGTTCGCCATATACAATTTCGGCGGGTGATGTTTGTAGGTCAACTTTATAGGCGCTTCTTATGCCTAGCAGTACGAAAGGTAAGCATTCTGTCCAGTGATTCGATGCGTGGCACATAATTGAAGCTTTTAATTGACGATGAAATCTTTCCACCATACCATTGCACTTTGGGTGATATGCAGTTGTTCGTTTGTGATTAAATGCGCATATTTTTGATAATTGCTGAAACAAGGCAGATTCAAATTGTCGGCCTCTGTCCGTGATTATATCAACTGGACTACCAAATCTGGCAATCCAACCTGAAAAAAGCGCTTTTGCCACTGTCTCGGCTGTAACATCCATAATGGGTATGACTTCTGGCCATCGAGAAAAGCGATCGATGGCTGTTAAACAGTAACGATAACCTTGCGATACTGGTAGAGGTCCGATCATATCAATATGAATTTGTTGAAATCTAGCACGAGGCAAATCAAATGTGTCCAATGGTGCCGATACGTGTCGACTTACTTTAGTGCGTTGACATTGAAGACATGTCCTGGCCCATTCCCTACAATCTCTTCGTATACCTGGCCAAACGAACCGTTGTGAAATTAATTTCACTGTTGCGTTGACACCTGGGTGACTAAGTGAATGTAAAACATTAAATACTTTTTTTCGCCATTCCTTTGTTATAAAGGGTCTGGATGTAGGTGTACTGATATCGCAGTACAAAAATCGATGACATCCTGGTAGCTCGAATTTATGTAAACGAAGTGACGAACCTTCTTTAAGTATATTTTGTAATTCTTGGTCGGAATACTGAGATTCAGCTAAGTCTTCCATTTTAATTGGTACTTCAAGTTCATCTATTCGTGATAAGGTGTCAGCAACTATGTTATTTTTTCCAGATATATGCCTGATATCGGTCGTGAATTGGGAAATAAAATCCAGATGTCTGTATTGCCTGGGTGAACAATTCCGCTTTTTTTCATGAAAAGCGAAGCTAATTGGTTTATGATCTGTGTATATTACAAAGTGTCTGGCCTCAAGCATGTGTCGAAAGTATTTAATGGCTTCATAAATTGCAAGAAGTTCGCGATCATATGGCGAATATTTCTGTTGTGCTGGAGTTAATCTATGCGAAAAGAAGGCTAAAGGTTGCCACTTGTTATTTTTAAATTGCTGTAAAACGGCACCAATTGCTGAATCCGAGGCATCGGTTACTAATGCAAGGTTAGCTTCACAATCTGGGTGAGCTAGTAACGTTGCATTGCATAAGCTCTCTTTACTTTCATTGAACGCTTCAAGTGTGTCTCCATTCAGAGTGATTGATTGTGAATTTTTGACATTACCCGCTAATAAGGCATTTAGTGGTGCTTGTATTCGTGCGGCGTGTGGTATAAAACGTCGATAAAAGTTTAACATTCCCATAAATCTACGCAACTGTTTAATATTGGTAGGAAGAGGAAAATCTTTTATAGCTTTAACTTTAGCATCAAGAGGTTTCGTACCACTTGCTGATATCTGGTAACCTAAGAATGTTACCTCGTTGGCTCCGAATACACACTTTGAAACATTGATCACTAATCCATAACGTTGCAATCTGGAAAAAACTTCTCGTAGATGCTTTTTATGTAAGGCTTCATTTTTTGAAAAAATCAAAAAATCGTCGAGATATGTATAACAGAAATCTAAACCCCTAGTAATTTCATCAACAAATCTTTGAAAAGTTTGCCCAGCATTCCGAAGACCGAAGGTCATATATGGAAATTCAAATAGCCCAAAAGGAGTTGTAATTGCTGTTTTTGGAATATCTGTTTCACAAACAGGTATTTGGTTGTAAGCCTTAACTAAATCTATAGTGCTGAATATCTTACAGCCCTTTATGTTGTGTGTGCAATCATGAATGTGTTTAATAGGATACCTGTCTGGGATGGTTCTAGCGTTAAGCATCCGATAGTCACCGCATGGGCGCCACCCATTATCTTTTTTAGGGGCTAGGTGCAGTGGTGATGACCACGCACTTTCAGATGGTCGCGCTGTTCCACTTGTTAACATCTCTTCAAACTCTTGTTTAGCTATTTTTAACTTATCTGGAGCAAGACGACGTGGTGCACTACATATTGGAGGGCCAGGTGTTGTACGTATGTGATGTACTGTAGAGTGTGTGGTCGTACGATTTACACCGGGTGGTCGAGTGATTTCAGGAAACTCTAATAAAATTTTGTGATAAATCGTATTGTCTAAAGGTATTTTAATAGAATGTATGTTTGCAGAGTCATAAACTAATGAAGCAACAGATGATAATCTTGTAATGCTATCTAACAATCTCTTATTACGACAATCTACTACTAGTTGATAGTATGCTAAAAAATCAACACCAATAATAGCTTTGGTAACGTCTGCCACAATAAAACGCCAGGTAAAACTTCTACGAAGTCCAAAGTCTAATTTAAGATTAATGTGACCGTAAGTGTTGATTATAGAACCGTTAGCTGCTCGAAGTTGGTAGTCTGTTTTGTTAAGTTTCTCTTTTACTAAAAACCGAGGATAAACACAAAGATCGCTACCAGTGTCCACTAAAAAATGAATTTTTGATGTGCGATCGGTGATGAATAGGCGACCTGTAGTACTTGGGCAATCATTGGCCGCCATTATTGATTGCCCTTGTAGTTTTCCATCTGATAATCACAAGGCTTTGAACAACGTGTGGCTTTTTTACCAAATTTCATATGGTACCAGCAAACTGGATATCTTCGGTAACTAGAGTTCAGTCGAGTTGATGGAGACCGGGATCGAGATACATTTCTTGTACGAGAACGCGCACTTCGGGACTGCTGCAATGTTAGTTGTTGTACTTGGTCACGCAATGCAGCTACTTCTTTTAAAATATCATCCAATCTGTTTTCTTGACCAGTTGAGGCTACATGGTGCTCCGCTGAAGTAATATCTAGGATACGATCTGCAAGGTCTGCTAAAGTTTCTAACGAAGCAGTGGGTTGAGCTGCGAGTACTACCTGTACATTGTGAGGAAGTCTATCAATCCAGATAGTTCTCAAAAAATTATGTGGTATTCCAGGCCCTGCTAGACCTTGCAAATGTCTCAGAAATTGAGATGGCTTACGGTTTCCAACTTCTTCGTGAACAAGCAATTGCCTAGTTTTCCTTTCCTGAGAATCACTTACTCTGCGGATTAGTTCCGTTTTCAATTTTTCGTACTGATTGGACTTGGGTGGGTTTGTAATTACGTCTTTAATTTCTCGAGCGTACAGATGATCCAATTGACCAATCACGTAGTTAAATTTAGTAGTATCGCTAGATATGCCAGAAACGGAGAACTGTGCTTCGACTTGAGCGAACCATATTTCGGGTTCTTCTGGCCAAAACGGAGGAAGTTTTATACCTACTTTGAATAATTCAGGTGCAGTTTCTTCCGAGTTTTGCGAAGTATATTTTAATAAATCATTCTTTTCGTTGGTCGACATCTTTTCGTGTCCCAGTTCGGGGTCACCAGTTTAGAAAAACATTTAATAATTATACACTTACAATAATATATTAGCAATGACAGATTCCTAGCTCATGACAATGCAAAAACAAGACCGTCCATTTGACATTTCGTAATATAAATTTTATAACACGAAGTGAGAGAGTCGCAGTAAAAAGGTTACTAGCATGTAAACATGCAAATAGAGTTCCTACAAATCTATTATTTCAAAGTTCTTCATGTTAAGTATACTTTGGTTTTCACAATTTTTCTTCTACTAAAGTTATACAGATCTGGAAATGAATTAATATGCATAACTTTCAAAAAATTGTGTTATAGTCAAGCATCAGTAATATAAACTTCAATGTAATATCTATAGACTATTCTTTAATAAATTAAATGGGATACATGACCTTATGCAACAATTCTAATTATGCTAATGTATAATCATGGATTTTTTTGTTAGAGATAGGTTGTTATAAATTTTTAATTGATGTTCTATTGTTAGAACAAAATGAAAAAGGTCATAATTATCCAGAAACATTTTGTTTATAAACAAGTAATTTTAAATATATTCATGTAATGTGTAGTCACTTTTAAGTACTTGTACCTATTAACATAAGCAAGTTTGGTACTTTCGTATTAAAAGAATAGCATTCGCCGACCACTGCCGGTTTGCATTTTTTTGCAAGTCTAACCTAACCTAACCTAACTGAAATAAAAGAATAAGCAGTCAAAAAAATATACCTAATTATTTTTCTCAATTTTCCCATCTTGGTTCAGTTATGGTAGGTTACACCTGTGAAACAAAGACAGGGCGAACCATGCATATGTAAGTTTGTATTTGTAATTTTAAGTACTATTTTGTATATTACTAAGTAGATGATTTTTAATTACAAACAAAACAGTTTCGTCTTGTCTGTTTAGGGTAGACTTGTGAATAAAGTTTAAGAATTTAAGACAGACATTTTATTTTTGGGGTGTAAGGGGTGTCAAGTAACATCTCTCATCTTAAGACTTGAGACACCCAAGCCAACCTCACCTGCACATGGTGCACCCTGCTGATCAACGAACGAGGCAATGACGATAGCGGGGTGGTAGGGTTTTACAGCCCGACTGGATCGCAATCACCATGCATATGGTGAAAAAGCCCGTCATAGTGACTCGCTTCTGCCTGTCGCGTTTCGGGATCAGCCTGTGCATATCCAGTACTGAGTGACTTACGTCATTATGGCCGGCATGACAGCGGCGACCGGCGATGGATAATCTGTCTATCAGTGGTTGCGGATGTTTCTGGATTGTACTACGCTTAACATCAGGCATAGTGCATCACTATGTTGTGCTTCAATAAAAAAAAAAGACAAAATTTGTAAAAGGAGTATTTTTGACTTCTTTAAAAATAACAAAGTCTTGATTATAATTTTCAAAAAATACTTAATGCACAGATTTGGCCTATTTACACTTTTATTATGAGTATGATCATTGTATCCCAATGTAAGACACACACCACACAGGGGGGCAGTTTGATAGTTAAAGGGGGCAATTTAAAAATGAACTCGATAGGACTTTACCTCTTTCCTTTGGGTTATTAAATATAATGCTACATACCAGTGACAAATTGAACAAAAAAGGCAAATTCTTAAAAAAATGCTGTACATACTTATTAGGTATAATTTTGTTTGACATTACCAAACTATCAACTGGGTAATTAGAGTTCTCAAGTCAAGTAAGTACTTTCATTATATGTTTTGAAATGTTACTTACAGTGTTTTGGTAACAATTTCATAGTGATTTCATCCTAAAACTTATCATTTATACTTTTTATGGAAACAAAACAATTTTTAAAAGTTAAAAATTTCTAGGGGGGTCATGAAAATTTTAGAAATGTTAAGGCGGGGAATGGCCTAAAAAAGGTTGCGAAACACTGGTATAGATGATATAGGGAGGCAGAGGAATTATCCTTTTATAGTGGGATATTTTTGTAACTACTATACTAAAATATATGTATGGTACAAAGGTGGAGCAGTTCCTGTCTTCCGTCGTGCAATGCTGTTCCCGACACGTATTGCCTTACAGGATGAAGTTGGAATTTACACATATGCTGGATTATATGAGGCCGCATCAGCACTGTCTACGGAGATAGCTACACAACTGGGTTAGTTCTATAGTCACTGTTATGTTATAATTGGTACAAGAATTGTGACATCTGTGGTAAAAATTACATTAGTGACAACCATTCCTTTAAGCATTGCATTTTCAGATCAATTGTCCATGGTGATTACTTTGGTGCCACTTTTTTCGAAATGACTACGCTATTGACCCAGCAAGGTCTTAACAGCTTCACCGGACTACTTTTGGTGCCACCACAGGGGAGAATATTTAGCTTATTGCATTCGATAACTAATTCTCTTACTTTTTAATTTTTAGTAATAGGTATCATATGTTGTTTATTTTCCTATAATATTTTACAAAGGGTTACCAGCATTATTGGCTGAGTGCCTTAAGCGTTCGCCTTAGTAGTCCGGTGAAGCTGTTAAGACCTTGCTTGGTCAATAGCGTAGTCAGTTCGAGAAAAAAAAAGGGTTACCAGCAGTGTTGCCATATTTTAGTGGGACATCCTGTTTTTTAAATCAAAATTAAACGTATCATGCATGACAGGAGTAGTCCTGCTTTCGGGGATAACTCAATTGTGCATGCATTTTGATTTCTGTGTTTTTTTTACTATTCGGAATACAAATAGATCTTTAAAGATAGGATTAAATGTGATTCAAAATATCACATTTTTATTAACATCAATTTTCAATGCCTATTTTTGCTATCTATTGTGAGGTAAACGTAATTTGAACTCAAATAAAAAGATAAATATTCAAAAACTTTTGATAATATACATTGTCCTGCTTCAGACAAAATAATTCCAAGTTTTCCACTTTTAAACTTTCAAAATTCGGACATTGCAAAAATAATCTAGCAGCTCTAGTTACCAGTCATTGTTAAGTTGTTTTAGTGCCTATATTTTGATGTTTGTAGTAAAAATTCTCATTAGAAACAACCATTATCATATCAATCCTTCATCATGTTTACTTTGGGGACTACCACAGGCTAATATATTTAATCACGGTTTTTTTATACCTCACATCCTTATGCCATGTGTTACTTTTTAGTGACAGATGTCGTATAACTTTAATTTTTTTTTTATTTTATAAAGGGTGAGAGATGTATTTCTACTGTTAGTAATTTTGAACTGCCAGGCATCATTTTTTTTGTAGTATTTTGATCCCTTACAGCAGTGTTTTTCGAAGTGTGAGCCGCAATCCTCTGGGGATTGTGAAGCTTCTATAGCAAAGTTGCAAAAGGTTGGGAAAGCTACTGGAGTAAAATAAAAAAAAATTTAAAAGACTTATTAAGACATTGTTCACTAAAGGACATAATCATCTGTATCAAATTAACAAAAAAGCTTATAAGAACTCTTACGTATTTATCCGAACCCTAATTATGAAAATGAATAAGTATCTGAATTGGATATTTGTCACAGAATAAAATACACGAAAAAAAAAGCAATGGGTAGGGGTCCTCGCGAAATATTTCTTCCTACTATAAAAGGGCATAATAATGTTTGAAAAACACTGTTTTACAGCAACAATTAGTAGATTCTAATTACTTATGATCCCATTATAATACAGAGAGTGGAAAGGTTAATGGCCTAGCAAACCACTAGCTATCTTGCAGCCTACAATTAATTGGTTTGGTGTTTAAAAGAGTTTAATGTACTTTTTCAGTGGGTGAGACAGAGCGAACCATAGCATATATGTGCAATAATGACGCATCACATGTAATAGTTCAATGGGCGATATGGATGTCGGGAAATATTGGTAAGTGTTTCTGTGAAATATTATTTTATAAATATTTTTATATGTCAAGATGCACTGGTGGGTTTTACTTCAAAGAGTATGCTCAATAACAGTATTCTGAATGCCGTGAAATATTTTTATTAGTATACCTGGCTCTATACTTATGCAAATCTATGCATATAATAATAATAATGTGTCTGTATGTAATATCAAAATATACATTTTTTTCTGATTGAGTATGAATGTATACATCTGATAACAAAAATGCAATTTTTAAAATTATTGTTGTTTTGCCTGTCTATCCTGTTTGTTCCTGGTATTCTCTGAAACTGCTGGACCGATTTTGACGGGAATTTCACTGGCAGATAACTGAAATTAAAGATGGTGATTTAGGCTACTTTAAATTAGACTAGCTATTAACCGCGGCTTCGTCCGCAACGCTATTTCCAAAACGGTTAGACCGATATTCACGAAACTTTCACCGGCATATAATGGACATCATAATAAGTAGTAGTATAATAGCAGTAACAAGTACACGTTACATGTTGCAGTAGGTGGAGTGCGTGTCGTACACACAATTGTTTTTAAAGAGCTTTTCGTCTCACAATTTTATATTTCTTTAATAATACAATTTAAAAAAACGCGTGCGGAACTGCGGGTACAGCTTGTATACAATATAATTAAGACACAGTTACATATGTATTTCTGTAATACGCATAAATTAAAAAATTGGTTATCAAAGGCAAATTACTTAGAAACGGAAATTTAATTACTTTTAACCTTTCAAAGTTACATTGAATAATGTTTAATGCTGAGGAAGGTAAATTAGAAGCCATAGTGATTGAATGGTTTGGCAGGTGGAATAACAATTCTTTAGCTCTCGATGACAGGCGTATGTCATCCTTTTTGATGGACTGGCTGATACAATGCAATTTATTGTAAATCGATTATGACATCCAAAGACTTGAAAGATCTCTTAAACTATAAATACCATATATGGTGTTAAAATTTAACGGTCTATTTAACACACTCCGCGTTTTATTTCATGCTCTCCAAGTCAGTCTAGACTCCTTTTTTTATGTCATAGGAGGCAAACGAACATACGCGTTACCTGATATTAAGCGATCACTGTCATCCATAGATACTTGCAACACCAAGAGAGTCGCAAGTGCGTTTCCAGCCTGTGTTTCGAGGGGAAGTCTTCTTTTGGCGCTCTCACTGACCGAACGAAACGCAACGATGTAAGAAGCACTGTTAATTCACGTCGGTGTTTCTGTGTGTCGGGTGGTACAACCCTGGGTGAGCCTACACATTGATGCTGTAATCAGTATAAACTTCATCGTGGCTCTACCACCTACAAAATCCTACAATCTAATGTCTGCAAATTCAAACACCGGCATGTACCAAGGATTTTGATCGTACTCACATACGTTATGTTATCTACTAATATATATCTATTATTTCAGCTGTTCCGTTGTCCTCGTTGCACCCACCAGACCTACTCAAATATTTCTTGAATGATTGTATGACGAACCTCGTGGTTTGCACACAAGAGTATGAAAAGATGCTACGACCAATCACACTTGAACTCTCCAAACCCTTACTGATCACCGGAAAGGAGAAGGAGATCACAGCTCAATTATACCAGCCAAATAGTGCATTTATGAAACCAAAGACTGAAGATATCTTGACTGATGTTGGCAAATCTAATTCTTGGTATGGATCGAGGGATGCCCTTATAATTTATACTAGTGGTAAGTTTTTGGCATAATCACCTATTAAGAAGAATAGATTCAATTATGGATGACTTTAGGAATTGAAAAATCTAAAAACGCCGTAGTTATTAAAATCTATTGTATATGTAGTCACGTAGTCATCAAACTTGTTATAAATGCCATCTATCCTCATTGCATCGACAATTATAGGCATCTATGATGTTTGACATTTTCCAGCAAATTTGTTTTTTCATTCATTTGTCTCTGTCCGTGAGTTCATCTGGGTGGAATAGTTACTTTGGGCTAACACTAACACGGAGCGGAAGCTCTCAAGAGGAAAAAACCCCGATTATGAATCATTCTTCATTAGTGCTCTGCTCCTAATGGTCTTAGTGTGATGATATATAGCCTATAACCTTCCTGGATAAATGAGCTATATAACACTGAGATATATTTTTTAATTGGACCAGTAGTTCCTGAGATTACCTCCTATAAAGTCACAAATTCACAAACTTTACCTCTTCATAATATTAGTATAGGCTAATTTAATTAAAGAAACATTAATGTTTCAAAACCCGCAAGAATCTGAGCAAATTTTTTTTTATTTTATTCAAGGAACAACCAGTAAACCCAAAGGCGTTGTCTGGACACACAGTATGCTGCAGACTCAGATATCAGCACTGCATTCTGCATGGCAATACTCCTGTAATGACGTCGTCCTGCATACATTACCGCTGCACCATATACACGGACAGCTTAACTCTATGCTCGCATCTCTGGCTGCTGGAGCCAGGTGAGGAATGGCCAAATAAAAAAAAATCTCATGACTACTCACAAGGTTATATAGTTGTGATTCATTTTTGTAGGTGGTGGAACCATGCTGAAGGTTTTAACTCGAATGTGTTGACTCGTCCGGAGTAGTACCAATCTCTCAGAGAAAACCGACGTGAAGTAACAGTGCTTGCATTGTTGCTTTTCTTTCGGTCAGTGAGAGTGGCGAAGGCCCTACTCTCCTCACTTTCTCCCTCTTCCTTTCTCTTCCTCGACCCACCTTCCCCAAACACAGGCTGGTAACGCACTTGCGACTCTCCCGATGCTACAAGTGTCTATGGACGGTGATGATCACTTAACATCAGGTGACCCACCTGTTCGTTTGCGTGCACATTCCTACTCTCAATCACATTTATTGCCCTACTACTCGGTTTAAGATGTGTCGACTGTAGGAAAACAACGTAGTCAGTATGAAAAAAAAAAAAAACAATCTACAGCTTTTTAGTTATAATATTATTGCCTACAGATTTTAAAATAACGTCTCTGTATTATTTTACTATTTAAAAAAAATGTACATGTATATTTAGGATACGTATGCTACCGTCGTTCGTGTCGCACAGCGTATGGGCAAGGTTACTGGCTATGGGTGAGCGGGACGACACGAAGGTGACAGTGTTTCACGGCGTGCCCGCGATGTACGCGCGACTCGCTGCCGACCACGACTCGATGTTCGCGGACAAGCGCACCGCCGAGTACGTACGGACAGCACTCGCGTCGCGCATGCGCCTCATGTGTGCCGGCTCCGCCCCCCTACCAGATACCCTCTACCATAAGTGGGAGAAGGTGAGCCTAAAAATACACTTCTTTTCTAACTAAAATTGACGCCGTAGTCGGGCAGTTAACTTCGCTCCCGCACACCCATCGTATCTCCCCTCAGTAGTACCTGAGTCAAAGCTTTCCATTAATGAAAAAATATTATGAATCTATTGTGGTGGTAAGGCTCTTCTTAAATCAACTTAATAGCTATCACCTTCAAGAGTCAGTATTTGACTAGGTCTAACGTGTTTATCGTTTAAACATGAAGCAGGTAGCCAACGGGCGGTGCACTTAGAAAACTGCCTATCACTATGCTATGGTTTAATCACGATGTTTTCTTTTACCGAAAATTCCGACTCAGTCGTTAGGTTTCGAACCTGTGTTTGTCAACGAGGTGTCCAAACACGCTATCAACTAAGCCATCATCGCTTCACAACTTGTTTAGTTCGCTCCCGCACACCCATCGTGGCTGCCTTCAGTACCATGTGAGTCGGAACTTTTCGTGTTTTCCTTCGATAAAAATTTCGACTAATTCTCTATTCACATCCCACGGGTTTGTTAAAAAGAGATACTTCTTCCAGATATCAGGCTTGCGACTCTTGGAACGGTACGGTATGTCAGAAGTGGGTATGGCATTGAGTAATCCATACCGACCGGCCGAAGATAGGGCAGTGGGTTCAGTCGGGAACCCGCTCCCCGGTGTCACGGCTAGGGTCGCGAGGATATCGGAGGAAACTGGTGAGGTGGAACCCTTGGTCACCGTGGAGTCATCATCACCTGAGACACAGGTATGTCTTGTACGGCTATATATACTTAGGAATTCGGTTATCACAGGAGTTATGAAAGGAGACTTTTCCGGGGTTGTAAATTTGAATTCAGTTATTAAAGGAGACTTTTCCGGGGTTGTAAAATAGAATTTAGTTGCCAGTGGAGAATTTTCCTGGGTTGCAAAATTTAATTCAGTTATCGAAGGTGACTTTTCTGGTTATGTAAAATTGAACCCAGTTATGAAAGGAGAGTTTTCAAGGGTTGTAAAATTAGTCTTTTTTTCTGCATCTGTTAAAAGTCTATTTCATACTGCCTAATACAAACGACTAAGTTTGCATTTTTTATTATGTTAAAAATATATTAGATGTACAGAGGAAGAACATAAGCACTAAACCCTTTTCCACACTGCTTTCTCCACAGCAGGAAAATACACATTGGTTGAATGCCTAGTGGTTATTAAATCGTTGTTTTAATTTTTTTTTATATATTAAACTGAAATATTTATATTTTGTTTGCCATATGGTGTTATTACAAAAAAGTTAAATACGTATTAAATATTTGCTTCAAAAAGGTTTCGTATTAAATGCACCGCCCTCGCCCGAGATAAGTTCGCGTTATCCTTTTTTTGCAAGTTTAACCTAACCTTACCAAGGCGAGACCAAAGAGCAAGATGGCAAACATTCAGCAAGCGCGGTGCATTTATAACGTAACCATTCTAAAACAAGTATTCAATACGTATTTAACTTTTCTGCGATAACACCGCGAGTGTCTAGAAAGTAAAAAAAAATGTGTTATTTTATCCCGTACGATTTATTGTTAAGATTATTAATAAAGAATTATTTATGCATTTAAATTATAAACTACGGAAATAGAATAGTTCTATTAGGTCCACCGAATGTATCCATGACTGATCCATGACAAGTTTAGTATGGGGTGAAAAGGATCTTTGCCTAAGCATAAGCTGCAGTTTTGCAAGAGCAAGCTATTACATAGACGATATTACGAACACACTGACGCACTTACACGATGATTTCAAATTAATAAATTATACATACCCTTAAGTGTTAATTATATTTCCCAGTACTGCCTATATACGATAGAATATAATACAATTATTTTATGAAACTGCGGAATAAGATGCCATTTGCAAAAGACCACGCACTAGTTCAAAGATCGCACGATGTAACCGGTTTGTTCAATTTATAAATTTACTAAGTTTTATGCGACGCTTGTGTTGTCGATAAGTAGTTTTTGATGTGGAACATCTATAGGCGGAGGGTAAACCTGGTTGTTGTCGTGGCGACGTAAAACACGAACTTTGCACTATTAATAAAATACTCAAAAACATTTGCAACCCTATCTGTATAAACGTACAATTTAAATTGTTTTGTCGGCCACTCGTTATACCTAGTGTTACGCGGTACGCGCCGGCGACCTAGCGCCCTTTGATAAATACCGCCAAACACACCGCGCCAGCGCCTAGTTGAATTTTTGGATTTAATAAAAATGAATATTTATGTAATAAAATAAATAGTCATTACTTTATGGAACAAATTTGTAATGCTTCATCTTTTCATTATGCCATAGCTGATTCCTGTCGTAATCTGTTATTTTATGCATATAACTTATACGGAACAATTTCGATGTTTTACATGAGCCAGGTGTCCCGTGACGGCTCATTTTTTTAAACATAAAACACATGTTTTGAAACTAAAACGATGACCTCGTGTATGTGTTCCGTTTGACGTCTAAAGTTCATTATGAGATTATATCACTTTACTTCCTTCCTTCCGGTCGTCAGACGTTTCCTGGCACGTGACATACCTCATTACAGCGCCCTCTTGGAGTCTCTGTGAACTAACTAAAGCATCCAAAGACAAACCGCCACCTTAAAGCTCTCATTGTTAGAGCCTGTTTTTTTTTTTTTCAGATATCTTTACACAGGCTCGGGTTGACAAGTTCTAAAGATTTCTTCGGTGAATTAGACGCCTATGAGTGGAAACAGCCGAAGGTCACGAAGCACACGGAGGAGCAAAATGGTGGTTACCAGGGCGAACTGCTGCTGAAAGGACCTGCTGTCTTCACTAGGTAATTATTACCCGAAGGTGTGGTAGGAGAGTGATGTACGGGTGTATGAAACTATTTATGTGTGGAGGCACTATTTATTACAAACATGGCTGTATTAATCGCTCGGCTTTCGAATTAAGATTGATATCTCAAAATGATAGATGTTACGTTGGACATTTAATTTAGATTAAAATTGCTTTATGCTGTCTATAATTTCAATGGAAACATCAAAAATATCATAGACTAGCCTCTGCCCGCGACTTCGTCGACAAAATTCCGATTTCAAAACATTTTTATCTGTGCTCCGCTCCTATTGGCTTTATGATATATATAGCCTATAACCGTCCTCGATAAATGAGCTGTATAACACTGAAATAATTATTCAAATCGGACGAGTAGTTCCTGAGATTACCCCCTACAACGTCACAACGTCGTAAACTCACAAGCTCACAAACTTTACCTCTTTATAATATTAGTAAAGATTAGAAATTGCGTTAAAAATATGTAGTTGTCACTAGAATTACAAACATTTCTTTTGATTTTGATGAACTGTTTGTCTCGATTGCGAAATACGAAATCGTATTGCCTCTAAATCGCTTAAACTGTAATGACGTCACATTAGTATATGTCAACTGTATGAAGCCGGAGCCAGTTGTAAATTTTTTTATGGTATAGGAGGCAAACGAACAGGCGGGTCCCCTGATGTTAAGTTATCACCGCCGTCCATAGATACTAGTAACACCAGAGGGGTTGTAAGTGCGTTGCCATTCTGCATTTGGTTGGGGGGGAAAACGGTGGGAGAGCAGTGGAGTAGGGGAGGAAGTGGGCCTCCGGTGCCCTCACTGACCGAACGAAATGCAACAATGCAAGCACTGTTACTTGACGTCGATGTTTCTGTGGGTCGAGTGGTAGTACCCTGGGCGAGTCGAACCATTCATGCTGAAACCAGTTATAGCTTCAGCGTGTCCTGAATCAAGTTCTTTTCAATATATTTGTGTATTATTTACCAGGTATTGGAATAAACTACCGCAACTAGATCCTAAAGATTTCACATCGGACGGCTGGTTTCGAACCGGCGACACTGTTTCCTACGACGGCACGTTTAGGATCCTCGGTCGTACCTCTATTGATATTATTAAAACCGGCGGGTACAAGGTTTCCGCGTTACAGGTTGAATCCACTATCCTCGAACATCCAGATGTCGCTGATGTCGCAATCCTCGGCATCCAAGACGATAGCTACGGAGAAATCGTTTCAGCAGTCCTCGTCTTGAAAGACAATTGTCAGTTAACGTTAAAGGAATTGAAAGACGCAGCAGGGAAGAAGTTACCCCCTTACCAATTACCTAAAACTATGCTAATCGTGGAACAGATGCCGAGGAATGTGATGGGGAAGTTGGATAAGAAGGAGATAAAGAGGTTGTACGGGAAGCAATTGGTTTTGGCTAAGAAGCTATAAAAAATTAAATGTTTCTCGTAAATGTGTTCGATATTGTTTCGGTAAAAGTGCGTGCGCGTGTGCGTACACGTCCGCATTTTTATCGATGAATACGGTAAACTATCGATAATTTACTAGTGTTTTATTTTTCGATCTAGACGGTGAAATTATCGATAGTTTAGATCGATAACAGTTTCAGGTCGATCATATATATATTAAATATCATATTGTATAATAATATATTAAAAAATAATTGTCTGACTGCAACATATCAACACACAGCCAACCACATATTTTCAAGTCGTGAAAATTCTTATGGAACCCCATTTTACATTCTTGATGAGCAGTAAGGAAGGGTTTTTGATAATTTAACTTCCTAAGGTGGTAAAAAAGGGGGACGAAAATTCGCTATTTTTCAGTCAGTAGGTGATTCTTTCATATATATAAATATAAAAAAAAAATCTAAAATATTTATTACATAGAAAACGCGTGCGAGATCGCGGGAAAATGCTAGTCGATTATAAATCGGGTCCACATTTTTCTATTAAGATTTCTCATTGCATTATAAAATAGGCGTTGTACTGCAATCATTTTAAATTCTATATTATATGACGGTCAAAAGACGAGAACATGTTATAATGAAAAGGGATTGACGTTACTATAAGCGCTGGTTCTAGAACATTCCGATAGTTGAACAGAAGCGAAATTGTAACCATTCATAAGACCGGCCGGTAATCACAGGGCCGTCTTCTTCAAGGTGGAGGTCTAACGTAGATGAGACCTAGTGTCGCCCCAACCATAGCGGAAGACGAAAAAAAGGCGATCGCGCATTGCACAATAACCCAAGCCCAGGTTTGCCGTGCACCCTTGAGCTAGTTGTCAAAAAAGCTGTTAAGACCTGCTAACTCAATAGCGTCATCAGTTCGAAAAAAAAATCCGTGACCCAAAAAACAAAACCTAACAAAAAAATCATTTTTGTCTGTATTTATTGCGATTGAGCGATACACATTGATTTGATATTTTTTTAACCACAACATTACAAAATTAGACACCTCCGGTGTTATTACAAAAAAGTTAAATACTTGGTTTAAAAAAGGTTTCGTACAAAGTTAACCGCGCTCGCACGGAGTAAGATCGCGTTATCCTTTTTTCACAAGTGTAACCTAACCTAACCAAAGCGAGACAAAAGAACAAGATGGCGACCATTCACCGAGAGATCTTTTTAAAGCAAGCGTTCAGAACGTGTTTAACTTTTTTGTAATAACACCGTTCAAGTGTTAGATTCCTGTTTTTCACTCCTATACGACTATTTTTAACGAAGATACAGGCCGTCCAAAAATAACCTTTTTGTTTTTTTTTTGGAATCGCATTTTTTCCACTATTGTATAAACGTGATCTTTATTAAGTTTTTTTTCTACTAAATTACGTAACATTGAGTTTTTTGTGCATACCACATCATAAATATCGTCGGGCATAGATTTCGATCGATATAAGAAAAATTTGACACCGTCTCATATTCATTTTAAATTTTATGATTTTCTGTCAAAACCGGTGTCATAAATTATAATTAAATTCATGATATTAAATATTATTTTTTATGATCACCGCTTCCTGTTCTATTTTACACTTTGCAATGATTTTAAATTATAATATATCGTGATAAATCTTTAATCTTAAAGTTATCCGATTTCAAGAATTTTGCAATAAATAAGTAATTAGATAATAATTTTAATACTTTAATACAACTTATAATAAAGTTGACAACTGAATTGTATAAATTGTGCGATAAATATCTTTAAATATTTCATGTGGTGATTCACAAAGAGTTAATTAATTTTTATATTTAATTCTTATTAGTTGTTTATTTTAACAAACTTGGCGAAGATCTGTGCTCGCGGAGTCCACGAAGATTGGGCTTACTTGGAGTGAGGTGAAGCCTCAAGCCATCGACAGATCGAGATGGAAAAGCATTGTGTTTGCCCTCTGCCCCGATAATTTGGAGACATAGGATTCCAAGAGAGACAGAGAGAGAGAGAGAGAGAGAGAGAGTTGTTTATTTAAAGGAATATATTTATTTTTTTAAATTTTAATTATATTAGATGTGGTATTGAATTAATTGATATGTATTTCATAGATGTATAAAATTATTTGCTGTTTGCGTCGTTACATTTCAAAAACTGTTGCTCACCAAGACTATTAATAAAATATAACTAAAAAATCTCAAAAGGAAAATTTTCATTGCTCACAATGTATAAAACCTGAAAATCTTAGAAAAAGAATAGGTTGTGTCATAAAGACACACGATACAAGTGAAACTTTTGTATAACAAGCCAAAGTGATGCGGTGTTCCCAAGCGGGCACCCATCCAACTATTAACCTCACCTGATGTTAACTTTAATGATCTAAGCTGAACCGGTGTTTACAACACTACCCGACACAGTGTTTATACTCACCATTTGTTGTCACGCAAAAAGGTTGGCGATCAGAAGCCCTCTCGTAAGATTTACTTCAACATTTTGAAGTACACCCATCCAAGTATCAACCTCAACTGATGCTGCTTCACTTTGGTGATCTAAGCAGAACCGGTGTTTCCAACACTGTACCCGACACAGTCCCCACTATTTGTTGTCACGGAAAAAGTTTGGCGATCAGAATTTTAAAACCATCTCATAAGATACACTTATCTTATATGCACACTTAAAGTACTTGATTAATTTTGAAATGTAACGGCTCATTTATTAGTATAGTTTTTTCCCAATGGGTATATAAGTTACTAGCATTTCTTTTTTCTATTCAATCTATCTGTTTACGGTAATAATTAGTGAAAACTATCTAATTATAATTGTCTAAGATTCTTATAATGTAATATTAAATAATTTTAATTATTAATTTCTAAAGTAATACTCAAAGATATTAACTGTTAATGACTTTTTTTTTTTGTATTACTTTCTTTTGTCCTGCGATTTTTTTTGTAAACCCCAAAAATATACATCCTTATAATATTCAGGTGCGAATTCAGGACTGGAATGAGTATAATTGCCTCCCCATCTCCGACAAACTACTGTATGTCATTTAAAGTATCTAATACCAAGACTTCAAGTTTACACTTGACTACCTGGTGGATTAAAGTGTTTTTATTTTATCAGGAAAGAACTTTCTGGAATGTATACCTATATAGTCATACATAAATGTCGTCCATCGCTTTCTCTGAACCTTAAATAAAACTTGTATCCGTACCTATTATAGTAACTAAATTGATTGTCTGTAAAGTCCTTTTACGGATGACAATTTTACGTGATAACGTCATAAGAAGACATTGATGAAAAATTGCATACTTTTATAAAGTGAATTATTCTATATCATATACAGAAAACTATCTACGGTGTTGGTAGATATTTCACAAGCCGAACGCTTAGGTCAAGCGCCCTTCTCTATTGCTTGTTCTACGCTCACGCTTGCACGCTCTGCTCAGGCGGAACGTGACAATGATACATACTTTGTCGTGCTTCCATCGATTTATAAGACGTTATCGCGTTTAAAAAACCTTGTATACGTTGATGTTAACTCTTAAAAATTTTGTTTAGGTTGTTTGTATATCGTTTGAAATATGTATTGCCTCATAGCGGTTCCTATACGTAAGCATTTTTTTTATAAAATCGTTCCTAACATGTCGGGCTTAATAATGACTGAATATTGTATCATTTTGTTTTCGATTGTTAAATAAAAGACATTTCGTTAAAATGTATTTGTTTTATTAGATTTACTAATATAATACAGTATATACATGTAATATTCATACACAAAATATATAATCAGCCTTTTAAATGGAATTTATAACGATTCACCTTCTAGAAACTTCTGTTCAGAGAAATTGTATTTTGAGTACAAACTTTTGATTACGTACTACACAAGAGCAAAGCGATTGTAGAAATGGAAATATTGAAGATATAACGGTAAATTTAAATTTTATAATTATATTTATACAGTCCATAATTATAGTATCACGCAAAAACTATTGCTGACTACTTATTTACAACACTTATTAAAAATTATCACAATATCTTCATTTAATACACAGTTATTAAAATGTTAAGAGACTGCTATTTTGATAAGAACTCTGTGTATTTTCTTACCGGAGAGAAGTGGGGCAATTAGTGATGTAAATGAGCAGAACATAACAGATGTGTCGTCACGGGTTATGGGCTAGTGCAAACTAAATTTCAGAACTTTCCCTATAGGTATAATTAGTAAAAGGGCACGCATGTAACTAGAATATAAATCGGAACAAATTGAAGTCTGTAGCACCGCCTTTAGCGAAGAACGTTTAACTTGTTTTTTGTTTGAATGTAATTTCAAATTAATTTTATTCCGAATGATTATAAAATTCAGTTCTCCAAAAAATTACAGACGCACCCGTTTGTTATTCGACGGCGGTATTGTAATAATCTCTATCGCATCGCTCTTATGAAATACGTAATTAGCGAGTAGTTGATACTTGCTTTTTTTTGCAAACAATTTTCAAGATTATTACTGCCATTGTATAGTAGATACTATTGCAATTGTTTTGCGATAATTTCAATTTTAACAAGATGGTGGCCCCTTTTTTAAACTTCCCAGGAAGTTTTGTGGCATCTCATAATTTATGCTCCGTGATATTATTTTCTATCCACTTCACTGCACAGTAATCGAACCATATTGCGTACAATGTCATCAATATTACAAAATAAAGATTTAAATAACACAAGATTATGAAAAAAAGCTAAAATCACTACAAAACAAAGTTCCCCCCAAAAACTTGTAATGAACACTAACTGCATCTATCTTTGTTAACATTAAGCCCTAGTATAACAAACTTACAGTATGGGAACTTATTAGCGTATTCGTTGCCAAATAATAGGTCTTACCTATGAAATTGCCGTTCTGCAGTACTGGCCATTTCAAATCAAAATAAATTTTGTTTGACTAAGAATTCTAATTTCAAATTAATTTTATTTTAAAAACATGGAATCCTTTTTCAAAAAGTAGTCATTTGTTTATTGATTAGTTTTCCATTATTATCGCATTTCAATCTTTTTTGTCATAATGGATACGATAACAATTTGAGTAATTATGAAATATAAGTACCGCCGTGGCAGTAATACGGCGCAAGCTGCACGCAACATCAACGACGTTTATGGAGCTAATACTACAAACCAACACACCACCTGTTATTGATTTGCTCGCTTCCGTACTGGGAATTTCGACCTGAAAAATGAACCTCGCGGTCGTCAGAAGACTTTGGTCGACAATGACGAATTAAAGGCGATTATGGAAGGGGTGAGCATTACTGCAGATGTGTACTGTGAAGAACTGAACACAATGATGAAGAAGCCGGCACATATCCAACCAGCATTGGTCAATCGCTCGTCTCTGCTGCTCCTGCACGACAACGCGCGACCTCATATTGCACAGCAGACGGTCTCCAAGTTGCAAGACCTGGGGTTGGAAGTTCTCCGTCATCCGCCCTACTCACCAGACCTTGCGCCTACAGACTACTACTTTTTCCAAAATTTGGATAACTCCTTGGCGGGAAAAAAATTCAATACCCGAAAGGTAGTACAAAATGCCTTTGAAGAATTTGTTGCCTCCCGTCCAGCTGATTTCTTTAAGAAGGGCATCAATAAACTGCCACTGCATTGGCAAAGATGCATTGATTGCATGGGTGATTACAAAAAATACATGAAAAAAATTCGTTCAAATTTTTTCATACAAAACGGCAATTTCATAGGTAAAGACCTAATGATATTAGGTGACACTTTCGATTCATGTAATTTTATTCAAATTTCACATTTAAAAATGAACTGTAATTCTTAGTAATATTGTAAATGTGAACGTAGATTTGTATGTTTGTTAGGCTGTCACATGTTAACCAATCATTATGAAGTTGCACATTTTTAGTGGTACAGAAGGACACAGGTAGCTTCGACGGTAGCTTCTTTTCGCAACGTGAGAGTTATTGAGAAGCGATTTAAATAGGTAAACAATCATGCATAGAGGCTCTTCACTAATTTGGATGAATAAATAAAGCGGCAGATACTTATTCTACGCGTAAAAGGCACGAGCGTTTGTTCTAATAATATAGTTAGATGATATATTGACTTCACTTGAATTGACTTTTATAGGGACTAAATGAACAAAAAAATCAACAAAATGTTACCTGAATTTTCTATAAGTTTTTATTTATTTAATCGTATTTAATAGAGTATCCATTGTTTATTATCATCGCTTGACTGAACACTCGAATAGTCACTGCGAGTACGAATTTATATGGAAAAATGCAGTGGTAAAAAAAAACTTTTTAGCACCAATCGTGGAGTACATACAGGGAAATGAAAGATACAGTTCCTGCATTTCTATAAGTAAGTAAGGGACTAATACTGAGAATAGGAATATCACGAGTTCTAGGTTTTAATAGTTTCTGTATTCATACATTGTGGTTAGACTATATAATTCAACAGTAATGCGCATTATTTCCCCACATGAAGTTTTAATATCGGGCCCATCATAATAATGATTGTTCCGACAGATTTTGACGATGGGGACCACTTTGACCCCTAGTCTTATAAATGGCGCTGGTGAGCACGAAGATGGTTTATGTAGCCTATCTTCGCGGCAAAACTTTGTACACGCTGAGGGTACGTGAGTACGCCATTCTCACAATTATATGTTATGGCAGCAGGTGGACGAACCTTTAACTGGTCGCGTTTGGTATCAAGGCCAGCTTTACGCTGAACTTCGAACTCGCGTACTTGGCTATTTACCGAAGTGAGCCCGAGCAGGTAAAAAAAAATCTTTGAGTTATAAATATATTTATAATTTAACATCCTGTGTTAATAAACGATTCACTTAATTCATATCTGTATAAATATCGCGTATTAATATTTCTGAATTAGGTTGAAATTTGTTGAACTTAGTGTCTTATGTTTTAAATGGCTTTTAGTATTGTTCGCATTTTTACATCCTGATCTAATTAAAGTACACAAATGTACTTAAATTTATAATTAAACAATAAAGCACTTAGTTTTTCACAAATGTTTATTAGTTTGCATTGTAGCAAAATCACTCCATAAGGATTTTATTTTATAGTTTCCATGTATTTTTATTTTCAATACTTATACAATTTGTATGATATAATACAATTACGTTAATTTCCTAGTGTGACTTGTCTATGTACTATTTTATAAATGAATGAAACTTCGCGCCGCTATGGTCGCGTTTATCAAACATGGCGGTGAGAATTCCGCGTAAGTTATAGAATTCGACCAACTGGAATATGTTGCGATCACCGTTGCTGCAATACCCATACACATAACTATTATAGCCAACAATATATCGTACCATTTAATCGGGTAACTATCATTTGTACACGAATTTATTATAACATAATCACTTGTGAACGTTTTATATTTGGTTTGGAACGCATTATTTATGATAAGCGGGAATAACGATCGGCCATTTTGAAAATCTGACGCGCCATTTTTAACATTTGACGTTTTTAACTTGCTCTTTACTTTTGAATTATTTTCTGTTGTCATATTAAAATCCTTTATTGATTTCAAATAGCATAGCCTTAAAAAAAACAGTGGAGGGAATACGAACATGAGCGGCCCAGTGAGAGTTGAGCCCACCAGACCCATTACTAAATCGAATCTTGGAACCGTTTCTCCTAGGAATACAGCTATCGCGACTATACTTGAGCGAAGTAAGCATCGTTTAGTGCAGAAATCTGTGAAAAGAAATGTTATTTACTACCATGTTAATAATTTAAAAAATACTTTACCTTTACCTTTAGTTCACAATCGCATTTGATGCTAAATTAGTATGTGATCCAAGAATGGTAAACACGCTAAGGCTAGAGGTGGACTGACCGTGAAATACAGCTGTAGGAGCACATGTATGGGTACTTGACTACAGATTTTTAATTCGACAGTTTCTTTCATCGAAAGCTTTAGTTCATTTGCAAGGATTAAAACCTACGTGGATCAACAGTGCCTGAACCACTGAGCCATTATGGACTCTTATAATCGCTAATTATAGGAAATGTAAAAATTATCTGATTGATTTTTTTATGTTTTCATTAATTCCAAATTTAATTATTATTACATCTTTTATGGTTATGCCTTGTAGCCTTGCTACCTAACTTGCATTAGTCCTCGAGTAAATAAGACGCAATTTAAAGAAAAACTGAATTACCTCTGGGTATACGTAATAAGTCTTCAATGTGTTGGAAGAGTGCGGAGTTCCCTACAGCACTGGACAAAGAAAGCTGTAGAGTGACCAGTAGCGCCATTAGGTATAATGGAATCGAGGGTGGAATAGCTGTTAACATACATTTACAAGTTCATATCAATCCAAATAGCGTCATGTTTGTATCTATCTAGCTTCATTTACATTGTTTAAAGTTACATATGGTAGAAAATAACTCAGTATTAGAAAGAGCAATATTTTTCAACTACATCTATTATCCGACTACTTTTGCGACATCTCTTGAAATATTAATAGAAATCAATTGCCGAATATATGTACACACATCACTTCAAAAGGGTTGCATCTATTTCGATACTTCTTTCTTGATTGTGTTTTTAATTATTAGGACAAGGTTTGTATGAAAATTTGAACTAAGAAAATAGTGCGAGGGGTCCTTCCGCGCGGAAGAAATGAAACTTTGTAATGTGGAAATGAAAATAGGAAGGGGTAGAAATTGATTATTAGTGAACTCATTTTGTTTCTTTAAGATAAACTTTATTAACATTGCTTACAATTCACAATTGATCGCATCTTTTAATTATAATTTTCGAGTGGAGAAATATCCAAATCTATAACATTTACTATGGGATTATGATAACTAAAGTAAGATACGAAATTTTTGAGTTCTATTTTTTCAATATTCCTTGCAAAAACTGCATCAAGGAATATTGGACGCTACTCGTTGCTAACGCTCGCGCTGGCCTGTAACAGGTATACTACGCGCGTGCGTTCGAGTGCCACTATCGCTCTGTCTCTTTCTATTCCCCCTTAAGGTTAAACTTTTAACGCAACCTTATTGGAAGTCGCATTAGAAGTTTCACTTCAAAAAATCTGCCTTTATTTATTATCTAACTACCCCTATAGAAGTATTTATTGTTTTACTTACTTTCAAGAATATTATTGTCGACATCGATGCCGTATCTTGTAGCGACCAGCAGAGAAGTGACCGTGAACATCAGACCCGTTACACCGAAGCCTCCCAAGACAGCTGAATTTATCTTATTACCGTTTCTCATATCTACTTGAATCGTTAGTAGTAATGGATGGATATCGAACTGAAAGATATTTTAATAAGAGCTATTGATATAATTTTATATATAATATAGCATATAACTTATACAAAACAATTTCGATGTTTCAATCTGCCAGGCTTCTCGTGACGGTATTATTTCTTTTTCTGAAATATTTTTGGAGTATAAACTAACAGTTTGAATTTTGAAAGATATCTAAGACAAAAAGCGAATAATAAACACTTTAATGCCGGGGCTGTTGTGGACAGTGTAGTGAATGAATGAATTTTATTTCGTTTTAAGATTTGTACCTGAAAAGCCAGGATGCCGTAAGCTATGAGAAAATCAGTAACTTCTGGCTCGTAATCCATAAGGTCGCTGGTTCTTATCGGTGTGACGTCATCCATGAGGATACAAGTCCATGTACAGATGGCCACAATTGTCACTATAAAGAAAGATGTTGTAGCCAGTGGTCTGAAAAGCATCATATGAATTGAAGCCGCTATGTTTCAACACATTGCTCGGTTTATTTTCCTTTCAGTGTTTTGAATTTAAAGCTACGTGCCTTTGGTGAAGGAAAAGATCGTTATACAATCCAAACATGGCTCTGGGAACTAAAATAGTATTCGTTGTCACATAATAACTGAATTATTATTACTAATTATTTTAAGCGACTCGAAGGACCATATATAAAATTTGTTATCATAAGTTTATATAATGTTTTATTAATGGAGCTCAAGATAAAAAGACACGTCTTTTGTAATAATAATCTATAACCTCATGCTGTGAGTCTTAGTAGCTGAGCAATTATCATAAGAATTGTAGATCAGAAAGAACGTTTATCTATAAAAATAATTAATAGTCCAAGAAAAAATTAAACGCAAGAGAATCCATTAAACCAGTTGTCGGCAAACTAGTCATAAAAGACAGTCAAATATAAACAATACAAAACTGAAATTTATTAAATGAATCTTTTTTAAAATTAAAGTTTGTTTTTGTAGATATATTTTTGTGTGAACACACATCACTGCTAAAGTACTGGGTAAACTGGGTTCATAATAAAACCTCACCAAGAAAATCGTTAAGCATGTCGTCGAATATAACTTAGTCTACTGTAATTTTTAATGATGACGCCAATTAAGTACGACAGAAAAGTGAATATGTAAATGGACTTAATACATTTAGATGGTTTTTTAATCGCTGTTTGTTACATAAAGTTTCACGCGTGCATAGGTAGTCTAAACTAATATTATAAAGAGGTAAAGTTTGTGAGTTTGTGACGTTGTAGGGGGTAATCTCAGGAACTGCTGGTCCGATTTGAAAAATTCTTTCAGTGTTATATAGCTCATTTATCAAGAAAGGTTATAGGTGATATATTGCTAAGAGCAATAGGAGCGGAGCAATGATGAAAAATGTTACAAAATCGTTTTTTTCCTCTTGAGAGCTTCCGCTGCAAGTTAGCGTTAGCCCAAAGTAACTATTACTACGTGGACGAAGTCGCGGGCAGAGGCTAGCTAAAAGTAAAAAAGTTTCAAATGACATATGACAATTCCCCAATTTATATTACAATACTTTACTTCATAGCTAATAGGGATATTCAAATATCACAACATATTATAAAACAAAGCCCTCTAGTACGTCTGTATGTCTGTTCGTGATAAACTCGAAAACCACCACCAGTAAATAAAGTGTTTTATGAAGAAGGTCTAGGTGTAATTTGTCAGGGTTTTTATTATTTCCAGAGCAGGACAACGTCCGCCGGTGCCGCTAGTACAGTATAGAACTTACTTCATATCCTTTGGTGAACCAAGCCACATAAGGGGACATAGTAACAGGCCCAGTAGTAACATCCATACGCAGTACGTAACGCTGATGTCACCCCCTGAGATCTTCCACCAAAATATTTGCAGACTCTGCGACGCTGTGGGAATTGTTAATACTTTCTTGTTAAGTTTTAATGATTGCCCACAATTTCATTTAATATTGAATGATGGTATATCTCGCTAAACATCGACGATATGTATCACCTTGGCGTGGATAAGCGAGGCAAGCGGTTTCGTGTGCACGAGAAGAAATGAAGTAAACGGATTGTTTACAGTGTTAAAAAGCGAAGCTATCAATATTTTTTGAAGTGGAAACCTCTTTAGGCGCTTTGATCGGTATTTTTGGCACGGAATAAATATTATAATATCGCGTCATTATATGCTCGTAAGCGTGACCGGGGGTATTGCGCTTGGGCGGCTTGCGTCACACTAGCGACATATAGTATACAAACCTATGTACGTTTAATGTTGACGTTTTGAGGCTCATATTACGTTTAATTAACTAATCGACTTTATAAAATTGTACATAATTATTGCTCCGAGTGCCAATCGATGTGATAACCGCACTAATTTTAATAATTTGAATAAACAAATTCTAAAATTAAAATATTGTCATTCACACTAAATCTATACTAATATTATAAACAGGTAAAGTTTGTGAGTTCGTGACGTTGTAGGGGGTAACCTAAGGAATTACTGGCCTGATTTGAAAAATTCTTTCAGTGTTATATAGCTCGTTTATCGAGGATGATTATAGGTTATATATCATCACGCTAAGACCAATAGGAGCGGAGTACCAATGAAGAATGTTTACCAAATTGGATTTTTTTTCCTCTTGAGAGCTTCCGCTGCGTGTTTGCGTTAGCTCAAAGTAACTATTCCACGCGAACGAAGTTGCGGGCAGAAGCTAGTAGACTTCATAAATATGTATATAATTATTGCTCCGAATGTCATTAGATGTGATGACCGCACTAATATTAATAATTTGAATAAACCAATACTGAAATTTAAATATTGCCATTCACACTATAATCTATACAAATATTATAAAGTGGTAATGTTTGTGAGTTTGTCACGTTATAGGAAGTAATACCTAGATTTACTAAACTAATTTTGAAAATTATTTTACCAATAGAAAACCACCACATTGTGTGCCCATAGCCTTATATATTAACACGAAAAATAAAAAGACTTTTTTGTTATAGTCGGATTAAGTCAGTCAGAGAAAAAAACGGTTGAACGATAACGTTTCTTACGAACGCTGCCTAACGATGAGAGATTATGATTGAATCCTAATGAAAAGTTGTAGAAAGCGATAATGCCTATAAAAAAGTCAACGACAGCTACCGTATTATTACAAAAAAGTTAAATAAGTATTGAATATTTGCTTTAAAAAAGTTTGGGTACTTTTTTAAAACTTTATTTTTGGCAATCAATCTTTCAGATTATTACTGCCATTGTCACGTAGTCAATAATATTACAAGCATTGTACGATTATTTCAATACCAAGCGTCGTGTGAATCAATATTCTGACAAGATGGTGGATCCCTTGTTAGAACCTTCCAGGGAGTTTTTGTGGCATCTCAGAATTTCATGCTCCGTGGTATTATTTTCCATTCACTTCCCTTATGCACAATAAACTATATTACGTAAAACACCACCAAATTTACAAAATATCGAGTCAAATAACATAAGAGTATGAATAAAATATAAAATCCACTACATAACAAACTAAAATCCCGCCAAAAACTCCATTTTGGGTACTTATGTGTTAAATGCACCGCACTCGCCGACCGCTGCGCGGCATGCTTGTGTTGTCCTTTTTCGCAAGTCTAACCTAACCAAACAGAGATAAAAGAGCAAGATGTCGAACGTTCGGCGAGCGCGGTGCATTTAATACGTAAGTACACAAACTTTTACAAAGCAAGTATTCAATACGTATGGAGATCGACCCTTCGGACGTACCACGAGGCACCGGTTACTTTACGCAAAACGTGGTTTTGGAGAACCTGCAACTTATGCAAACTATCTTTCGACATATGCGCAAAAACGGGACAGCTATATGTCATCACGGGACGGATACATACAAAGTGAGCTTGTGTCTGAGAGACATCTTACTCTTATGGCAAAGCAAAGTATGGAGGCGACCCAAGACCATAGCGGCTTTGTTTCGCACTTTGTCTATGTGTGAATTGAACTTTAAATGTTGTCTAAAGTAACACCGAGATATTTGACCTCTTCGGCCCAGGGGATATTGGTTCTCGTTAAATGATGTTTATTGGTCATATTATGAACAACAAATGCGCGGATGCGAAGCGTGATGTGAAGCGGACAACTAAAAAAAGGTGAGGTTTTGAAATTCGTTCATATTCAGCCTAAATGGACTTCTAGTAGATGAGACTAGTCGATCAGAATCTGAATGCATATTTTTTTTTATCACGTGTATTTGTCGAGTTATGGGCTCCTAAAGAACAGTCACATCTGACATTCAGATTTTTTGGAAGTAGTTTTTCGAATTGAACAAATTTACAATAAAATATTAATCGCAGCGATTTGTATTAAAGAATAATTGCTCTTTTTGAAAAAAAATAATCAAATAAACTTTTTTTTAATGTTCAAAACCGGAAGTAGATTTTTCAACTACTTCAAAAAGATCTGAATTTCAGATGTGACTGTTCTTTAGAAGCCTATAACTTGACAAATACACGTGATAGAAAAAAAAAATATATGCAATCAGATTCACATCTACTAGAAGTCCATCTAGATTGAATATGAACGAATTTCAGAACCTCACCTTTTTTTCGTTGTCCGCTTCACGTAAAATGCCCCACTTACTAACCGTACTACTGAATAGTACTAACCGAATCACACTCATAATTTCATATCGTTTTTTTTTCGAATTGACTACGCTATTTGCCTTTCTAGGCCTTCACAGTTTCACCGGACTACAATATCAAGTAAAAATGTCTTGTTAGTTACATTGAAATTACATCAAAAAATTTGTAACTTTATTATCAACTCAATTCTAGAATATTAATTGCGAAATATAAAAATAAAAAATAATCGTGAGCGGTTATTACCTACTTAATTGAACACGTTTGTAAAAATTAATATTGATAGTTTAAAATTTAGGCCTTGAAATATAATAACTAAATTAAATTTCAAATGCGTGTAATTAAATCGTTATTAAAGAGGTGGGTCAAAATGTAAATTGTTGTTACATAATATTAAAAAAAAAACTATAATTCCGTCTGTGTTTTTTTTTGTATTTTTTGATATGAAACATCTATAGGCGCGGGTAAACCTGATTGTTGACTTAGCGATGTGATGACGCAAAACACGAACTATGCACTATTAACTAAATACTCAAAAACATTTGCAATCCTATCTGTATAACCATAAGATTCAAATTGTTTTGTCGGCCACTCGTCATACTAGTGTTACGCGGTACGCGCCGACGACCCTTTAATAAATACCGCCAAACACACTGCGCCCACGCCTAGTTGAAAGTTTATAGTATAAAAAAAACGCTTTTATCAAGATTAATCACAAAAAATATCATTCATCACCGCGGCACCTCATATGTACAGATAAATGAAATTGCCACACAAATACACATGCATATTTATATATGAATATATTTGTTTATTTCCGGTGATATAAACACGTGTTGTATATTTATACATATTTGAATAACTACGTTGAATATATTTATCAGTTCTCACGAAAATTTTTTCAACAAACACGAAAAACACGAAATTATCAACCAACTGCATGGTGTTGCTTTTAGGTGTCGGTAAGTGCACGCATCGTAAAAAAATACTCTAATTATTTTTCCCAAACGCGCCAAAAAGTTTAACTTCAAATTTTATAAATATTAACGGTGTCATTAGAAAAAAGTTAAATACGTATTGAATACTTGCTTTAAAAAGGTTACTTTCAAATACACCGCGTTCGCTGAATGTTCGCCATCTTGCTCTTTCGTCTCGCTTTGGTTAGGTTAGGTTAGACTTGCGAAAGGGGGAGTAGACGCATTGCCAGTGGCAGCTCCTACTTCCCGGCCTATAGGTGAGTGAAGGCACCATGGGGTTTTAGTCCGTGCAAGTCGGACATAACCCACCCTCAGCAGCCCGGCTGGGGTGGGTATCCACATAGGGATGTACCCATGTAAAAAAAAAAAACAAGACTTACGAAAGGGCAATCGAGGCGATTTGGCCTGTGTTCAAGGAATGGACGGGCAAGAGTAACGGACAGTTGACCTTTAGGCTGATGCAGGTACTGACCAGACACGGGAGTTTCGGGAAGTACCTGCACAATATCGCCTGGAAGGAACTGACCACGCACTGTCACCATTGTGGTGACTTACTGCACAGTGCACAACATACATCGGAAGTGTGTCCAGCGTGGGCAGAACAACGCAGAGTGCTCACGAATGTCATTGGCAATGACTTGTCTCTGGCGGCAGTTGTCAAAGGCATGGTCGAGGACGAAACAGTATGGAGAGCTGTCTCCTCGTTCTGCGACTTTGTCATGTCACGGAAGGAGGAGACAGAGCGAGCCAGGGAGAAGGACACCGATGCACCTGCGACGCGCCGTCGGTGTGCCAGGCACGGAAGAAGGAGAGGGGGTGGCAGTTTCCACCAGAGACCGCCTTGAGGGAACCTCCCATGTAGGCTACGTAGGAACGGGGGGGTAGGATTAAGAAACTTTTGGCTTGCCAGGGGTTAGGCGGGCGTAGAGACCGTGTAGGTAGGCAGGTTTGGTTAGGGTTAGGGATGGTTAGGGCGGGGGTTGGGGGGGGGTGCTGGGTAGGTATCCTCTGGTTTGTCTACCTACGCGGTGAGTAGGCAAGTCCAGGGATTGGAGGGCGTAGGGATTGTGATAGGTAGGGTAGGGTTAGTATCGTGGGGTACGGGGGGGAGATGCGTAGGTTAGCTTAGGCCGGAGGGGACCTCGGGGTGGCTCGGGCGGAGGAGGAGTAAATCTCGATAAAAATCAACCGTTGGGTGGCGGCGGAGCGGATGGCCTCTCCGCTGCCAGCCGAACCCAGGGGGAAAGGGTCGGGGGGCCCGGACTCCCATTGCACGGGTTCGGGGAGCTGGGAGGCAGCCTTACAACCGGGTTGCCTCAGCAGGGTGTGGCGTGGGAAACGCCTGCCGCCGGTGGTGTTGCGGAGGTTGCTCACGCAACCCCGGGACACTCCCATTGTTCGGGCATTTTCATATTTTTTCATATGTGGGTGGATCGCGATACCGGGCTCGCGCGATCGCAACGACTACAAAGACAGTTGAGCTCGGTGACTTGTCGGTGAACTTGCGATGCCGAATCTTATTGTTTTTATTGTAGTTCTCCTATCTCAATACTCCTATTTCGATTCTGTGTATGGGTATGTGACAAAAAAACTGTGCATCGAAGGATATATCGAGATCGATCAGCAAAAGCCAGGTTAGTGGTCTGCCTTATGTGAGGGGTATGGAAATGCCGAACTAGGGGTAAAGCAGGTCATCCCGGGTCCGTTTTTGCGCATACATTTGGTCCTTCGAGCCGGATGTAGTTTTCTGGTTATTTCGGAAATAATTATAATAATATTTTTGAAGGGTACACATAACTGTTCAGATAAAATGTCGTCAAAAACTTGGGAAAGTAAATTTAAAATTAAATCGGATTGGTTCAAAAATTCCATAGAAATACTGGAAAATAAATCATATACTAAAGGTGTTATATCAGCTCGCCTTAGAAAACTAGAAGACAATTTGAATCTGCTAACGGAGGCATACGAAAATATTTTGACTAGTTGCACGGATAAAAAGATCGTTGACGACTACGGAGTGAAATATAAAGAGGCTACTGAGATATATGATCAGTTAGAGGCGGTATCATCAGTTTATCCTGGTTTAGACGGTACACACGCACCTACCGAAAGTGTGGCCACGGCTCGGTTGCCGCGCATTCATTTAACGGTTTTTGACGGTGATGTATTTTCATGGTGTAGTTTTATCAGTTTATTTACATCATTGATACTGTCTAGGAAAGACATATCTAAAACCGAAAAATTTCACTATTTGTTCTCAAACTTAGATAAAGAACCGAGAACTTTAATAAAACATTTACCCATGGTTGATGGATCGCTGGACATAGCGATGGACATATTGATGAGTAGATATGATAATAAGAGATTATTAGCGGATTCACATATTTCTCGAATTTTACATTTACCATTACTTAATAAAGGTGTTGAGCTAAGAACTAAAATCTTGAATCCATTAATGGAATCGACGCAGGCCTTGAAAAATTTAGGATTACCTATAGATCAGTGGAGTTACATTCTTTTACATATCAATTTGACAAAACTGCCCGCGGAAATTAAAACACGATTCGAACAAACTTACGGAGCTAATAATGCCAATTTCCCTACATTCAATCAGTTCACGGATTTTTTGTCAAACGAATGTCGGTTAATAGACACGGCGAATAGAGAACCGATTCCGGCAGAGTACTGTCCGGAACGAGCGCGCCCTCATTCTCGTCCGGACCGTAATGTTCACGTCGCTGACAACTATTATTATACACAAAAAAGAAATGAACGTGTCACCAATTATTACGACAATAAACAGTGCATATATTGTAAGTTATCTGGTCATGAAATTAATAATTGTTATCAATTTAACCATTTATCTTCGAACGAACGGAAAAATTGGGTACGAAGCAATTATTTATGTTTTAAGTTTTTTGGTAAACATGCGGCCGCTTCGTGCAAAATGAATATACCATGTAGTCGATGTGGGAATTCCGGGCATAACACATTGATATGCACAACGTACATTACGCGTGCGACATCGCCCACTGGGGACGAGCCGCGTAATCGGCATGCCCACGTTTTTACTTCACGCGACAAAGCGGTTAACGATCGTTGGTCGCCTCATACGCCGCGACGACCGCGGCGCAGTGCAAGTCCTACGTCACCAGAGCGTAGTGCATATTATCAACCCGACACAAATGATTATTGTCACTATAACAATTCGGAAAATGTATATGATTGTCGTAGTAATGCCAGGGTTACTCGATCGCTGAGTCCGGCGGATGTACGGACGTCACAAAAATAGCAATTACAGCAATTATGTAACCTTCACAACCTAAGTTATCGAATAACGTTATCTTACCGACTGCGCTCGTTGAAATAAAACATGCTAACGGCGAATTTGTTCTAGTACGGGCATTGTTAGATCTTGGTGCTCAGATATCAATAGTTAGGGCAGACTTAGTATCAAATTTACAGTTGAAGCGATATGACTCACATATTCGTTTATCTGGCGTTGGTGGAACAAATACTATCGGACAACAATTTGCTTCTTTATATGTTAGACCTGAGAGAACAGGTAAACCTTTGATTACAGTTTCAGCGGCTGTTTTGAAGAATCCTACGACTTATTTTGCTACTAGATTAGGTATTTCGGTTAAAAACCTCATCATTTCAGATGACGGCTCTCATAATAATCCTCGGATAGATATTATTTTTGGTAGTGATATTCTTGGTGAAATTTTACGTCATAGGGTTGAGTTAGGATCAAACGGACCCTATGCATTGGATACAATTTTCGATTTCGTGGTATTCGGTCCCATTTCAAATAATGTTTTTAACAAATCAAGGTCAAATACCAATGATAATTTTAATCATAATTATGTTACGGGTTTGGCGCTTATTGAAGCAGTGGAAAGATTCTGGCGGAGCGAGGAACCTCCTCTTGTAAAAAATATAGATCCACTAGAGGCGGAATGTGAACATCTGTTCGCCTCGACAACATCACGCGGAGATGACGAAAAATATACAGTACGGTTGCCTATAATTCTAGAACACGCCAGGTTAGGTGATTCTAAGCAAACAGCACTTAGACGATTTTTAGCAATCGAACGTCGTATGAAGCGACAGCCTGAATTTCGAGATAAATACACAGATTTTATGAAACAATATATCGAACTCGGTCACATGGTGGTTTCTAGTTTTGACATAGATTCTGGTAATGAACACTATTTTCTCGCGCATCATGGTGTTTTTAAGAAATCTGGAGACACTGAAAAGATACGAGTTGTGTTCGACGGCAGTGTACAGACGAGTAGCGATGTTTCTCTCAATGATTGTTTATATTCTGGAGAACGACTACAAAACGATATAACAAATATAATTTTAAACTTTCGATGGCCATATATAGTTTTCACGGCGGATATAAAGATGATGTTTCGGCAAACTTGGGTTCATCCTGAGGACAGACGATACCAGCTTATCTTCTGGCGATCAACGCCAACGGAACCATTACTTATTTATGAACTAACAATAAATACTTACGGATTAAAGTCCAGTCCATTTGTTGCGACACGTTGCCTACATCAATTAGCTCATGAAGAAATGAATAAATACCCACGGGCGGCACGGATTCTTCTTCACAATTCGTATGTAGATGATTTAAATGGCGGTGATGACACTCTTACTGAAGCCCGCGAACTTAAGACAGAATTAACCTCACTCATGAGTACGGCCGGCTATGAACTACGGAAGTGGTCATCCAATGATCCTTCACTGCTAGATGATTTACCAACAGATTACTTAGAGACACCCCGCACCTTTGACGAGTCAGGGGGAAATAGTTTCATTAAGGTATTAGGCATTGAATGGGATCCGAAGTCTGACTGTTTCACTTATCGATTACGATTACCTTTAATAACCGAAACGATTACTCGACGGCATATTTTATCAATGGTCGCAAGGATATATGACCCCTTAGGCTAGATTAGTCCGGTTGTATTTAAGATAAAATTATTGCTACAGCTTCTCCTTAGTAGCGTAGATAGCAAGAAAATCGATTGGGATTCACCAGCACCACCTGATATCCTTCAAAAATGGCAGAACATCCTCGTAGATCTACCGAATTTACAAAGGCTATTCTTGTCTAGATGCTTGAAACCAAAAAGGGGTGGTAGTTATACGTTACATGGATTCTGTGACGAGTCATCTTTAGGGTATGCTGCTGCGATTTATCTTCGCTCAGAGGATGAAGACGGTTTAGCGAACGTACAACTCCTAATTGCTAAGCCTAAGATAACTCCTTTGAAAACAAAACAAACTATACCTAAGTTAGAATTAAACGGGGCAAATCTGTTATCGACGCTCATTAATCACGTTGTCTCTTCGATGAAACACAACATTAAATTCGAAGAAGTATTGGCATGGTGCGACAGTACTATTGTGCTAGCTTTAATTCACACACCACCTTATAAGTTGCAAGTGTTTGAGGGTAATCGAGTATCGCTAATTAATTCGTCCACGGTTCCGATTCGTTGGAGGCATATCCCCAGCGATATGAATTGTGCAGATGCAGCGTCGCGGGGAACCTCGGCATCTGAATTATTGGATCATCAATTATGGTGGAAACCACAGTGGCTGTGCCAGTCTTCAGAACATTGGCCCAAGGATTACTTGCATTTCCCAGTGGATCTTTTACCCGGTCTTCGAACAAAGGTTGTAAATGTTAATACCTTACAACAGGAATTTGACTTGCTTCAGCGTTATAGTTCATATGATAAACTTATCAATGTAACGGCCTATATTTTGCGCTTTGTACATAATTGTAAAAATAAAGTTCGTGTTACCGGTGTCATTTCGGCTCTAGAACGAAGAAATGCTCTGAAATACTTAATTCAGTTTGTCCAGCAAGACTGCTTTTCGGAAGAAATATTATCACTGAAATTGGGTAAATCTATTAAAACCTTTATGCGACGACTAAACCTGTTTATAGATAAAGATAATCAACTGCGAGTTGGTGGTCAAATAGACGCATCTAAATTATGCTATGAAGCCAAGCATCCGATTTTGCTTCCCGGAAAAGGTCGATTTACAGAAATATTAGTCAGCTATTATCATCAAGCACATTGCCATGTTGGAGCCTATACTCTTGCTGCTATTTTATCACAAAGGTATTGGATAGTTTCAGTTCGACGTATCACAAGACAGGTTACCTTCCGTTGTATTCAATGTTATCGGTCTCGCGCACATCCAATGGAGCCGTATATGGCGGGTTTACCGTCTGATCGTGTCAACGGAGTACGGCCTTTTCTCAGTGTTGGTACGGATTTTGCCGGTCCATTTTTCATTAAATCAAGTACATTAAGAAATTCGAAGATTCAAAAATGCTATTTGTGTATATTTGTTTGTTTATCTACGAAGGCTGTACACTTTGAGATTGTAACAGATTTATCGATCGAGGCATTTATTGCGGCTTTTACTCGGTTTATTTCACGACGTGGACTTCCATCACTAGTCAGATCAGATTCTGGTACAAATTATGTCGGTTCGGACAAATACTTGAGCGAATTATATTTTTTCTTAAAAACTAATCACTCCGACATAGAACGCGATTTAGCGAAGCAGCATATAACATGGCTGTTTATTCCACCAGCGAGTCCTAATTTCGGAGGTCTCTTTGAAGCAGCAGTTAAATCTGCTAAGACGCACTGCAAACGAGTATTAGGTGAAACACGGCTCACTTTCGAGGAATTAACTACTTTTTTCACTAAGGTGGAAGCTGTACTGAACTCGCGCCCTTTGTGTCCTCTAAGTACGGATCCCTCAGACTTGGAAGTCCTAACGCCAGGACATTTTTTGGTTGGCCAACCATTAGTTGCTTTACCGGAATATTCGTTTACGGAGATCAAAATGCATCCTTTGTCCCGTTACCAGCAGATTCAAAAAATGTCTCAACATTTTTAGTCTCGATGGAAAAATGAATATCTGCATACACTTCAACAACGTTTCAAATTGACTTCACAAATTGAACCTCCCCGAGTAGATGATTTAGTTTTAATAAAGGAAGATAACTTGCCTCCATTACAGTGGAGACGCGGTCGGCTAGTAAAACTATTACCCGGTAAAGACGGTGTTGTGCGGGTTGCGAAGTTAAAACGCAACATGGATTTCTCTTAAGACCTATATCAAAATTATGCCGTTTACCTATTACTTAATAACCAAGGCTGGCCTTGGTTAGGCGGGGGAGAATGTTCGGGCATTTTCATATTTTTTCATATGTGGGTGGATCGCGATACCGGGCTCGCGCGATCGCAACGACTACAACGACAGTTGAGCTCGGTGACCTGTCGGTGAACTTGCGCTGCCGAATCTTATTGTTTTTATTGTGGTTCTCCTATCTCAATACTTCTATTTCGATTCTGTGTATGGGTATGTGACAAAAAAACTGTGCATCGAAGGATATATCGAGATCGATCAGCAAAAGCCAGGTTAGTGGTCTGCCTTATGTGAGGGGTATGGAAATGCCGAACTAGGGGTAAACCAGGCCATCCCGGATCCGTTTTTGCGCATACACCCATAGTGCGGCGTAGGTTGTCGTGGACTTTTTGTCGGTTCGAGTAGCCGTTTTCGGCCCCACCCCTGCGTGACTCGCACGCGGGCGTAGGCGGTTTAAGTCGGGCTCCCCCCGGGAGCTTTCACAGTCCATAAGGATTTTCTCTTCACTTAAAAAAAAAAGATTAGACTTGTGAAAAAAGGATAACGCGAACTTGCCTCGGGCGAACGCACGAAATCTTTTTAAAGCAAGTATTTAATACGTATTTGACTTTTTGTAATAACACCTGTACAGGCTGCTATTTTTAATCGTTTATGTTAACATTATACAGAGTTAATGTTTTAAGAGTCACATCCTTCAATATTGTGGTAGTTCATGGTCACATTTAACATATAAAGTAAGAGTATCAAAACAAATACTAATAAGCAACAAAGAGAACCCTAAACAAGGTTTGTACTAAAACCTGTAAAAGTATGTAAACGCTATTTTTAAACGTAATAAAATCAGACATAGCTTCAATGAACAACTTTCAAGGGCCCTTTAATCATTTCGTAACTGCTTATCATAGGAACACTACACGGTCGAACAATAGGAACCGGGGCGTGAGCTGCGGTGCGGGAAGCGGGTCGGACTACGCAACAGGGTGTGATTAATTTTGGACACCAGTTCATTTTTGCATAAATCAGCTGATGAAAAAAAAAATCAAAAATTCTTTATTCAGTTTAGGCCCTAATAAGGCGCTTATGAACGTCAAAAACTATTGATTGATTGAAGTACTGATGTTGAGTGTATATCAGTTTTGTGTTTCTCGATATAATTAATTCAAATGTTAAGCACCTATTTTTTTATTGATTTAGAATGAGAATCGACAAACAGTTATCCTGTAAAAATATTGCAGGCGACTAAACAGTCGCTCGATATAGAAAACATTTTTTCCGAACAGACTATACGATATTGCTTTAACGGGTCTTTAGAGCTTTACCACGGTTTTTGGGCGAACGATTATTTAAGGTACTTAGCTATATGACAACAAGCTAAAGGGCGCCAAAATGGTCAAACTTTGGCCTCGGTTATTCCATTGAATACAACATCGCAAAACGATCTAAGGGAAATGTATTCCATTTCCCCATTGTATTTATACTAGTTATCGTTCAATTGTCGCAATTCGACCATAAAAAAGAGTAGTAAGATTTTTGTCACGAGTTAATACAATAGATATTATTATCTGTATTTCTGTTTTTTCTTTTCTAAATGTTAGTGACTGTATTGTATAAGTATTCATATGATAAATATGATACTCCTGATTGTATAGTAGTTTGACCATTGGTATATCATTTCGATGTCCGCAAGTTCGAAACCCGATATGTACCAACCAATTTTTCGGACATTTACATTTTAATTGGTAACATTATCGCCTGGAGCTATTAATGGTTTCAAGATGAATGGGTCGGCTCGCCCACCCGACCCACAGAAACACCGACGACAAGTAACTGTGCTTGCAATGTTGCATTTCGTTCGTTCAGTGAGGCCCCCTCCTCGAGCCTCCCCCCTTCCCCACTCAACCCCTTCTCCCTAAACCCCAAACACAGGCTGGCAACGCACTTGAGACTCCCCTGGTGTTGCTATGGGCAGCGGTGATTACTTAACATCAGGTGACCAACTTGTTCGTTTGCCTCCTGCACCAGGTTAGGCCCCCCTCGGTAGCGGATCAAGCCTAGGTCCGTTCCCTCGGCGTGGAGCCCTTGAGTGCGCTGCTCGCGCGATACACTCACACAAAATCTTACATCACTGCAACAACATTACACATGTCACCCCCACGCACGTGCACGTGCGTATACACGCTTACACATGAAAGTGGAAGGGTTTTATTTCTTTCCCTTATCGAACCGAAATAGTTTGGAAAATTATCCGATACAAAATATATATAAGAGTTGTTGAGGTATGTATGCTTGGTACACATACTAGTCTGTCAAAGTTCTACCCGGAATTTCCTATTTAAAATTCCCGCGTAAGTCTTTTGTCAAATTTCTTGTTTCCGGTAAGTTGGCAAGACCGTAAGACATGATGACACCAAGTTTGGGCGCTATCTTTCAATTTTTTTGTTTAAAACTGCTGCTCTTGTTTATTAACCTCAACTGCGTTTTTCGATTGTTTATCATGAATAATTTGGTTGAGCAAAGAGTTTGCATTAAGTTTTGTGTTTCCAACAGGATTCCTTGTGGCGATTCGTTGAAAATGTTGAAAATACCTACGGTGACTCAGTTTTATCGAAAACACAAGTTTATGAATGGTACAAAGCATTCAATAACGGTCGTGAAGACGTTAATGATTTGCCTCGCGCAAGCACTCCAAGAACGGCTGTAACTGAGGAAAACATCGCTAAAGTGAAGGAATTGGTGCTTGAAAATCGTCGATATAGCTTAAGAGAACTAGCACAAGAGTTGGACATTTCACACGAATCTATTCGTAGGATCTTAGTTGATATTTTGCAGATGAGACGCGTCACAGCGACGCTTGTTCCAAAAGAGATTCAGCTCTTCAAAAAGAGCATCGGAAAGCGGTTGCTATGGAAATGCTTTCTCGAGTTGCCAGTGACTCTACATTTATGCAACGCATCATCACTAGTGACGAGACATGGGTTTATGGGTATGACATGCAAACAAGTCAACAGTCATCCGAATGGCGCTTCCAAGATGAGCCAAAACCGAAAAAACCGCGTCAAAGTCGATCAAAAATCACGGTTATGCTCACTGTCTTCTTTGATTATCGTGGTGTGGTGCACTATGAATTTCTTCCGCAAGGTCAAACAGTGAATAAGGAATACTACTTAGGCGTTATGAAGCGGTTACGAGAGAGCATTCGTCAAAAGAGGCCGGATTTGTGGAAAAACAATTCTTGGCTTTTGCATCACGATAATGCACCATCTCATAAAGCTGCAATTGTGAACGAGTTTTTAACCAAACACTCAACTAATTTGATTGAACAAGCACCGTATTCACCAGATATGGCCCCCTGTGATTTTTTCTTGTTTTCCAAACTGAAATTGCCACTTCGGGGAACACGTTTTGAGTCGATTGAAGCAATAAAAGAAAAAGCGAAGAAGGAGCTGAAATTAATCCCGGCCGCGGCCTATAAAAATTGTATGGATGAGTGGAGTAACCGTTGGCGTAAATTACCTCAGAAGGGGCTTACTTTGAAGGAGATAGAATAAATTTTCAAGATTAATTTAAATTGTTTTTTTTATTGAGAAATTCCGGGTAGACATTTGACAGAAGGTATATGCTTCAACAATTCATATATGTATGAATAGTTAGCTTAGGTCAGCTCAGATTGGTCGCCAATCCGGGCCACGAATTGCTAGCGGCGGCGGCACTCGGCCGGTTGCTCCCCAATATTGGGGGGCCGGGTGCCGGGTGCCGTCGACTCTTCATGGGAGTCGTGTGGGCTATGGCCGCCTACGGGGCACCGATCTGGGCTGATGCCCTCGGTGCCACCAACGTGCGCGCGCTGCGGAGTACGCAGCGTACGGTGGCACTGAGGGCAATCCGGGCATACCGGATGGTGTCATCGGCGGCGGCCTTTACGCTTGCCGGCTCCCTTCCCTGGGAGCTCGAAGCTGGGGTGCTCGCCCGCCGTGTACGAATTCACGGCGGCAAGGAGGCGTAGTAGGGAGCCTCCGGCTCCCAGGGAGATAGAAGTTAAAAGGCGGGAGATGCGAGAAGAGGCTATAGGGAGGTGGATGCAGGACCTGGCGGACGCGCGCTTCGGGAGGCACACCGTCGATGCCGTCCGCCCGGTCCTGCGGGAGTGGATTGGGAGGAGATGGGGCTCCCTGTCGTTCAGGCTGGTGCAGGTGCTGACCGGACACGGTTGTTTCGGGTGGTACCTGCACCGGATCGCTCGCAGGGAGCTGAGCACCGCTTGCCATGAGTGCGGCGCTGAGGAAGATACCGCACAGCACACTCTCTCTGAGTGTGCTGCGTGGGAGGTGGAGCGCCGCACTCTGGTGGCGGTGGTAGGAGAGGATTTATCGCTTCCGAGCTGGGTCTCGTCCATGCTCGGCAGTGAACAGGCGTGGCGAGCAGTGGCCTCCTTTTGCCAGGAAGTCATCTTGCAAAAGGAGGCAGCGGAGAGGGCCCGCGAGGCGGACCCCCTCAGTGACCGTCTTCACCATAGGAGGACCGGCAGGAGGAGGCGGCGCTTTGCCCAACTCCTCCTGCCACCGTAGCCGGACCTGAGGGGATGCAGTCGGGGGGCTCATCCCCTCATTGCACAGATCCTGCGGACGAGGGGGGGGGCAACTGGCGTGTATCCAGCTGCCTCTCTATAGGTAGGAGCCCGGCGGCACCTTCCGCCGGGTGGACCGTTGGGGCGGCTATTCAAGGGGAATAGCATAGAACGATCCCTTGCCGCCCCAACATCACGATCTGTCGGTACACCGTGGGGTTTTAGTCCGTGCGAGTCGGACATAACCCACTCTCTCCCCCGGGAGGGTGGGTATACATAAGGGATTTCCCCACGTAAAAAAAAAAAAAAGATTGGTCGCCAATTATACGTATCACGCAACAGCCCAAGACGAGGTGTGCCGTGAGATGAGCTTGTTGCCCAAATAAAATCGGCTGAGTGCCGCAAGCGCTCGTCTTAGTAGTCCGGTGAAGCTGTTAAGATCTAGCTGGGTCAATAGCGTAGTCATTTCGAAAAAATTGTTTGCCTCCTATGATATAAAAAAAATCGTGAGAAAACATGAAAAGTAATATTACTGTATGTAGGAAAACATAGAATTGGATTTCTCAGAGTTTCAAATCACCAATACGTTCAGGCTAACGTCGTAGGCTGGCGTGGTGATTACACCCACACCTTCTTTCAGGAAGAGTCCTATGGCCCTGCAGTGGATCTCATATAGGTTGACGATAAATGGTAATTTGTACATAGGCGATTACTTAATTTTATAATTGATATTCATAGATTCTCGATATAGTAATCTTTTATATAGAAAAGATGGTTTTAAATAATAAGTATAAAATAATTATTGTTTAAAAGAACGCGTGTTGAGTTACGGACATTTATTAGTATTACTATATGACATATTAAAAACAAAGTCCTCTGTCACGACTGTTTGTCTGTCTGTTCGTGATAAACTCAAGTTAATGCTGCCATTTTGAGATCATGCTGCGTTCTGAAATTTACATTTACTATAACTTTCGACTGGGTAAAGCTACGCTGATTGTTCAAGTTGTAATCGCCAGCTCTTGTCAAATTAGATAGATTATAATTAAAACATTAGTGTAAAATCTTGTGTGTATAATAATGTGTTATTGTAAAAAATATATAATATCGGCATATACGCGTCGAAAAGCCAAACTCAAATACAGATATCGTATAGGGTTGGAAAGAACATCTCAAAACCAATCGAATGCTACCAATAAAACACCGATATGACCGAGTAAAGCAGTGCCGGCAACGTAAAAAAGTTAATACGGTCGAGCGGGTCGTTATTAGTGTATATGAGACGTATTCACGTACAACAAACTGCCGTGCCCATAATCCAGCAACACCCGATTTTTTAATAACGCGATAATGCTCGCCAGGCCCACAAGTAAACTCGTAAATTAAAATGAATTAAAAAAATGTGTGAAGCGAGGCATTCATTATCGATTTATTTTAATCATTTTTATGAATAATCTGGTTCAGTAGGTATAATTTACTCTAAACTTGATCCCAACCTTTGGATCGCGATTTTGCGTATAATATTGTATGAGATAATCATTATCTCGAGAAGTTAATACGTTTATTTTTTTAATATTATAATTAAATATAATTTATGACACCGATTTACATACTTACTGAATAACGTACTTGGATATTAAATCTGCAAGTTTATTATAGACCCGTTTAGACATAGATTAAACGTACACGCTTTTATCAATGTTATATACCGTAATTATTTTTACAAGCTGTATCCGCGACTTTGTCTGCGTGATACCTTATGTAAAACGACAATTAATTAAGTCATCAGAATGTATTAAGTCCATTTACTTATCTATTTTTTCTCGTACTTAAGTTGCGTCGTCAATAAAATTATAATAAGTTTTGATAGACGACACCGATTTTAATGAAACCAAGACTAAACGTTACTTGGAGATATTCTTTATGATTTCCTTGAAGAGGTTTTATTATGAACGCAGTATTGTAGCTGTGATGCGTATTCCTACAAACAGGTAGACAGACATTTCTGAAATTGACTTCATTGTATTTTACTACTTATCCTTAGACATTGGCGACATTTTTTTAATAATAATCTATAATCATAATATATAATAAAAATATCAATAATAGATGAAATCATAGATATAGAGCTATGTGAACTTGGCACCCCACTTTATATATATGTGTATATGATAAGAGGTAAAGTTTGTGATTTGTGACGTTGTAGAGGGTAATCTCAGGAACTACTGGTCCGATTTGAAAAAAATCGTTTAATGTTATATATCTCATTTATCAAGGATGGCTATAGGCTATATATCTTCACGCTAAGACCAATAGAAGCGGAGCACCAATGAAGAGTGTTTAAAAATCTAGAACAGTGATGGCCAATTTTTTTAATGGCGGGTCACTAATTTTAAGAAATTCTAGAGGAGGGTCAGAATTATAGAAAAGATGCATTTTGTATTAACGCTTTTAATAAGCAAAATACCTTTTACTTACGCCTTGTTAGGCGTATGAGACATATGGAATTGGAATATTTAGGATGGATAGACACACTCAGCGGGCCGGAATAAATTCTTTCGCGGGCCGGACTTTGCCCATCACTGATCTAGAAGATTGGTTGCCAAAAACAAAAAAATGAGTTCATGTAACCGTTACACGCGATTGAAGTAAAACTTGTTATTCAAGTTCCGAATTAGCTGATAGCTACAGATAATGAAGCTTTGATTTAATTTGCGACTTACATTGTAACCAGATGGCAGCATGGTTGCGCACCTATATCTATTTATATTAGTATAATAAAACTGTAACAAATCGAAATCTGTACATTAAATATTTTAATCAGGGTAGACTATGTTATGGATATAGAAGGCAAAAATAATCTTACAATTTTAAGCTATTGCATAGCTTCTATCACGGGCCTTGAGCGTGGAGACCGAATCCAAAAATTCCGTAACGAAAAAACCTAACACCCCCCACTCTGCCTACCATGTAGCTCGGCCGAGTGTATATATGGTACGACTGTACAAAGCTCGCACGGATCGAGACGAGCTGCTCCGAAATCGGACGAATACGTAGTCAGCTGTTTGTGAGAAAGTATACTGGTGTATAGTATTTATCATCTATGTACAACAGTGAATATCTGTACTCATATAATTTGTGTACAAAGTGTTTTCCTGAATAACCTACATGTATTGTAAGATAATAAAAATATTTTGAACAATATTAACTTCTCATTTATTAAACAAAAGAAAAAAAAATGTTTTCTTTTTGGTCACTACGCTCAAAAAGTGTAACTTAAATTAATATAAAAAAAAAACAAAGGAAAAAAAATACTGCATAAATAAAATAAATAAATAGTTATCATTGCATAAGTTAATAAAAAATGCTATGCAATAGCTTTACTGCGGCAGTCCCCGAGTGCCACACGTATTTTTGTCTGTCTATCTGTCTGTCCCTATGACACGCGACACTCTGAAAGTACTGAACCAATCTTGAGGAAACTTGACGTAGTGATAGCTAATATTACGAGATTATATCAAATATACTTTTTGTCCCATAAAACACAAAGGGTTCTTCAGGATAAAGGATTAAAGTCTAGAATCTAAACCCGTATTACTCTGAAATTACTGAACCAATTTTAACGAAACTTAACACATTGATAACTGATATTACAAGGTTACATCCAGGTTACTTTTTGTCCCATAAAACGCAAGGGGTTCTCCAGGATAACGGATGAAACTTAAAAATTTGTAGTTCATGTAATTCTTGACGGAATTTGGTAACTTTTCTTAGTGTTATATAAAGCAGTAAGATTAGATAAAAGTTTAAGCTACATTTCATCACGCTATGCATCTTCAAAAAAAAAAAAACAAAAAGAGGTGACCGGTCAGATTCGAACCGACGTCCCTGTCGATACGAATAAGTCGACATACGGACGATTGCACCAAGACGAACTGACGTTACATACAAGGCGAAATTATCTATCAGTTGAGTTGAAGTATAAAATTTAACGGCTAAATTCTATTAACGTATGTGTTTGTTTTTTATTATGAAGCATTTTATTTTCATTAGTTCATTTTCAAACTACAAAATTGTAAAGAATATCCTATATTCTATTATTAATTACTACGTAGGAAAACTATAGTATTTAAATATAGTAGCTACTTTTTTTACAGCTGTTGGTCATTAAAATAGCGATCAGGTACTCATGTATTTTTTTAGATGTCGTTTAACATAATAATAGCTCCATGGCAAATGTTGTCATGTTGAAATTTGACAGAAAACAGTGATTGTGGTTATCATTATAAAATTTATATTAAGCTAAAAGCGATAAATAGTGGAATAATAAACTTTAAATGTCGTTTATTTTTTACAGAGCAACGCATAAGTTTTATTCCAGTTCCGTAAAATTCCATTTCAAAGTAGTGTCTTATAACTATAATAAAACTGTAACTGGGTCAAAACTTTAAAACATTAAATATTTTTTGATAATTATAATCTAGGTGAACTATGTTATCGATATAGAAGTCAATAATACTCTATTTACCATTTTTGTCTGACTGTCTGTCTGTCTCTGTGAACACGTACCACTCTGAAAGTACTGAACCAATTTCGACGAAATTGACACAGTGGTAACTAATACTAAAAGATTACATTTAGGATACTTTCTGTCCCATAAAACACAAGAGGGTCTCTAGGGTAGCGAATGAAAGACTAAAATTTGTATTCAATGAAATTCTTGACGGATTTTGGTGAATTTTCTATGTGATATATATAAATACATATAGACAGATTAGCTAAACGTTTAAGTTATACTTCATATTTCTATCGTTTGGTATTCAGGAAATCCCTGGTACCACCGATCCGATTTTGATTTTTTTTTCAATTTTAGAAAGGTATATTATCCCTCAGTGTTATAGATAATGTTTATTTTAGAAAATTATTTTCAATAGTTAATCACAAGGAATGTAATTTAAATTGACAAATATTAATTTATCGCCAATACTGGGAAGACATTTATCAGAAATATATGTAGGTTAGTATTTATCTTAATTGAACCCGGTAGGCGATGCTGCGAATGGGTTTAGGTTTATTTTAGAAAATTTCTCATATACCAACTATATCTGAGTGAGTCCCTGTATAGTTCGGATTTACAATTGAAAACGGTAGAAGTCGCTGCGATCGCGTTTCAGTTTTATTAAGATTTTTCGCGGATAACAATACAATTAAAACAGGTAATAATCGATTTTGTGCAGACGAAGTTGTACAGGTCAGCTAGTGTATACATAAATAAGTCTATTGTATGGTTTTTATCAATTATTCAATATAATATTTTTATAGTACTTTTTTTAAATCTCGGCAAAATCAAAAATATTTATAAACCGGATAGTTCAGAGACGTGACGCCATATTTCCGTAACGGACTTCCGTTGCATTGTCATTCATTTACTTCCTAGTCGCGCCTAAAAATATTACTTCAATAAATAAATAAAAAAAGTGCAAATGTCAAACTTGATGTCAATGTAATGCAAAAACTAGTTTGATAAAACAGATTAAGTTCGATATGCGTCATATGAATGGATAAAAACATTACTTCAATGAATACTTTGCTATAAAAAAATGTGATTCAACGATACAGACCTCGGTGCGAGTGTACGTAATGTACTCAGTCTATTTTTTATAAAAGTTGTTCAACCAGTTTTTTTTTCTTTTTTTTCTCGAACTGACTACGCTATTGTCCATAATTTTTTGACTTTACAGCCTCACCGGACTACTTAGGCAAGCGCTTAAGGCACTCAGCCGATTTTATATTGGCAACCAGCTCAAGGGTGCACGGCACACCTCGGCTTGGCTGTTGCCCGTTGCATGCAAAATCGCGACTTATCTTAGTAAACCTAGCTAACTATTCATATATGTTTGAGCTGTCGAGACGTATATGTGTACCAAGCATATACGCCTCGACAACTCCTCCATATATTTTTTTTATCGAAAAATTGCGAGTTTTTCAGTTCGATAAGGGAAAAAAAGTAAACCCTTCCACCAAAATGTGTAGCGTGTAGCGTGCACGCGTGTGGGGGTGATCGTGTAGTGTTGTAGCAGAGATGTATGGGTGTGTCATCGTATCGCGCAAGCAACGCACTCAAGGGCTCCCTACCGAGGGATCGAACCTAGGCTTGAGCCGTTGCCGTGGGAGGCCTAATCGGGTGTGTGCGTGTAGATCAACGGTATCTTGCCTTTTATATGCCTAACTGTGGAAGTCAAAGCAATTACTATTTTTTACTCACATTTAACCAAGATAATTTAGTAACACAAATAATCGTTCTTAGTTATGTATAGTTATTTGGCCTTTACAGCTTCACCGGTCTACTATTTTTGTCTTGCCTCTCGGGTGTGTCGCAACGGTACCAGACGTAGTCATTAACAGAACTTGTTAAATTAGTATTAATCATGGAAGTGCCAAACATTATATTATAAAACAAAATTTATTTTCCTGTTAATTATATCCTATTAGTTATATATATAATGTTAATGGTATTTCATAATAATTTAGAGAATATTATCAAGAAACTTTAATTGCAATATACATGTATCAATTATTTATATAAAGTATAAAAAATCGATATATTTTAATCATCTTATATAAATACTAGCGGTCCCTGCGGACGTTGTCCTGCTTTAATAATTAAAAAAATCCCTAAAATTCAACCGCAGCGCCACCTACCGGGTCCAAATGTGAATCTAAACCCTTCTCGGATCCACTGTCACACGCACACGAAATTTCTTCAAAATCGGTCCAGCCGTTTAGGAGGAGTTCAGTCACATACACACGCACACAAGAAATATATATATTAAGATTATTCCCGTTTTATTATATTGCTAATGCCGCTCTTGCTTAACCTAATGAGATACATCAAGATATTATGTGTTAAAAGCACGGAAGAAAGAGACAGGCTTTGTTCCGTGTCTTAAAAGGTTCACAGCAAAGACCTCGATTAAATATGTATATCTTTTAAGAATAACTCAAAGTAACTATTCTTATCTTTGCATATTATTTGAGAATGCGTTTATTTAAGAACTAGCTGATACCTGGGCCTTCGCCTCCATCGTTAGTTTATCTTATATATGATTTACAGCGAAAGAACCATAAAGACAAATACCGCTTACCTCACACGAGAAAATTAATGCTTATAAAATTATGTTTTCTTAGAACTTTACAGTATATTAAATGAAGCTATTATTATTATATTTTTATTGGATAAATATATTCAGTACTTTTTAAGTGATGCAACCAACGGCAAAGATCTAACATTTATTTACATAATATAATAATATAGATTAGACGTGATATTTACAGTATATCATCTTGATAAATTATTTAGATGACATCACATATATGACACGCAACAGAAAATAAGACGTCTGTGTGACGAGACATGTTAATTTTCTTTAAATATAATGAATTGTAAATGTCGAATTGAATATTACGTATCTAAATATCTTGGTCATTTGTAAAGCCATATTTTTGCTCTTTATTTTTGTCGAAGATTGGTTCAAAGAGAACATGTCACCTTCATTCATACAACAAACAATAATCAACCCTCGGCAGCGGCTCAAGCCTAGGTCCGTTCCCTCGGTAGGGAGCCCTTGAGTGCGTTGCTTGCGCGATACGGTGACACACAAATATACATCACCGCTATAACACTACACGATCACCCCCACGCACGTGTACGCCTACACGCTTAAACATGAAAGTGGAAGAAGGGTTTACTTTTTTTTCCCTTATCGAACTGAAAAACTCTCAATTTTCCGATAATAAATATATGGAGGAGTTGTTGAGGCGTGTATGCTTGGTACACATATACGTTTCAACAACTCGTACATATATAAATAGTTAGCTAGGTTGGCTAAGATAGGTTGCGATTTTGTATGCAACAGGCAACAGCCAAGCCGAGGTGTGCCGTGCACCCTTGAGCTGGTTGCCAAAATAAAATCGGCTGAGTGCCTTAAGCGCTCGCCTTAGTAGTCCGGTGAAGCTGTTAAGACCTTGCTGAGTCAATAGCGTAGTAATTTCGAAAAAAAAAATCGTGGCGAAAACGTCATTGATGACTTCATAACATACGCTCATGCGAAGCTCATGACGCCCCATATCTAGAGGTGGGTCGACGTGAGCGTTGACAAAATTAGCGGGATTCTCAATAAAAATGGCGACCGTGAAAATGTCATTAGTTCATACGGTATAGGATATTTATATTAAATAACATATCTATATATTAATACGTGAAGCAAAAAAATTGTACCCCTTTTTAAACTATTTCCCCTTAACGGGTGAACTTGAAATTTGTCGTAGTTAAAGTTTATGTGACGGAGAAGTACAGAAAGTTATTTATTTTACATAAAATGCATTAGAATTACATTAAATTAATTAAAATAAGCACTACTCACACTAATGCTTGAATTTTACACGACATATACACACATGTAAATAAAAAAGACATTTTGACAGTTTTTCTTTCTTTCACTTTATTTGGCAATCAATCTTTCAGATTATTACTGCCATTGTCGAGTAATCAATAATATTACAAGCGTCGTGCGATTACTTCAATATTAAGCGTCGTGTGAGTCAATATTCTAACAAGATGGTGGATCCCTTAGTAGAACCTTCCTGGGAGTTTTTGTGGCTTCTCAGAATTTCATGCTCCGTGGTATTATTTTCCATTCACTTCACTTATGCACAATAAACTAACTATATTACGTAAAACACCACCAAATTTACAAAATATAGAGTCCAATAACACAAGATTATAAATAAAATATAAAATCCACTACATGACAGACTAAGATCCCGCCAAAAATTCCATTTTGACAGTCGTCAATAATTACGAAGTTCAAAAGAGGTTGTGAAGGAGGTTGCTATGCCCGACTGTATGTATTTTTTTTTAACTCTTACGTTTCAATTACCATTTTTCATCCTACATTCAACAATGATATTATAAAACATAACTATTATTGTATTGTTAATATTTTTTATGGTGAAGTCACTTCAAATGATGATTTAATAAAAAAAAATAGCCAAATAATACTTTGCATAATCTAAATAATGATTTTGTTCATAAAAGTAATCCATGACTTAGACCTCCGCGGTTACAATGTTGCAATTCAACCTCATGTAGCAACAAAAAAGAATTTATTTTCAAAAGCTAATGGTAGTATTAAAAACATCTTTGTATTGGATTCACTATTTGATTGTATTGTGGATTCATTAGTTTTCCTAACGATGATACTGGGCATATCACTATTTCTTATAATGAACAGACTACGTTTAATTTAATATCACCCAGAATACCACCCACCCATGGTGTCGTGTAAAATTAATTGAAAAGTATGTCATGGGTTGCGATAAATTTCTTTATTTTCATAAAGTTATGTTTGCTTAAAATTTGAGAGTTTTACCACGTGGTTTTTGTTTCAAATGTATAATTAATTTCAATTTTCATTTACACATAGATTTTTTTTTATGTTTGTATAATTAAAGATCATGGCAAATGGCAAATAACTGAGTAGCCATGATGAAAACCTTTGATTATAGAACCCTAATAAAGTTCAAACTTTAAAAAAACAACTATGGTCGAATGTCGACCACTGGGCGCCCACTAGTTGTATTCAAATACGTAAATGAAATATGTTAATAAAGTTTTGATAACTTTACTTCTTTTGAAAAATGTTGTGAATTCTAAAATTCAACGTAGAAATTAATTTATAATCATTTCATGGTAATTTAATATTTTTCATTTAACCAATAAGGTCAGTTTTATGTTTTTATGATAATTAAAATAAAAAGATTGAATTATACATTGTTTCTTTAATATACTTAAATGAATTTAATAATTATATGAATTTACTGTTAAGACTTACAAAGTGTAACTTAACTTCACTAAGCTTTTGCTTTATTTTTTCTAGATCGCCATTTTTATTATTTATGTGAACGCTCAAAACGCCCACAAATGCGTTCCACTAGCTCTTACGATCGTAACGCTCGAGAGCTAGTGGAACGGGAAAACTTGCGGTCGTTAGCGTTGTAAGCTTCTACTGGAACGCAGTCATAGAGTAACAAATTTTTGACGTCTACGCTGTCAAATTTTTGACATCTATTTATTTTGTTCTATAATAATAATATGCAAATCTTACCCAGAATGAAGTTAGGTACTCCAGATCCGAATACAGTGGCGTCTATAAGGAACGTGACAACTCTTCGAGCTGGTAACCCGAAAGCGAGGTTTGCCACAGCAGCATACGGACACCTTTGTAACAATGGAATAAAAAATCAAAAACTACATAGATGGATTTTTTGGCGGGACCTCGGAATGTCATGACCTGACATGTATTGACTTTTATGATTTAATTATAAACTTGTTCTATTTGACTTATATATTTTTTGTAATATTGTTGGCCCGTTCATATTTCGGAGCCACGCTGAAGCTATATCGTCCAGGGTAGTACCCTCTTCTCACAGAAATCGCACGTGAAGGTGCGTTGTTGCGTTTCGTTCGGTCAGTGAGAGCGCTGGAGGCCCACATCTCCGCTGTCCCTTCCCTCCCTTTCCCTTCCCTTTTTCCCACCAACACAGGCTGACAACTCACTTGCGACTCTTCTGATGGTACTGGTGTCTATGGATGTTGGTGATCACTTAACATCAGGCGACCCACATGTTCGTTTGCCTCCTATGATACAAAAAAAAAAAAACAAAAATACAGTCCCATTATTGTGCATAAGTGAAGTAGGTGGTAAATAATACCACAGAGCATGAATTCTAAAATGCCACAAAAACTCCCTGGAAAGTTCTAGCAAAGAGGCCACCATCTTGTTAGCATATTAAAGTTATTTGCAAGACATTTGTAATATATGTACATATTCGACTATGGGAAACATAGTCTGGGAGATGGGGTGTAAGGGGTGTCGAATAATATCATAAGACTTGAGACACCCAAGCCAACCTCACCTGCACGTGGTGCACTCTTTTTTTTTTACATGGGGAAATCCCTTATGGATACGCCACCCTCCCGGGGGAGAGAGTGGGTGATGTCCGACTCGCACGGACTAAAACTCCACGGGTGCCCACTACCGCCATAATGGAGGACAAGGGATGAAGAAGTATTCCGCATGTCCCCCAGCGGCCGGCCCAGAAAGAAAGATCCTGGGCCTCCCGCTAAAGAGAGACAGCCTGGCACGCATAGACTGTCTCCCAGACGGCCGAACCAGTGCAATGGAGAGACCAACCCCCCGACCGATCTCCCCTTGGCCCTGCTTAAGGACGAACGTAGGAGGCGAACCTCCCCACGTCCACCCAGCGTCTACGTTGACCTCTAAGGAGGTCGTAGCCCTGGTGGGAACAGGAGGCCTTTCACGGGAGGCGGCTTACAGCTCGCGCCCCCCATGTAGTGTCTCGGCACCCCTTCCACCGGCGGCACACAAGGCACAGTGCAGCTTGGTGGCTGTGCAAGCCGCTGCCTTGTGGCCAGACTGCCCACACCGGAAGCAGAGGCTGCTCCGGTCTTCCTCCGACGGGCACAGTGTGCGGCTGTGACCCACGGCGAAACACTTGAAGCAGCGCAAAGGCTTCTGCTCCAGTAGCCGTACGCGGGCCACACACCAACCCACTTGGAGGCGACCGTTCTCCACCAGCAGTCTAGCTGAGGCAACTGGTAACGAGACGTGGTGCACCCTGCTTAATAACGAACGAGGCAATGGCGAAAGCGGGGTGGTAGGGTTTTACAGCCTGACTGGGTTGCAACCACCATGTACATGGTGAAAAAGCCCGTAATAGTGATTCGTTTCTGCGCGTCGCGTTTCGGGATCAGCCTGTGCATATCTAGCTTTTTACAGGCCGGCATGATAGTGGCGACCAGCGAGGGATAGTGTGTCACTTGGTGGTCGCTATTGTTTTTGGATTGTACTGTGCTTTCCATCAGGCATAGTGCAGTCATTTTGCCGTGCTACAATAAAAAAAAGATTGATTGTCAATAATAAAATAATAAAAAAACTACATAGATGATATTTACTTGTTTTCATTTTATGTAAATGCTTGACCGAAATATGAAACTGGATATTTATTCTATATACATATATACATTTATATTTATATATATATATATATATATTTTAAATTAAAAATGTTTTTTCAAGAATCGAGCTAGGCTCGTTTGTCCAGGTCCAAATCCAGGTATATCTTGCATTAAATAATCGTTATTATCTATATTAATACTAATAATATTCTAAAGAGGAAAAGTTTGTGAGTTTGTGACGTTGTAGTGGGTAATCTCAAGAAGTACTCGTCTGATTTGAAAAAATATTTCAGTACTACAACTCATTTATTGAGGATGGTTATAGGCTATATATCATCACGCTAAAATCGATAGAAGCGGAGCACCAGTGAAGAATGTTTCAAAAATTGTATTTTTTTCCTCTTGAGAGTTTCCGCTGCGTGTTGGCGTTAGCCCAAAATAACTTACACGCGGACGAAGTCGCGGGCAGAGACTATTTCACCATATAAGTCAAAGATCATAGTATCTGTGAGTAACTTTTTTTTTACTATCCCAATTTTGAAACATTTTTCATTAGTGTACCGCTTCTATTTGTCTTAGCGTGATGACATATAGCCTATAACCTTTCTCGATAAATGAGATATATAACACTGAAAGAATTTTTCAAATCGGACTAGTACGTCACAAACTTTTCCTCTTTATAATACTATTATATATTATATTATTAGGTATAGATTAAACGAAGTAAATAAGGTGAGGGCCAAGAGTCTGCAGAATAAAAAAAAATACAACTCTTTAACTTCTCCGGTATTCACGCTATTTTCAAACCTATTAAATTAGTATAATGAGTTCTTTATTAGAAACATATTAATATCAGTGTTTTAACGATGAGTAAAATGTGAACTAACCGGTTCTGTTCCTTAATTCCTGGGCTGATCTCTTGAGCGAGTAGCCAGCACCTTCCTAGGAGTGCAGCCGTGTATAATTGAATGCCAACCATCGACAGAACCAAAGGGATGCCATATATGCCTGCAAAGATATTTGTTGTTATATTTCATAGGTTCTGGCTCTCTGATAGATCATCCTCTCTGTCAAACTGGCTGATGTTCGGTTTCTGAGATCTCGGTTAAACTACCTATAGTTATTGATTCAACAAAGTTATAAACTGTCAAATGGTCCGTTGATTATAAACTGTCAAATGGCCCGTGACTTTTACTACATTTATCGTATGATTGTGTGTTCAGAAACGCAATTTGACAAGTTATTGAATATTAAAGTACTTCAGAAATCGGGCATGAACCATTTAAATTTATTGTTATTGTTTTGGGGTGTAAGGGGTGTCGAGTAACATCTTAAGACTTGGGACACCCAAGCCAACCTCACCTGCACGTGGTGCACCCTGTTGATCAACGAACGAGGCAATGGCGATAGCGGGGTGGTAGGGTTATACAGCCCGACTGGGTCGCAACCACCATGTACATGGCGAAAAACCCGTCATAGTGACTCGCTTTTGCGCGTCGCGTTTCGGGATCAGCCTGTACATATCCAGTACCGGGTGACTTTCGTCATTATGGCCGGCATGACAGCGGCGACCGACGACGGATAATCTGTCTCTCGGTGGTCGCCACTGTTCTTGGATTGTACTATGCTCACCATCAGGCATAATGCAGTCACTTTGTCGTGCTTCAATAATTGTAAACTAGCTTTTACCCGCGGCTCTGCACGCGTTTTTGAGATCAGAGAAATATAAAGTTATGAAACCATGTACATTTACAGAAATGCTCTTTCAAAAACAATTGTAAGTGCGACACGCACGCCATCTACAGTAACACGTAACGTGCACATTAGATATATAAATAGAAATGTATACTAACATTATAAAGAGTCATTATCATTCAATTATATGTCATCACGCTAAGACTAATAGGAGCGGAGCATGGAAGAAAAATGTTTTAAAATCGCGATGATATTTCCTTTTGAAAACTGTTGCGTGTTAGTGTATCTATTCCACGCGAACGAAGTCGCGGGCAGAGGCTAGTCTAAAATAAAATAATCTAAATTACTTCTTACAAGAACAGCTATTTGCCAGAAAAGGTTCCGTGAAAATCGCGCAAATGGTTTTGGAGATCGCACTGCAGAGAAAACCGAGGGCAATAGCTAGTACAAAATAAATTGGGCTATGTCACCCGCCGTAATTTCAGCTATCTGCCATTGTAACTCCCGTCAAAATTGGTTTCACTGTTTCGGAGATTACCCTGAACAAACAGACAGAGAGACCAACAAATTAATAAAGCTATTATTTGGATAACCAAAGTGATAACAGCCGCGAGAATACTTACATATCCAATCATCAAAAATTTGTTATTTTAAGATTACCTAAGTACATACATACACTTCATTTTTATTATATGTAGATAGTATAGTAGATATGTATGTAGATAGAATATGTCATTCAAACAAATAAAAGATCTCTTATAGCTACAAATATTAAAAATATTTGTTTTAACAAAATAAAACAGTCTACTTAACACACTCTGAGTCTTATTATTAAGCTATCCAAGTCAGTCTAGGCTCCTAGAATTGTTTTATTTTTAGTTTTAGGTTTTAGTAAGAGTATACTATTTATAACTATAATCTATACTAATATTATAAAGAGTTAAAGTTTGTGAGCTTGTGACGTTGTAGGAGGTAATCTCAGGAACTACTGGTTCGATTTGAAAAATTCTTTCAGTGTTATATAGCTCATTTATCGAGAAAGGTCAAAGAAAGGCTATATATCATGACGCTAAGGTCAATAGGAGCGGAGCACAGATGAAAAATGTTTCAAAATTGTTTTTTTTATCTTTTGAAAGCTTCTGCTGCGTGTTAGCTTTAGTCCAAAGTAACTATTACTACGGACGAATTCGCAGGCAGGGGCTAGTGTTAAATAATGTTAAATAAACACGTAGTCTAACACGATAAAAACGCTAACCTATGCAAGGACTGGTTTTCAAATTTAGCTGCAAGTAACACAGCCTTAGTTACTTTGCGAGAAATATTCAACTCGAGTGAGGTAGCTATCTTAAAAAAATCCACACAGCTAAGTTATGATTTCATCACTATACTTTCCTTCACCAAAAGCTACGGCTCATGTGCTAGGATCGATTCCTTGCATTGACGTGATGTCCGAACTATCCCACTGAACCATCGTCTCTAGTACGATATTGAACCAAATAATATTTAAAAAATAATTTATATCACTTAGATACAATCATAACATAGTAACATAAGCCTAAAAAGTGTGTATCGTTATCACTATATATCACAAAATACCTTTCAGTATAGGTCGATTGTTTTTTCTCGAAATGACTATGCTATTAAACTAGCAAGATCTTAACAGCTTCACCAGACTATCGATAGGTCGATTGTTGACGTTCTAATAACTTAGTTAGTTAACAAGTACTTGGACGACCGAGCATAGCACGGTTTTTTAAAAAACATTTTTAAAATATAAGAAACTGTTAGGTTTACCTCACAAAATAAGCATTTATTATCAAAAAAAAAATTAAAAAAAAAGATATCTCTTTGATGTACTCGGATTCGAACTGCGGTTAGAATGATTTTTAAAGCAGCTGGTTACCATTTAACCCCTGTACATAAGTACACACACACTTTTTTATAATAACACCGTAACGGGTTTGAAAGTCCTCTTTGAAATCCCCAAGAGATAGTTATAGAGTGATTGACTCTCAAATGCAGTTGTTAAAAGACCTACCAGCAGTCAGTAGTGCGAGCTTTAGGAAAAGATTCGAATTTAGAGTAATGACGGTGATGTTCAAACACTAAGTACCTATTGTTTTAAACTGAACTTTTGATTTAAACAATATACAAGGAAATTTATATTAATTCACTGGAATCCTTCGATTTCTCAGAAACAATTTACAAGTATTATAATTTTAAATGATGCTACTATAGGCTTATTAGTTCACATTATAATAAATACATATTTATTTATGCTAAACATTCAAAAATCTTAATTAATAACATATTAGTATTATATCCTTTAAAGATATTTTTATATTAAAATCGTTTTTTAAATATGCTAAATAAGCAAACATATTTTTAAGTATTTGCAAATGATTATCTATCTATCTATACACTAGCCTCTGCCCGCGACTTCATTTGCGTGAAATAGATTCACTAAAACTAATACGCAGCAGTTCTCAAAAGGACAAAACATCCCGATTTTGAAACATTTTTCATCTGTGCTCCGCTCCTATTGGTCTTAGCGTGATGATATATAGCCTATAACCATTCTCGATTAATGAGCTATTTAACACAGAAAGAATTTTTCAAACCGGACCAGTAGTTCCTGAGATAACCCCCTAGAACATCATAACATCACAGCGTCACAAACTCACAAGCTTTACGTCTTTATAATATTAGTATTGAGCTATATAACACTGAAAGAATTATTCAAATCGGACCAGTAGTTCCTGAGATTACCCCCTACAACGTCTCAACATCAGGACGTCACAAACTCACAAGCTTTACGTCTTTATAATATTAGTATTGAGCTATATAACACTGAAAGAATTATTCAAATCGGACCAGTAGTTCCTGAGATTACCCCCTACAACATCACAACATCAGAACGTCACAAACTCACAAGCTTTACGTCTTTATAATATTAGTATTGAGCTATATAACACTGAAAGAATTATTCAAATCGGACCAGTAGTTCCTGAGATTACCCCCTACAACGTCACAACATCACAACGTCATAAACTCACAAACTTTACGTCTTTACAATATTAGTATAGATTAGCTGTACCCGCGGCTCCGCACGCTTTTTTTAAATTTTATTAAAGAATTATAAACTAGTGAGACTATGTACAGTTATAGAAATGCTTTTTAAAAACAATCCTAAGTACGACATGCACGCCACTTACAGTAGCATGTAATGTATACAATATATATATATATTGTATACATTCCTATTCAAGAAGTTACATATATTAGGGACCTTAAAGTTTGATATTCATATTAATAACATTTGTTTATCTTCACGTCAAATTTTAGGTTTCATTCTTAGAAACAGTAGGCTTTTTAGAAACAAATCCATCAAGATACTTCTATAAAGCACGCTTGTAAGAAGCCACCTTGAATATTGTAGCACTGCCTGGTGCCCTCATTATCACCTTTACATAGACCGTATCGAAAATATTCAAAGACGTTTTACTATAGCTTGTTTGTCAGGTTCTATGAAATTTGCTCCGTATAATGATAGACTGAAAGAAGTTAGACTGAAATCTTTGTACAATAGAAGAATTATGCTGAACATGACTTATTTATACAAACTTTTCAATAACCACATTGATAATTCAGAACTTTTGAATCGATTTAATATTAATGTGCCTTCCATACTACCTAGATTTCCTATCTCTTTGTTTGGTCACCAAAGCTACAGAACCAATTTAGGTCATTTCTCCATCGTTCCCAGACTTATTCAGTAATTCCTTATCTAATTTTAGATCTAAAATTAGTTTTTTATTTAATTAATTTCTGAAGGATCTTTTTTCCTTAATTTTTAAGTTATAGATTATCGAATTGTTTTATTTTATTATCTTCTTAATTTTTTTCATAATTGTTTCTTTTACTTTTATTGTCTTCCGCATCGTATCTTTTATTCATAAATGCTGTAGTCAACTGTAAATAGTGTCATAAATAATTTTTAAGTATTCGCATGTATGTTTTTTAGTTTTTTATTTTATGTTACTGTTGTTGATTCAATATGTTAAATAAATAAATAAAAAACTTGAGAGGTGTCAAGAGACACCCGGATGGAACGAAGTTCCTTTCGATTAATTAGTGAAGGAATTGTAATAATTTTTTTTTTTAAGTTATAATAATATTTTTTTTTATTATTAACAAATATAATCTATACTATAATAAAACAGTAACAAGTCGAAATCTGTACATTAAATATTTTTTGAAAATTTTAATCAGGGTAGACTATGTTATCGATATAGAAGCCAAAAATAATCTTTTTACAATTTTTGTCTGTCTGTCTTTCTGTCTGTCTGTCTGTCCCTATGAACACGCATCACTCTGAAACTATTGAACCAATCTTGACGAAACTTGACATAGTGATAACTAATACTGCGAGATTACATCAAATATACTTTTTGTCCCATAAAACGCAAAGGGTTCTCCAGGATAAAGGATTAAAGCCTAGAACCTAAACCCGTATTACTCTGAAAGTACTAAACCAATTTTAACGAAACTTAACACAGTAATAACTGATATTACAAGGCTACATCCAGGATACTTTTCATCCCATAAAACGTAAGGGGTTCTCCAGGATAACGAAAAATAAAAATTTGTAGTTAACGTAACTAGACTTTTTTGCGACACCTTAGTACAAGAGCCGGCAACGTTGAAAGAACAAGAACTTTAGAATACCTGGTTCTTTAATATATCAATATATATTTTTTTGTATCATAGGAGGCAAATAAACAGGTGGGTCACGTCATGTTAAGTGACCACCACCTCTATAGACACTAGCAACACCAGGGGTGTCGCAAGTGTGTTGCCAACCTGTATATGGGGGAGGGTAAGGGAAGGCAAAGGAGGCCAGGAGAAGAGAAGTGGGCCTCCGACGCTCTCACTGACTAAACGAAACACTACAATGCAAGCGCTGTTATTTCACGTCGATTTTCTGTGAGAGGGTGGTATTAGCCCGAAAGGACACTTGGTAGCCGGTTAACGTTGTATTTTTAATGCGCGTTTTGATTTAATTAATTTTGATTTATGAATAGGTTTAAGAACATATTTTTTTTCAGTAATATTTAAACGCAATTAAAAGCATGAATGTATCATAGTCAGACACATTTCTTTATAAACAATCATATATATATACCTGCTGATATATTTTATAAAAAAAAAAAAAAAAAATTACACCAATATTTTTTTCCATAACAAAGAACAAATTTCATTTTATTAAACATTATTGATATTAAGATTTCACCATATACATAAACGTAAAGGTATGTACGTATGACTTGGGATTGACGCCATTTTAAATATATGCGTCGTCGACCATCAGGCTATACGATACCGAAATAGCTTGGGCTGGCGAGGTGAAATATCTTGGCGTCACTTTAGATAAACACTTAAATTTCGATTCACACACAGATAGAGTGTGAAATAAAGCCGCTATGGTCTTGGGTCGTCTCTATTATTTGCTTTGTCATAAGAGTAAAATGTCTCCCAGACATAAACTCACTTTATACAAAACTTGCATCCGTCCGATTATGACGTACAGTTGTTCGGTTTTTGCACATACGCAAAATCGTATTCAAAAGTTACAGGTTCTCCAGAACCGAGCCCAACGTAAAATAACCGGTGCCCCATGGTACGTCCGGAATAAGGATCTCCACAGGGACCTGGAGATACCTTCTGTCTGGGCGTATATAAAATTACTCACACGTAGTTATTTCGAAAAAGTCGCGAAACATCTCATCCCTTTAGTGGTAACCGCCACGAACTATGAACCCGTACACAACGCTGCGCAGTATAGAAGACGACCGCGACACATTCTTACCGACCCTCCTGATTCAATCACGTCAGCGAAAGATCAGTAGTAGCCTGTCTCTTCAAACAAAGCGTGTTCACATCCACGCCCGCATAATCACTATCACGCCACCATGGCCTGGGGGTAAATTTCGCTCCCGCATACCACGCGCATACAATACCCGCATACAACCCGCGATAAGGAACTTCGTTCCAATAAATTATCATAAAGATTTACATTTACATTACTTTGTCATTATAATTACGATTTTATGTCTATATAAAAAATAAACGATTGTCTGTTCTGCAAGATATTTTATTATGGACCTCTTTACATAATTCGTTTATGATATAAAATCTTATTAGGAAGACTTCTTCTATCTTCAAAGTTACTAACAATTATAATATCGAATTATAAACAATTAGTTGATAATTATTTCTCTAATTAAAAACAAAGAATGAGTTGATATCTTGCTAAATTTCATATAGACAAAGTCGCGGGTAACAGCTAGTCTAAAATAGAAAATTCTCAATTACTTTTTATAAGGTAAGGTGAAAGTCCCCGGAAAAGCGGTCTAACCTTTTGGGGAAAGTACTTTCGGCAAAGCCACGGTTAACAGCTAGTATAAACTAAAATTGCCAGTTATCTGCCAGTAAAAGTCTCGTGAAAATTGATCTAACCGTTTCGGAGATAGTATTACGGGCGAAGCCACGGTTAACAGCTAGTATAAATTAAAATTGCTTGAATGACTTTTTATAAGGCCAGCTATCTGCAAATGAAAGTTTCGCTAAGATCAGTCTGTTTTGGAGATAGCATTGCGAACAAAGCCACGGTTAACAGCTAGTCTAAATTAAAATAGATTGAATGACTTCTTATGATGTCCACTATCTGTTGGTAAAAGTTTTGTGAAAATTAGTCCAACCGTTTTCGAGATAGCATTGCGGACAAAGCCGCGGTTAACAGCTAGTGTACATTAAAATAAACTGAATTACTTGTTATGGTGTCCACTATCTGTTGATAAAAATTTCGTGAAAATTAGTCGAACCGTTTTCGAGATAGCATTGCGGATGAAGCCACGGTTAACACATAGTCTAATTTAGAGTAGCCTATGTCACCCGCTGTAACTTCAGCTATCTGTCAGTGAAATTTTCGTCAAAATCGGTTCAGCCGTTTCGGAGATTACCCGGAACAAACAGACAGACAGACAGACAGACCGACAAAAATTTTAAAAATTGCATTTTTGTTAACAGAAGCGTGTATACTTTCGTACCTTATCAGTGAATTTTTTTTTATTTTACTGTTACATACAGACACTTCATTTTTATTATACGTATAGATATAATAAGAATGTAAATGTATCGTGTCTGTACTTTTTATATTTTTGTCGAAAAAATTGTGAGCCGTCGTGGGACGCTTGGCAAATAAGAAACATCGAAATTTGTAACGTAGTAAACTACATTTTATGTTCTATAGGCATGCGAGTTCAGTGCGGCAAGAGAGATTGCGCACAGTCGCTTGCGCATGGCATCGCGTCGCCACGTTTTACACACTCGCCACGCCAACAATCAGGTTTACCCTCGTCTATAGATGTTTTACATTAAAAATTATTGCAGGAATAGTAATAAAATACATTTCAATCATTTTTAAAAATGTCTGCCTGTCTGTTTGTATGAACACGTATCACTGCTAAAGTACTGCGTTCATGATAAAATCATAAAGAATATCAGCGAGTAACATTTACAAAACCAAAACAAACAGTTTTTTTAAATCGGTTTTGTGTATCAAGAGTTTTTGTACTTTTAATGACACCGTTACTTAAGTACGAAAGAAAATTACAGTTAAGTAAATTGACTTATTACATTCAAATGACTATTAATCGCTGTTTTTTTTAAATAAGGATTCGTGCAGACGAATTCGCGGGTAGAGTTAGTTATACATATAAATTAATTGCCGAATGTATGTAAGCGCAGCACTTTTAAATGGATGTAGATATTTAACTAATTGTTTTTAGTTACCTACGTTTATAATATAAGATTTGTATGAAATAACAGGGTGTATCGTAATAAACATACGATAGCAGTGAACTTTTATATCGCAGGGAAACATTTTAATTGGAAAAATACAACTTAAAGCCAACGTCACGCTATGTTCCCATAATTTAAAAAAATCTAAAGAGAGAAATCTCATATGAGTATTTACACAAGTATCTACTAAAATGTATTAAATAAAGGTTCTATAAATTATTTGAATGGCGCTACTTGATCTAGATGATAATTTACTCAAGTTTTTCTAATCAAAATGAAATAATGATAAAGAAACAATTAGGTATAATAAATTTACTTGTAGGTAGTCACTTACCACAGGCTATAATACTTTTAGGTAGGGTTATTATCGGAAACACACCGAACAAGTCCACAATACATAGAATTGCAAACAGCACGCTCAGCCCACCAGTAGTCTCTCCGACAGTGTAATTTTCATGGCGGGTGACAACCCTCGCCTTCGGGAAGCTGGTATAAGATTCTTCCGGTAGACGCGGCAGTTTCATCCTTCGTACAATCTGATCAGGAAAAATATTGTTAATATATAACCATACCAGTTATGTCCGTGGCTTCGTATGCGTTTGTATTTATAATACTAGTAGCGGGCCGGGCGGACGACAATAAACAGAAACCTTGACAAATTACCTAAGACTTCCTCACGAATCACTTTATCTATTGGTGAAAACCGCATGTAAATCCGTTCCGTAGTTTTTGAGGTCATCGCGAACAGAGAGACAGACATACAGACAGACATGGCAGAGGACTTTGTATTAAATATGTAGTGAAATATATAGGCGGGCCTGGCGGACGTTGTCTTGCTCTGCTAATAAAAAAAAACTTAAAATTTAACCGCAGCACAATTTACTGGGTCCAATTTATTTAAATTAATTTTGAATTCATCTGGACACTCACAAAAAAATCATCAAAATCTATCCAACCGTTTAGGTGAAGTTCAATCACATACACGAATAGAAGCGTTATATTTTAAGAATTGTAAAGCCGCTGATACGTCTAACCTGCACAAAGTAAAAAGGGCCAATCAAATCCATCCGGAAGTGCAACTGTGTTTTTTTTTGCGAACTGACTACGATATTTATCTAGTAAGGCCTTAACAGCTGGACTACTAGGGCAAGCACTTAAGGTACTCAGCAGATTTAATTTTGACAACTAACTTGAGGGGTGTATGGCAAGTCTCGGCTTGGGCTGTTGCCTAGTTCATGTAATTCGCGACCTAATTGAGCTAATGTTTTTTTTTAATGTGGAGGAAAAATCCTAATGCGCTATCCACTCCCGCACACTAGGTTAGGCCCCCCACGGCAGCGGCTCAAGCCTAGATCCATTCCCTCGACGTGGAGCCATTGAGTGCGCTGCTCGCACGATACAGTGACACAAGAGCTTAAAACACTGCAACAACATTACACATATCACATCCACACATGTGCACGCACACACTCTTACACCTGAAAGTGGAAGGTTTTCTGCTTTTCCCTTATCGAACTGAAATAATCGCCTTAGTAGCCCTCCGGTGAAATTGTTAAGATTTCGCTAGGTCAATAGCGTAGTCACTTCGAGAAAAAAAAATCTAGGCCTAACTCGTTTTCTTTCTTATTAAATATATTTTGAGAATAGAAACTAACAAATGAACAAAAAAACTGTTAGATGCTTGTTTTCTGGTTCCGACTATACATCAGGCTCAATTTGAAAAAAAAAACCAGTGGATGATACGCTCTTTGTGGATGGCAGAATCTCACCTGATCCAGTATGACCTAACTCGCCGACTCGAGAATATATATTGCCTATCATCAATATATATTCAACTCTATAAATACAACTAGATATACAAAAAAAAAATCGCCAAAAATAGAAACATCTATATATACAACGAATGATTTAGCATATTTGTGATCAGATACATTTTAACACTGTCCGAACATGAGTTATTGCCCTAAATTTAACTGTATAGGTACTTACTCCGCGGGTGGCGGAGCCGATTGTTCTCTAAAAACTAAACCTGTTTTTGGCTTGGCGAGACGAGATAACCAAAGACATCTGCAACCCTATCTGTATCAACATACAACACCTGCGGAACCACAGATCACGCCTCTGTGGTCTGAGGATAAATTTCGCTCCCGCACACCAAATTAGGCCCCCCTTGGCAGCGGCTCAAACCTAGGTCCGTTCTCTCGGCGTGGAGCCCTTGAGTACGCTGCTCACGCGACACAGTGACAGAAAACCTTACATCACTGCTACAACATCACCTATACACACGTGCACGCCTACACGCTTACACGCTGTTTTTCTTTTTCAGAGAAATAAACGACAAAGAGTTCTACCCTTATTTTTCCCATATTCTATCCTATCCTATATATAATAGTCTAGAGGAAATTTTCCGACGCCAAATACAAATAGGAGTTGTTGAGGCACACATGCTTGGTACACATGCATGTTTCAATAACTCATATACGTATATCTAGATAGCTTAGCTTAGGTTAGCTCAGATACGTCGCGATTTTTGCACAAAACAGGCGACAGCCCAAGCCGAGGTATGCCGTGCACCCTTGAGTTAGTCGCCCAAACATTTCAAATCGGCTGAGTGCCTTCAGCGCTCGCCTCAATAGTTCGGTGAAGCTGTAAAGACCTTTCCAAATCAACAGCGTTTACATTTCGAAAAAAAAGCATGAATGGGTCGGCTCGCCCGGGGTACTACCCTCCGACCTATAGATACACCGACGTGAAGTAACAGTGCTTGCATTGTAGCATTCGGTCAATGAGAGCGCCGGAGACCCACCTTTCTACCCTCCCCCATCCCTCCCAAACACAGGCTGGTAACGCACTTGCAACTCCTCTGGTGTTGCTAGTGTCTATGGACGGCAGTGATCACCTAACATCAGGTGACCCACCTGTTTGTTTGCCTCCTATGATATAAAAAAAGACACAGATGGACGCGGCAGAGGACTTTATCTCCTAATATTATATTACTAGTGGGCGCCCAGTGGTTGACATTCGACCATAGTTACTTGATATTTTAAAGTTTGAACTTTATTAGGGTTCTTTTGTCAAAGGATATACTTCTATAATCAAAGGTTTTCATCATGGCGACTCAGTTATTTGCCATGATCTTTAATTATATAAACATTTTGAAAAATCTGTGTAGATGAAAATTGAAAATAATTATGAATTTGAAACAAAAATCACGTGGTAAAGCTCTCAAATTTTAAGCAAACATAACTTTACGAAAATAAAGAAATCTATCGCAACCCATGACACAACTTTCAATTAATTTTACACGACACCATGAGTAGGTGGTATTTCTGGGCGATATTGAATTAAATGTAGTCTGTTCAGTATGAGAAATAGTGATATGCCTAGTATCATCGTTTGGAAAAGTAATGGATCCACAATACAATCAAATGGTGAATCCAATACAAAGATGTTTTTAATACTACCATTAGCTTTTGAAAATAAATTCTTTTTTTGTTACTACATGAGGTTGATTGCAACATTGTTACCGCGGAGGTCTAAGTCATGGATTACTTTTATGAACAAAATTCTCTTAATTATACAAAGTATTATTCGGCCCATTTTTCATCATCATCATTAGAAGTGAGTTCACCATAAAAAATAATAAACATTACAATAATAGTTATATTTTATAATATCATTACTGAATGTAGGATGAAAAATGGTAATTGGAACGTAAGAGTTAAAAAATACATACAGTCGAGCATAGCAACCTTCTTCACAATCTCTTTTGTACTTCGTAATTATTGACGGCTGGCAAAATGTCTTTTTTATTTACATGTGTGTATATGTTATGTAAAATTCAAGCAGTAGTGTGAGTAGTGCATATTTTAATAAGTTTAATGTACTTCTAATGCATTTTATATAAAATAAACAGCTGTAAATTTCAAGTCCACCCGTTCACGACAAATAGGTTAAAAATGGGTACAATTTTTTTGCTTCACGTATTAATATATAGATATTTTAGTATATTGACCCGTACGGTCATTAAAAGTGTTTGGGGACGATATAACATCATTACACAAACAGAAAATTTGTTTATAATATGCAAAACATCAGGTATAATGTATAAATTAACATATCTTATGTATGATTTATATATAAGTAAATATAAATGCTCGATGACATTTATTTTGATTTTTTTTGGTTTATTAATTCTGAATAGTTCAATCAACTTTAATGAAGAGTTATTTTATATTTATAAGTTACTAGCCTCTGCCCGCGACTTTGTTCGCGTGGAATAAATACAGTAACACGTAGCAGTTCGCAAAAGGAAAAAACATCCCGTCTTTTCGAATATTTTTCATTTGTGCTCAGCTCCTATTGGTCTTAGCGTGATGATATATAAATATATATCCTATAATCATTCTTGATGAATGAGCTATATAACACTGAAAGAATTATTCAGATCGGACCAGTGGTTCCTGAGATTACCCCCTACAACGCCATAACGTCACAAACCCACAACTCACAAACTTTACCTCTTTATTATATTAGTATAGAAGTATAGATAACATAATACGGAATGTGTAGGTACATCTAAGTATATTTAATTTTATATATAGACATTTACAAAACAAAGTGAATTTTCCTGTCTGTCTGTGTATGTCTTAGTTCTTTTAAACTCTTCAATAAATTTTGGTACAACTTTCACTATCGTTTAGAGATTTTCTTTTGGAAAGTAATGTATGTCGCGGTAGACGCTGGGAGCGGTAGTTATAAAGGCACGACGTCACATAGATACGTATTGCACTCAGAAATATGAACGGTCCGATGACCCGGGCGGGATTGAACTCCGTTCCGTTATTCCTACGCCTTTTAGAGGCTTGCTTCGTACAAGAGGGTAGCGCATATTTATGCCAGTCCAAATACTTTCTGACGATAGAACGATATATCTATACTATACTAGCTGACCCGGCAAACGTTGTTTTGCCATGTAAAAATTAAGGGGTGGATTACCCTTAACATTTAGGGGGATGAAAAATAGATGTTGTCCGATTCTCAGACCTACCCAATATGCACACAAAATTTCATGAGAATCGGGAAAGCCGTTTCGGAGGAGTTTAACCACAAACACCGCGACACGAGAATTTTATATATTACATATATATTAGGTATAATATAGCGGGGTGGTAGGGCTATACAGCCCGACTGAGTCCCACCCACCATGTATATGGCGAAAAAGCCCGTCATAGTGACTCGCTTTTGCGCGTCGCATTTCGGGATCAGCCTGTGCATATCCAGTACCGGGTGACTTTCGTCATTATGGCCGGCATGACAGCGACGACCGGCGATGGATAATATGTTTCTCGGTGGTTGTCGATGTTTTTGGATTGTACTATGTTTAACATCAGGCATAGTGCAGTCACTTTGTCGTGCTTCAATAAATATATATATATAAATACATATAATAAAAACGGAGTGTCTATTATATTTTTGAACTGTTTGGGTACAAAAGTATACACGCTACTGATAACAAAAATGCATTTATTTTTGTCAATCTGTCTAACTTTCTGTCTTTTGACGAGAATTTTACTGGCAAATAGCTGAAATTACAGCGGGTTACCGAGGCTACTCTAAATTAGGCTAGGTGTTAACCAAGGCTTCGTTCGCAATGCTATCTCCAAAACGGTTGGACCGATTTTCACAAAACTTTCATCAACAGATAGCGGTCATCATAACAAGTAATTTAGTCTATTCTAATTTAGACTACATGTTAACCGTAGCTTCGTCCGCAGTAGTATCTCCAAAACGGTTAGACCGATCTTCGCGAAACTTTTATTGGCAAATAGCTGATCTTATAAAAAGTATTTCAAGCACATTTACTTTGTACTAGCTGTTAACCATGACTTTGCCCGCAGAGCTATCTCCAAAACGATTAAACCGGTCTTAACAAGACTTTCACTGGCAGATATCTGACATTATAAAAAATAATTTTGGCTATTTTAGTTTATACTAGCTGTTAACCATAACTTCGCCCGCAGAGCTATTTCCAAAACGGTTAAACCGGTCTTAACAAGATTTTTACTGGCAGATATCTGACATTATAAAAAATAATTTTGGCTATTTTAGTTTATACTAGCTGTTAACCATGGCTTCGCCCACAGTGCTTTCTCCAAAACGGTTAAACCAATTTTCACGGAACTTTCACTGGTAGATAACAGACCTTATAAAAGGCAATTTAAGTATTTTAATTTAGGTACTAGCTCTTAACCGCGGCTTCGCTCGCTGTGCTATGACCTAAACGGTTAGACTGATTTTCACGGGGCTTTCACTGGTAGATAGCGATATAAAAATAATTAAGATTATTCTATTTTATACTAGCTGTACGCGTGACTTTATCTGCATGAACTTTAGCAAGATTTCTGCTGATTATTTATCTCCAATGAGAGAAATAATTATTTACAATTCGACATTATAATTATTAGTAACTTTAATGATAGAAGAGGTATTTCTAAAATAATCTTAGATCATAAACGTATTACAGATCAGACAAGCTTTGTTTTGTATAGTAATAAAACCTTAATTATAATGATAATGTAATTTAATGCAAACAAAAATCTTTATAATAATACTAGCAGTCCCTGCGGACGTTGTCCTGCTTTGATAATTAATAAAAAGTCCTAAATGCTAACCGCTGCGCTACCTACAGTATCCAATTGTGAATCTAATCCATTCTCGGATTCACTGGAAAACGCACACAACATTTTAACAAAAGGCGTTCAGTCGTTTATGATGAGTTCAGTGACATACACACGTACAGAATAGATTGATATGCAAATAATATGTTACTCCGACTTATAAATTATTATTATAACTGATTTCTTTAAAATACCTTTAGTAATTCTTGCGTAAATTTCTTCTCTTCTGTGTTCTTATATGTAACATTTACAAATGTGTTACATATGAGAAAACATATTCTATATATTATACCGGTGTATAAACTATTACCGTACCAAATTTTGTCAAAATCCGTCCAGTAGTTTTTGCGTGAATCCCGTACAAACGACAGACAGACAAAAACATACCATGGGTTCTCTCATTGATTCTAAACCCCCAGAGTATTTTTTTTTTTATTTTATATATTTGGAACCTATTCAGGACTATCCCGAAGATCGAGTGTGGGGGCGTAGACAAGTTGCTTGGAGTGATAAAATCACGTGATATAGCGTTCAGATATGTCATCTCAATACATTTTTCCGTTTTCTATTTGTGTTAGTGATTGTAGATAAGCAGCTTGGCTAGGCCCTCTGTATCGTGAACGCAGTATCTTAGCAGTGATGCGTGTTCAAACATACAAACAGCCAGACGGACAGAAATTTCAAAAAATGTATTTTATTGATTATTTCCAGATGCCCGCAACATTTTTTTCTCAAAAATCTAAAAGTTACAGACACATTACATTCTTCTTATATGTAGCTATAGATATAAGAGATAGATTAGTAGACGAAGGAGCATGAAGTATGAGGAATAGAGACATAAATCAATGCTTCGACGCGTCGATAATATTGAAAAAAACTAACTGTTTCTAAAATATTTTCTTGATAACATTCTAAGCTCATTAACAGTTATTAAACAAAAGAAAATCGATTGACGAACATAGAAAAGGAATTTCTCATCTGTTTAGTCATTTATATACTATAGACTTTTTTTTATATCATAGGAGGCAAATGAACAGGTGGGTCATTTGATG